>JARHVA010001683.1:717500-820000 GCA_037957365.1 Torreya grandis | reverse complement strand
GATTTAAAATTAGATAATGGATAGTTTGTTTTCTTCTTACCATACAAATTAAACTAGCACTTTCCCAAAAGGTACAAGTTATGCAAGAAAAGGGATGTAATATTATGTTTTGGTAGAGTGGGGTTTTTAAAGTGAAAGATTGTAAATCATAAATTGTACTTAATTCAAAACCTATGCCCACTAATCTCATATCACCTTTTATGCATGAATCATTTATCAATAATAATATGATATTTCTAATGTAGGTGATAGTGGAAAATGAGGTTGTGTGTTCATTCATATGAAAATGTGTTGTGTTTGGAGGAGACATTTCATTTCATAATGAGCTTGATCAATGGCAATGTGTTTGGGAAGGACAAGGCCATATAGAGCATGAAAGTGGTGAAATATTTCAAGGTGATTTGGGTTGTGATGGTGAGGGGTAATAACAGGGTATTTTAGGTGGACTTAAAGAAACCCAAAAAAATACACGTGCAAAGTTCAATGACATGTCACAATTGTCAATGCAATTTTTAGCTTCCATCAAACTATTTCAATTACAAAATACACAATGGAAATATGCATCATCTCAATGAAAACAAACATTAGATATCCAACAACTCCTCTAAAAATATAGAGAATGCACCACGTGTTAATTTAGACAAGTATAAACTAATGAGATTAAGATTTTGACTACTTTAACTATTGAAAACCTAACAAGAAAAATCTAAAACCAATTAGAATTAAATTTGAAAAGGCTTCTTCAAGTAAATATACCTCCTATATAATCTACTTGACCAATACATGATGTCATATGCAAATATATATATATATGGATACAGATTTTTCCATTCTCATTCTTAGTAATACTAACAATAACCATTGTATTCATAACAATAGTGCTCAATTATATTTATTCAATTAATATATAAAAGGTAAAAACACCAACTCAAGGACAAGCATTGTTAATTTTGGGTAGTTTGTTGGCCCTGGGTTTGAATCTCCACCAGTGTCTAGATACTATTTTTATAGCTCCAAGAATCTAATAGAGCCACTATGTTTTGGTAGAGGGGTAAGACAAAAACACCTAAAGGGATAAAATATAAATGAATCCATAGGAGTTTTTTGGTAGCTATCCAATTTTACAGCTTGCATTAGGCCACATATGGACTCATAAGACTAGGTTAAAATTATCTTGATCAAACACACAAAGGAACATGTATCTCTAATTGGTTGAACCACATAAATGTAAGTAAATAAAGGGAGAAAATAATGTGTTCTAACTAGGAAAGTGAAGCTATTAGAATAAACAATAAATTTTAGAAGAAAATGATCATTAATAAACACATAAATCTAAGAATTAAAAGACATTTTCAACAAGAGAAATGTTTTAAAGAGAGAATGCAAATGCTTTTCCAAATATATACTAAATACTCATTCAAAATGAAACTATCCCTAGCATGTAATCTCTATCCCTAGTAATAATATTTCTCTAATAAAAATAAAGGTTTCACCTTGCAAGTAAACTACCCTTAGATCATGCCAAAACACAATGTAAATAACTACCAACTAATAATCCAAGGTCAATCCAATTAGATGAAGACCAAGTTGTAGTGAAGAGCCTTGTCCAGTCCAATGTTGTCAATCTAGGAGAGTGGGTGAAGGAGGAGTAAGGAAGGAGTATATAAATCAACCTAAGTACACAAATCAAGGGTAATGCCAACCTATGGAGTAATAGAATAATCAATATTAGGGTAGGAACAACTGTGAAGCAACAATGGTGGAACCCATATGGCTATCAAGTGTATGAGTAAGTTTATCAAGAGGGGAGATTAAAGATCAACCAGTGAATAAGAATGTCTTTCAAAGAGATGGTCAAGAGCTCTAACAGAGATCAACAACTAAAAAATTTAGGAAGAGTAGCTCAAGAAAGATGAAGAGTTATCTCGTTGAAGGAGAGTCTGAAGAGAGGCTAAGATAGGCTCAATAAGATTTAATTAGACTAAAATGATCTTATAGAGACTAATATAAACTCATATATATGTTAAGAGGTAATTTTCAATTTATATAGGGATTCCCCAGGTCATGCTCACCAAAGAATGATTGTTTCTATCCATTTGGCAATGGCCAAGAGTGAAATAGGCACTTTCTAGGAGAGTGATGGCCTAGGCCAAGGATAAGTAGGAAAAATGGCAGCCTAAACCAAAGGGAGGCCATTATTTTTTTTTGAATGGGTTCCTAAGTCAAAAATTAACCAAAAATGACCTAAAAATGCTTTAGAAAAGGGCCTTGCAAGGTTCAATAAGGCCTAATAGTGCTCAGGGAAGTGTAAGAAGGTATGGCAGAGTGCGGGAAGGCCTGATAGGGTGTACAAAGGGTACTTTCATATGGATTAATAAGGTCTATCAATATTTTTTAGTAAGTATAAAACACATATATGATCATTGAGAAGAATTGGGTCAGAGGAATAATGATTACATATGCCCCCAAGGTAAAAACAATGAGTTTTTAAGAGAATAATGAGTGTTTGTTAGTCCATGGAAGACAAATCAAAATGTAATAAATATGCAAAAGGGAAAAAATATAACATCACATGTGCTCACCTATTAAGAATGGTGGTGGATGAAATGTCAATGGCATGATCCAAAGGGTACAAATCTAAACTCCATGTGATTTAATTATAGTTCTACCTCTAACTCCAACTCCTATATAATAATGGAAAAAAAGTGGCATCAAACCAAGAAATATGAGATGAATGAGGGATGTGGGATATTTATAAGTCCTAAAAAAAGAAGATAAAATTTCATGCCACCTTGAAGAGGGGTAAAAACCCAATCCTAAGGATATTCTAGACCCCAGTGAACTGAGACACTAATAAGAGTGACTAAAAGAACTACACATAGCATGTACCTATCACATGTGCATAAATAAGGGATCCAATGATCACATGACACTAAATAGCATTATTTGTCTCATTGGTAAGAAGAAACCAATTATATCAAGTCTATGGAATCATAGGTAATTGATTGTCCAAGCCATAGTTATAGATTCTGGGTTGTGTCAACTGCCACCATTAGTGTGAATCAATAGAGAATAGTACCATAATCAGGGTCAAGGATACAAGATACAATCATGGAGTAAATTATTTTGGCACTAATTGAACCACTAAAGTTACATGAGGGAGACAAAAAAACACAAAAATTGTAATCAAGTGAAGGAGACCAACACCGACCATGATGAGAGGTGAAGAAAGGTGGAGGTAGCCCATGAAAGATGAAGAATATTTAGAGTAGACCAAATTAAGTACTGAGCAACTGCACCACCTAAAAAACCATGGTGAAAGTGAAAGATGGATTTAAGAGAGGGCTAGGTGCAAGAAAGAAGTAACACCACTGACTAAAAGAAGCAAAAGACTATGATTATTTCCCAAGGTGCATTTGAATAGGAGTTCTAGGCCAAATGACCAAGGAGATCTCAAATGTTTGATAATGAACATCATAAGAGGGAAAATATGCCTGATAAGCCATAACCTACTCTTTAAATGGATAACAAATCCCCAAATAAGCTCAAAAAGAGACCAAACAGAAGGGAACCATGGGGAGGAAGGAAATAGAGCATCCAACTCCTCAAACTCACCATTTATGACCCAAACCATCAAAACTTAAGAGGTAAGGAGATTGTCATTGAGTGAGATATCTAAACCCAAATTAGTAATAGGGTGGTGGAACTTGCAATGAGTTGTCATGAGCTCCTTATAAATCCTTCTCTCATTAAATGAGTTACGTGTCATCATGAGATTCTCATAAGCCCTGCTCTAATTGAATGAGTTACATGTCATGACATAGATACAATAGAACTCCATATCTAAAAAACTCTAGATTCCTCTTTAGGGAAGGCATTAAGAGTTTTGATTCCATAATGGAGAATTGATAAGGTCAGCATCGATGGAGAATTCATGATGAGGGAAGGAGCTCAATGGTCAAAGAGACGTCTCAAAAGAGATTTTAGAAGAGTGAAACACCACCTTGATACTTAAAAGAGAGTAGAGGAGATGAAAATCATGTAAAAGGTACAGGAGGAGTGAACATCAATTGATAGTTAATAAGATGAAACCATTCATCCTTGATAAAATAATATTCATCAATAGGCACCTTGGGTGAACCAAATGGGCCCTATGTGGAGACTACCAAGGCTTCATCAAATGGCTTTGTCTTAACATATATCCATGCTAAAGTATCTAAGTCAACATCCAAATTATGAGTATTGCTTTCATGTAGAAATTAGACAACATGAAATTTAGTTAATGTAGTAGATTACATGGTTGGAGTATAAGGATGACTAAGGATCATGTTGTATAAGAGATCTAAGTCTAACACATAGAACTCAATACTGACTATTTTGGGTCTAAACTTGACCTGAGGCTTCACATTACCTAGTGACATGATTGTGTCTTTATTTAAAATAAAACATTTATGGTGATAGTCATAAAGCTTCCTATAGATAATACCTAGCTTGTTGAATGCCTACAAATACATGATGTTTAATGTGACACACTCATCCATGATGCATATTTTGATGCATAAATTGTCAACTAAGGTCTCCATATAAAGTGGGAATTTATCACTCTTTTCCATAATGGACAGATTTGACATGGAGACAAGGTCAAAGGATAAGGTAGGCATGTGAGAGTGATTAGGGATGTCTGAGTTAAACAAAACTTTAATGTCATCACATAGTGGTACCTTACGGGAGAGATGAAGATTATCAAATATGAGCCCTCTTTATTCAATGCAAAGGTAGAGAAAGTCCCAGATGGAGATCTTGATAAAGAGGGATTGTAACTCCTCTATGATAGAATAAGGGCATTTCCTATCCTGAGGAGGGATATTGAGCCAAAATTCAAATATGAATTTTAGATTGTTTGCCTCCATGGGTGGGTCCATGAGATTCAGTCTACTAGTATCTCCAATGGGGTTGGTCGTTTAACTCAAGTATGTGTTGACAAAGCACTCATACGCATTAGTGTCTATGTCAATAGCATCAATGACCTTGATAATTCCACACTTAGCCTTCCCTTTCGAGTCATTTGAGGAAGAGGAACTATAAGAGTTAGAACAATAAGGAGAGTGATGGACCTTAGCCTTAGATTTATTCTTCTTGGTGTTCTTATTATTTTCCTTGTCATGGTCAGGGAGAAGTTCTATGAACAAATCTAGATTATGGTTGGGATCATTAATTGGAGAGATTCAGGGAGTAGAGTAGGTCTTAACATGAGATTGTTTGGTGATACATTCCTTGTCAGAATGCCCCTTCATCTTATGAAAGTTTCAAAACTTAGTAGGATCATAAGAATAAGATATATGTTTCCATCCTACACTCTTTTTAGGTTCCTTATATTTAGTTTTCTTCTTACTAAGAGTATTTACCTCATGACCATCCTTGTTATCTTTCTTCTCTATCAAAGAATCAATGAGACCATCACCAATCATATTATTGTTTTGATCACACACGAAGGATGCCTTGTGAATTGGCATAGGCTTAATGCCTACATGCATCTCAAAGAAGGCAATATTTAGAAACTCATTAATAGTTTCATTGTAAGAGGTAGGATCATGCTTGAGGACCTCAAAGTGAACTTCCTATCTCAATGTTCATGTTAACATATTATAAAGATAATCATCCATGAACCTTGTCCTACATGTGTGTATAATTAGCATCACCTATGCACAGAGTCAAGTTTGACTCACCCTTGGCCTAAACCATGGAGGTGAGCAATTGAATGTTGAGGTTAAATAGTCTAGTAATCCAAAGGATTTTTTAAATGGTTAGGAAAATATTTATTCTACATATCCATGATTATCCCATCATTATAATATTTTATTCATAATATCCAAATTATGGTTTTTAATTATTCCCGTCATAATTTCTATATTATTTTTAATGTCCTATTTTATGGTTTTATTAAAACCATGGGATAATTTTGCCTAAGTCCCAAATTTTAATTATCCTCATGTAGATGGTTATTAAAAAAAAAAGACCATGGGATATTATATTTTTAAAAAAATATCGTTATCCCATTTTAAATAAAATATTTATACCATTCATGACCTTTTCCACATGGAATTCCATTCCACTTTGCATGGGTGGTGAATTTGGTAACATGGGATTTTTTCTAAACTAAACTAATAAACATTATTCCCACCATGGATATTTGCATGGAAATGTTTTTAACTAAATTCCTTTTAACATGCATGGAATATGATATGGCCTTTGTTTGGCATTAAACTCCTTTTAATCCATGCTTTATCCACTTGCATTTTTATGTTCTACATGTGGTCGGTGATTTTGGATGGGGGAAATTAGGTGGATAAAGATTCATTTATATTTTACATCCACATCCACATGCCTTTATTTAGTGCCTAAACTCTAAAACATGAACACTAAACTCATCTTTACCATGATTCACCCCACTCTTACCCTCCATGTGGATATACTTTAAATGGGTTACATAGAATTTATTCCACTTCATTGGTTGCCCTATCCATATGGTTTTGGGGTGCATTTGATGGAATGATATTCCATTTAATATGGATGCTACAAGTCTTTATTTGGACTGGTTCATATATTGGAAAATAGGTGGAAAATTTAAATGGGTGTTGGAATTATTAGGGTGAAGCATTTTGATAAATTAAGCATGGCATTTCAACCTCCCATAAATTATGGGATTTTATTCCATTTAATTTGCATGTAGCTTATTACAGGAGTTTAAGCACTTTAGAGCAGAATGCAAGTTTTTAGCCAACATTAGCTATTAAAAATTTTATTTCATTTTATATTGTGAAAAAAAAAAATTATCTAGAGACAAAGAATAGGGAAAATATAGATTGTATATTTTTCTTTACAGAGGTAGAATTGTTTAATAGCCTGATTGAGGCCATTTTTACCTATTACATAGTATTGTAAGCCTATAAAAATTATAGAGAAGTTATTTTCCCATTTTAGAGAATAAATTACTTACAGATCTTTGAATAAATAGGGAGAGATTTGTCATTAGGTTTAGAGTCTTCAATATCTAGTTTTCAGTTCTATTATAGGTGATAGGGTTCATTTATCATTATTGTGAGTTGTATTATTAATTACAAATTAATTTTTAATGGTCAAATTTATATTTAGAAATATTGGAGATGTATCTACTTGGTGAACCCCATAAACAATCTCTGGTCTCTATTTTAATTTGGTTTTTCCATTATGTCAGTTTCAGAGTGAGTGTGAGAACTACACATAGCATGCACATATCATATGTGTATCAATAAGGGATCCAATGATCACGTGATACTTGATATCATTACTCATCTCATTGGTAAGAAGAAACTAGTTGTATCAAGTTTATGGCCTCATGGGTCATCGATAGTCTAAGCCACATATGTAGGTCTTGGGTTGCCTCAACTACCACTATTGGTGTGAATCAACAAAGAGTGGTACACAAAAATTGGGGTCAAGGAAATAAGATACAATCATGGATGAATTATTTTATCACAAAGTGAACCAATAAAGTTACACGTGAGAGATAAAGAACACTAAAAATCATAATCAAGTGAAGGAGACCAACACTAACCATGATGAGAGGTGAAGAAGGGTGGTAGGAGACCTGTGAAAGATGAAGACTATTAAGAGAAGACCAAATAAAGTACCAAAAAAATTCACCATCTAAAAAACATGGTAAAAGATAAATATGGATTCAAGAGGGGGCTAGATAAAATCAAGCAATAGCACCACTGACTGAAAGATTCTTAAGACTATGATTGTATCCTAAGGTGCATCCTAAGAGGAGTGCATAGGCCAAACAACCAAGGAGATCTGAAAGGTCTGATAATGAACATAACAAGAGGGAAAATATGCCTAATAATCCATATCCTACTCTCTAAAGGGATATAAAATCCTTGTATAAGCTCAGAAAGAGGCCAAATGGAAGGGAACCATGGGGAGGAAGGAAAGAAAGCATGCAACTCCTCAAACTCACCATTTATAACTTGAACCATCAAAACTTTAGAGGTAGACCCATCATCAATGAGTGAGATATCTAAACCCAAATGAGTAAGAGGGTGGTGGCACTTGGTATGAGCCATCATGAGCTTCTTCTAGTCCCTACTCTCATTAAATGAGTTATGTGTCATCATGAGATTCTCATAGGCCCTCCACTCATTAAATGAGTTATGTGTCATGAAATGGATGCAATGGCACTCAAGATCTGAATCATCAACTCTAGAGTCCTCTTTAGGTGAGGCATTGAGAGTGTTGATGCCATAATGGAGAAGTTGTGATAAGGTCAAAATCAATGGAGAATTCATGATGAGGGAGGGAACTCAATGGTTAAGGAGACCTCTCAAAAGAGATTTCCTTAGAGTGAAACACCACCTTGATACCTGAATGAGAGAGGGAAAGATGAAAACCATGTAAAAGTTTTAAGAGTAGTGAACATTGATTGATAGTCAATAGGATAAAACCATTCATCCTTAAGAAAAAAATATTCATCAATAGGTGCCTTGGGTGAACCAGCTAGGCCCTACAAGGAGATTTCCAAAGCCTCATCAAATGCATTTATCTTAGCATATAACCATGTTGAGGTATCTGCGTCAACCTCTATGTTATGAGTCTTCACTTCATGCACAAATTAGACCACATGAAATTTCTTTAATGTAGTGGACTACATGGTTGCAGTCTAGGGATGACCAAGAATCATGTTGTATGAGAGATCTAATTCTAACACATAGAACTCAATCCTGACTGTCTTGGGTCCAAACTTAACTTGAAGCTTCATGTTACCTACTGACATAATTGTTTCATATTTAAAACTAACATAATTATGGTGAGAGTCATAAAGCTTCCTATAGCTAATACCTGGCTTGTTAAATGCCTAAAAATCCATGATGTTTAATGCAACATCCTTATGGATGATGCATATTTTGATGTATAAATTATCAATTGAGGTCTCAATGTAAATTGGGAATTTATCACTTTTTTCCATAATGGAATGATTTGACATGGAATCAAGGTTAAAGGATAAGGTAGGTGGGTGAGGATAATCATGGATGTCTAAGTTAAATAAAACTTCAGTGTTATCCCATAGTGGAACCTTATGGGAGAGACCAAGCTCATCAAATAGGAGCTCCCTTTGTTCAATGCAAAGGCAGAGAATGTCCTAAATGGAGATATTTACTAATAGGGATTGTAACTCATCTATGATAGAATAAGGGAATTACCTATCTTGAGTAGGGATATTACACCAAAATTCATATATGAATTTTAGATTCCTCACCCCAATGGGTGAGTCTGTGAGACCCACTCCACTAGTATCTCCAATGGTGTTGGTCGCTTGACTTAGGCATGTGTTGAAAAAGCACTCATACCTAGTAGTGTCTATGTCAAAAACATCAATGACCTTTATACTTCCATGCTTATCCTTCCCTTTCGAGTTGGTTGAAGAAGAGGAACTAGAAGAGGTAGAACAATGAGAAGGAGAGAAATGGACCTTAGCCTTGGATTTCTTCTTCTTCTTGTTCTTATTATTTTCCTTGTCATGGTCAAGAAGAATCTCCATGAAAACATCCATAATGTGGTTTGGATCATCAAGTGGATAGATTTAGTGAGAATATGAGGTCTTAACCCAATATTTTTTGATGACACATTCATTGGCAAAATGCCACTTCATCTTATGAAATTTGTAGAACTTAGTAGGATCATAAGAATACGATATATATTACCACCCTGCACTCCTTTCAGGTGCCTTATTTTTAGTTTACCTCTTACTCAATGTATTTACCTCATGACCATTCTTATTATCCATATTCTCTATCAAAGAATTAGTGAGACAATTATTGGTTATATTATGGTTATGATCGCACATGGAGGATGCCTTGTGAGTTGGTATAGACCTAATGCCTATATGCAAATCAAAGACTTTGATTTTTAAAAAATCATTAATAGCTTCATTGTAAGAGGTGGGATCATTCTTGAGGACCTCAAAGTAAAAATTTTATCTCAATGTTCATGTGAACATATCATAAAGATGATCATCTTTGAACCTTATCCTACACATGTGGATAATTAATTTCACCTATGCACAAAGTCAAAGTTCAACTCAGCCTTGGCCTAAACCATGTAGGTGAGTGATTGGATACCAAGGTTAAATAGTCTAGAGATATTAGATTACTAAATGAAATCATCCCAAAGAAGCTAAAATTTATATAGGAAATCTAGTGGCATATTTTAGAACCAAGCCAAAGCTTTGAATTAAAGGGTGCAAACAAAAATCTTCAACATCATATACTCATCCTATTCTTAATCCATAAATGACATCATGAATGTCATGTTATTATTCATGATACTAGCATCCTAGCTTCCACTAGACATGGGTAGTTTAGGTATTGGAGTGGGAATGGGAATGGCGTGCACCTAATGGGCCATGGGGTTACTACAAATATCCTCATAGGTATGGTTGATGGTTGGTTGGAAATGAGAAACCTGAGGAGGCTCATGGAGGCCATGATGTTACTTACATAGGTAGGGATCATCATAACCTTGGGCATATTAAGGTGATGCTTGGGTGGTTCTTGAGGTGGGGGATGCACATAATGGGGATACTCCTAATCATCGATGGATAATAGCCATGGGGATGGAATCATTCCTCTTTTTTATGATAAGGTGACATGGCACAAATGAAGGAGAAATTTTGGTGACCCATATCCACTTGGTGTTGGCCACACATGGAAAGATTAGGGTCTACTTGAGGTTGTTGATGCTCAATATGCGACATTCTATTTTTTTATGATAGGATTTAGAGCACTTCTTAGTCATGAACACCAAAAAAACATAACTAATAATTTTTAGTTCTATGTGATTAGGAATTGATTTATTGATATGATTCTTATGTTTCAGTTCATTGTTGTAATCATGTTTATGATAGTGGTTTAAACCACAATGTCTTTGTTATGTGGATGCATTAAATCATAGCCAATTGTGCACACTAAATTGTGAGGAACATGTTCTTAATAAATAATTTGGCTAAGCTTCCAATCGGTAGTAACTTGGGCTCATTGCAGGTGCTAAGGTTATTGAATATCCTTATGATTGGACTTATCGCATTAGTTTTTTATAAAAATGATGTTTGGTGTTCTTAGTAATTGTTAAATATATTTCATTATATAATTATTATTTCTAATACATCAACAAGTGGTTTCTTATTTGAGAGAGTTTATTTGATCTACTTTAATATTGAAAACTTGTGTTGGTAGAATATGTTGTGAATAGATTAACATGATAATTTTCAAGGTATAACCTTTTGATCTTAATATTATGTTCAAATTAATAAATGACTCAAGGTCATAACACTAATCATAATGTTCCATTTATGCTCATGGTCAAGGCATTATGATTACAAAACTGAACTTGTTATTTCGTTGATTGGTTGGAGACCATCATTGGCACTAGGCCAATTATGCATCTTAATACCTTATTTTTCCAACATTGCATATGACCCTTATTCCTAAATCCATACATAAATATACACATTTTGGAACAATATTTAGTGGTCTTACTTAACTTGGAGGCATAAGACCTAGCCATGATTATGCAAATTAATTGATCAAATGTCATGTTTTAATAAATCAATCGGGTATGATTTAGACCATGCACAAAGGTTAATATAGTCAACATTAAAAAAATTAGTGGATGACCTTGGGGATATATTCATTATATTTTTGACATATGGACCATGCAATAGGGTTTTTAAGAATCATGAAACTTGTATTTTAGAGTTTTTAAGAATCATGAAACTTGTATTTTTGTCTATGGCATAGAGGAGTGGAAGAGATCTAAGCCATGGTGTTATCTAGGAAGAAGGGAGAAGAAAATAGGGGTTTGAAGGTTTGTAACTCACACTTGGGCATGTCAATTTGGATGGCAGGAGGAATAAATGTGAAGGAAAATCCTAGTTTTAAAATAGGCATGTTGCATCTTTCCTAGATAAAATTTATGTGTTTTAAATCTTGTACAGGGTACGATAAGCTCTCTTATTTATGCCATGGCCTAGGGCATATTTATGTGGATGTATGTTTGTGTTGGTAGATAATGATTTCTATGATTTTGGGAAATGTTCTTGCTTCATTTTTGCTTGGACATTTTTGGATTTTTACAAGTTTTAGTTATACCAAAATAGGATATAATCCTAAATTTTACGTTTTGTATGTTAATGACTAGTGTAAATTCTTGAGGAAACATAGAGATGTTGGCATGGCTGAGTAACAGGCTTGATTGGTGTCATTTTTGTTTAATTTTATCTTAGGTTTTATACGATAATGCGTCATTTTAACAATTTATGCCCTTAGAATTTTTTTAATTGTGAAAAGACCTAAAAGGTTGTATTTCTTACACTATTATATTTTTCATAACCATCTTACCCAAACCTGCACAAGGTAGGAGGGGAGGAATTATGCACATATAATTTCCAAATCATTGGAAAATGTAGTGTAGATGTACAACTATTTACTCTATGAGTATAAAATTATCAACTTAGTTTGGCTTAAAGCCTATTATTGGTGATTATAGCTATAATTATCCCCATTTTACATTATCATCTACCTACTCTATAAAAGGCAAAGAGGGTATCCTTGATCCAAAAATGGTAGTTGATGAATATGCTCACTACTTTCCAAGTTTAGAATATTTAATTATGTTTTTTTAATTTCCCCTCTTTTTACGTGAAAATTGGATTAAATGATTAAAAAATTAGTAATAAAATTTTGAAATTTAAAGCAAGTACTAAATAATAGAGACAATCCACAAATTGAGTTGATAATGGACTTAACCAAAAATTATGCTATGTCTCTAGGTTCATTCAAATGCTAAAATGTTCAAATTAAATGATGCAAAAAAACCATTTCTTACATCAAATTTTCCCAAAAATGGGATCTCAATCTAGAAACAAATGTATGAGGTCCTCTAGGAAGTTTGGCTCTGGATATAGCTCTAGATCTTCTAGACTATCTCTTTTTTCTCTCTCTCTCAAATGCGGGGCTAGACAAGTTCATTGTAATGTCTATCAGAAGTATGTGCAATGACTCTTGGCTTGTAATTGCTACTCTAACAAGATATAAATACAAACTTGTTATATATCTCATTAGGGGACTAAAAATTCCTTGTAATGTCTCTTGGAGGTTTGTGCAATGGGCTCTTAGCCTTCAATGTGCTACTCCTATAATATCAGGCATTTAAACTTTGATTTTTTGTCTTTTTTTCTTTTACAAGGGTTTGATGCTTACAAGCTTTCTTCTATTATTCTCCTTTACAAGTGTTTAAATCTCAAAAAAAATCTTCTACCTCTTTAATTACAATATTGAGCCTTTAGTAATGTTTTCAAGGCCCTAAATCTATGGGTTAAAGCCTTATCCCTTTTGCATGGGGTTATGGATTCAAATCCCCTTATAAAATGCTTCATATCATTTGTTTTAAGTAAGAAATCCCAAAATTAATGGATAAATAAAAAGTCTTGAATTTGGTTTGCCAAATATTGTGTAGTTTGTTGTTGGGCTTTAAAATAGGCCAAGTGGGGTGAAGAATTTGATCCCTAATCCAACTCCAATGCATTAGCTCATGAGGAGGATTTTTTGGTGCTTTGGATAATGTTTTATCCCACTTTGGTGGGGATAAAAATCAAAAGCAGTTTAAGAGTTAAGCTTCATCCCATGTAACTTGGTCATGAGGCCATGTATTATATGGAACATGCCTTTAAGTTCATAGAAATTGGTGGATGTTTATGAATGTCACATTGAAGGCTATGATTGGTCAACGTGTTAGGCTATATAGGTCCAGTCAACTTATGATGTCAGCACTATGTTATTTTTTCCCTTGTTTGTTGCCACCTATAATAAACCATAAATTTTGCATATGATTTTCATTTGACCCCTTTCAAATTGCATTAGAAATATCTCTATGAGTTATTCCATATGAAAATATTTTTATTATAATTTGGACTAATCTATTTTTTTCAAAATTGGATATCCTCCCATATCAATCCTCTATCAATGTTAAACTAGTATGTGCTTGTATAAGGAGAAGTCTGAGTTAAACACTTGGTAGAGGAATTTGCTTAAAATCCCTTGGATTATTATCGTATACATGTTGTACACTTAAATCTTAAATTCTAAGCCATGTCTCATTAAGATATTTTGTCATATAATTTGTGTGGCTTTCATAAAGTCTTATATTTTTGCTAAGACACTCAAAATAGAAAAGTAAATAAATAATCTGCCATTAATTATTCCTTGATAAATAAAGAATGTGTGATATCATATGAGATTTTAAAAGTGGATGATTTGGTATTTTGAGCCATTAAAGTTTACATAAGTATGGTTAAAGGTACAAAAGGAAATATATTACTTCATCGAATATGGGATCACTATAAACTTAGTTAGGGATTATTTAGTATAGCCTACCTTTGCACTGGGTACGGTGTATGATGTTTTTTGAAAAGCGTAATACTATGTTTGAATGTTAAAGATACTTTAAAACTAAACCTAGAATGGTTTTGAGTACCTTCTAGTGGGAAATATTCATTGAATAGTTGGTTGTATGTTTGCATATGGAACTTTATTATGACTAATTATTGTCTGCTTATTAGTGATGAATGAAACATATCCTTGTATGCTGAGTTTATTGATTGAAAATCCATACTATTGTTATAATTAGTTTTATGAGTGGAAAGGATATTGATTCTTGTTATTCTATGGAATTAATCCTTTGGTTTTGGTTTTAGTAAGCAATATTTTATAGTGATTGGTTAATCTGTATATTATATTTAATAGCATGTATTATTTTAGCTTGTTATATGCATGACATCTATTTCAAATTTGTCTTTTTGAGGAATGTACTCCTTAGAGAGGATTTAATTTTATTAAATAATGATTTATATTAAGCTTGTGGAAGTTTTGAAAGGATTCTTGATGCTTTTAGACTTTTATTATGTATGAAAAGTGTGTTTTGTAATGTTATTATAGATGGGTTATTTGTGTGTATGCTTACCTTGTTTGTTTCAAGGTATATAGTGAAATATTTTTTGAGTATAATAAATTGAATTATTGTAAATATTTAGACAACATGAGAGTGAATTAATTCATTCTAATAAATATTAGGATTATTTTATAGTCTATGATTGGTTGGCAATTATTAAAACTGTGGGTATTTAAAACAAATTGCATTATATTCTTGTGGTTTCATATGTTGAGTAGTGGATTAAAAAAATGATATATGTTATTACACTATGTGATATAGTGGATATATATTTATAATATTACTTAATATTTATTTAGATTATCAATTTATAAACCATTCATGAGCCATAAAGTAGCGTATGTTAATCATGTTTATTAGACAACATGATATTGGTATTGTTGCATGGATTACACTCATGATAGGTTGTATGAAGTTTACTTGAGATGGTATTGTTTTCTTCCATCTTAATTTATTTTAAATTGTATTTAAATTATCATAATTTCATCTAAAAGAGGAATAACATAACCAGCTTTATCTTGATTCATCTCATTGCATTATTTTAATATAGGTGCCGATTTAGATAAACCTTGTTGATCAAATTTTTATTTTACATAAGTTTCCAACCTTTGAATATTAGATTCATATCTATATGGATTGTTAAATATGTCAAGGAAATAAATTCATACTTTGATAGTCTCTGGATTGTTGTTTTAACCTTTAGCTTGTTTAGAAATACCTTTGGGGTAATCTCTCCATGTATTTATGTCTTTTCGTTGGATAACCAACAAATGTAGGACAAGTCTATTAATATCAAAGTATTGTTGTTGGGTACCTCCTTGATTTATGAATACATTATGATAATTGAAATTTGGTTATATTATTACATATTATAGCCGGTAGTGTTGGTATTTTTCCATTGGTATCCAACCACATAAATATGTTCGGTTTTATAATAACATATATTTTTAGTATTTATATTATCATTATTTGAGTGTTTAAGTATTGATAGTATTATTATAATTAAATATTAGTACTTAAGTGCTTATTCTAGATTAAAGACTTGTTTCAAATGTGTCTTGGGTATGATCATGCTTTATGGATTGAATTATTTGATAGTTCCTTAGTTATATTTTTCATACTCCTACATTCTATGTTTCAATGAGCTATATATGTTGATTTTATTACTATTGGCAACACCTAGGATAGTACGTCATGTGGATAATCAAGAATTTAGGCAAGAAATGTTGTATGAACTTTATGGATGCTAATATAACTTAATCATCAAGTCTATAAATACTTGATCAAAGTTAAAACACCATGTAATGACAATATGAAAGTAAACAACTTATTGAGTTAGTGAATTCATTTCTAGATTCTGCATATTTTCACAATGACTGTCTTTGTAGACCACCATTCCCTATTTGTAATTGGTCTACATACACTCCACTTTAACTTTTCATGTTTGTATTAAGTATTATTAATAAAGGTTTAGCTTTGTAAGTCTATGGGAAGTAGTATGTGTTTCAAATTAGTAGTGGTTTCAAGTAGAATAGTTTAAATAGAGGAATTGTGTAAGATAAAAAATCATTTATTAAATATTTTGTATTTTGAATTGAGTCGTGCTCAAATAAAGTTTGTGTCTCATACTTAGTAAGATTTTATTATTTTAATATAATATTATTATTCTATTTTTATTTAGTATATTTTAATTATATTTCTATTGTTATATAAACTTGTCTATAAGCAAATAGAGGTAAAGTCTCTTTGGTAAAAACAATGTTCACCAAGAAATTTTGGTGCTTTGATGTATTTGAAATGATAAAGTTAATATATGTATTTTTCTTGTTTCTTCTCCTCAGAATTTCTAATAATCCACTTCAAATTTAGAACTGGTATCACTTAGAAATAAAGTTTTTAAGTTGAAAATATCAGTAAATATAGAAGAGATAATAAAGTTGACAAGCTCATTATTGGTGAATGTAAGTGTTTTGAGTGATGAAAGCTTTGTAATGAAGGAGATAATGAATTGTCTCATTTCTGCATTAGAAAGAACAAGCATTAGTAGAAAAGATATAATGAATTGGGTCATTCTAGTCTATAACACATTCTTGTTGCAAATCTATCAAGATGATTTTTATTATCATATAAGCATAAATATTTTGAAAAATAGTATAATTATAATATCCTATAGGTCCAAGGCAAGGTCTATCTTATAGTTTCATAGGGCTCAAACTATTGACCCGTATTAATCAATATTTGCAAGAAGCTTTTCTACAACATAAAAATGAACCATTCAGTACAAGATCCATTATTCTTGTTGGTGATTTGAGTTACCTCCCTCACCAATAAGAATATAAAAAGGGTGTAAATAACCCTCATATTTTTATGTTTGAATGAGAAAGTTAGGAATCTCATAGAGGGTGAACAGTAGATGGATTATATAGAGGGGTTGAGTTAAGCTTCTATTTTTCAAAAGTTTTGAGCAAGATTTGAATATCTGTAGTAAAGTGTTTGGAGTTTTAAGACTATAGTGGGTATCCAAAAAGTCCTCAAGGATGAAAGATGGAGTAAACCCTTATTGTGTTGAGGAACAACCGAATCTCTACCATGTAAATTAGTGAATCAAAATTGTATATGCAAACTTTAGCTTTCCTATGAGCAGAACATGAACAATCCATAGGAAAAGCATTCAATAAGAAATATGAAAGTGATGGCAAGGGGTGCAATAAGGCAGAGCATGGAGGGAGGTGGAAGCAAGTTAGGGAAAAATGTGCCAAAGAAGTGATTATAGGGAGAGGTCAAAACGTTTGTGTGTGTAGGTAACTACATGTTTGATGGAAAATTTTAGAGGTGTTCATGCATGTGATGTAGCACACAAGGGATGCAAAGAGGAGGTCAAAAATATGTTATGTGGTAATCAAGCAATTGGATCCCAATGGGTGTGCAAGTAGGGCTCAAGATCTAACATCTATGTGGATAAGGCCTAGGCCTACTAGCGTTGAAAATAAAAGGTCAAAAACCTGAATTATACTCAATAGAGGTCATAAACTCGAGTCATGTCTAACATACCTTAGAATCCCAACATGTGTTTAACAAGGTGTCAAAACCTAACAAAAGGAAAAGGATTTTTTACAGCTTCTTTTTGACCCCTTAACACTTAAATAGATTTTCAAAAGACATACTTCAATTTTAAACATGTTTAATTATTGATGACATATTTCTAATTGATTAGACCATATCTTGATCATTTACAATCAAAAAAAATGAAGGATTCATAATTCTTTTCATGTGTTCAATTTTGGGTATAATAAATTCCTACCTCAAGGTGTCCCCATGGCCATTTTAGAGTTTAAGTGATGTGAAAATGCCCTCTTAACATGTCGTGAATAAACTAAGGCTCAAACATTATCCATAAAAATATATGGTTGAAAAAATACCTCAAAGATACACACACGCACATGCACGCGCATGTACGCACACACACACATGCATGCGCATGCGCACGGGCGCGCACACACACACACACACACACACACACACACACACACACACACACCACACACACACACACACACACACACACACACACACACACACACACACACACACACCACACACACACACACACACACACACACACACACACACACACACACACACACACACACACACACACACACACACACACACACACACACACACACACACACACACACACACACAAACACACACACACACACACACACACACACACACACACACACACACACACACACACACACACACACACACACACACACACACACACACACACACACACACACACACATATCCATGCATATGTATGTATGTATGTATGTACGTATGTATGTATATATGTATGTGTATATGTATGTATGTATGTGTATATGTATGTATTTATACATGTACGAATGTATCTATATATGTATGTATATATCAATATGTATCTATGTATGTCTCTGTATTTATGTATGTATGTATTTATGTATGTATGTATGTCCTCTATACATGTATGTATGTATCTATATATGTATGTATATATATATATATATATATATATATAATATATCTCTATATATATATATATCTCTCTCTCTCTCTCTCTCTCTCTCTCTCTCTCTCTCTCTCTCTCTCTCTCTCTCTCTCTCTCTCTCTCTCTCTCTCTCTCTCTCTCTCTCTCTCTCTCTCTCTCTCTCTCTCTCTCTCTCTCTCTCTTTGTGTGTGTGTGTGTGCGTGTGTGTGTGAGTGAGTGAGAGAGAGAGAGAGTGTGTGTGTGTGTGTGTGTGAGTGTGTATATGTATATGTATATAATCACATCTCTTATGGTATCATGATGCCTAGTTTGTCCTTAAAAAATACATATCTTTATTGAGATGACCCCTAATTTAATCAAGGTAGCTGTAGAAGTTACAAATTACATTGATATATATAATGTGTCACTTAAATTTATACATATATCTAATCAAGGTTCTTTGATTCCATACTTTAAAATAACTAATCATCCCTTGTTACCATCACTTGCCAACTCACCTTAAAATCTTTCACCATCTATATAAGAAGGCCCTAGCATCATCTGAGCACCATCTTGATAACTTTGTAACAATAATCTATTTAATAATAAACTAAAGAGAAGATAATTTTCTTGCATATTTTAATAGGAGATAAAAACACATGGGCATATATCTAATCAAGGTTATTTGATTCCATCCTTTAAAATACCTAATCATTCCCTGTTACCATCACTTCCAAACTTGCCTTAAAAATCTTTCACCATTTATATAAGATTCCCCTAGCATATTCTTAACATCATCTTGATAACTTTGTAATAATAATCTATCAAATAGTAGACTAAAGAGAATATAATATGCTCGTATATTTCAAGAGGAAATAAAAATGGCACATGGACTAGATATTCCACATATGGAGATGCAAATGAAAAATCATATTTCCCACATACTTTGGCATTACCATATTATAGGTGGGCTTCTTTGAACACCAATCAAACAAATGCACTTATAAATGGATGAAGCACTTATTTACTTCACACATGAGTGAGATCAAATTTTAAATTAAAATACATTTTCTAATATACTTTTTTTATTTTGAGAAAATATAAGGTCTAAAAAATATTTATTTAATAAAAGCTTCTCGTACCACCCTCCACTACACATTGAAGACTCACGCAACCCCATCCATATTGATTGTGTGCATTTATAGATACTAGATTACTGGTATTGTAGGGAATATAATATTCTTTTTTATTGTCCAATGGGTAACCAACATGTTAACAATTTAATATCTAGTAACCAACATGTTGACATTTTAAGATCTTCACTTGCTTATTGCCTGGTGAATTTGATTATGAATAAATACTCTACTACCCACCTATTGAATCTTCTTATGAATAAATACCATATTGCCTACATGGTTTTTCTTTTGCATCCTACACTCTATTAGCTCATACAAAGGAAAAAATAATTTTGTTTGCACTGTTTCTTTTGATATACTATAGAAATAGTAATTTATATAATCATGGCAAAGTGGAAAAACTATACTTATACATGACTTCTGATCTATTATATTTCAGATAATTTTAATAGGGGTATAATATTTGTCAAGTAAGCTTTGTTAGGCTAAAAAACTAGACCTAACTATATAGCTTTTATTCTTGGTATAATAAAAGTCTTAAAATTATACTTATAAAAGATTTTTCCTAGAAAATTATTTTGAAACTCAAATTTCTTCTAGAATTTTTAAATTTTCAAAGTAGAGGGAACATAGTTTGTGACCATACCTTTAAGAGTATCTTTTGTTACTTCAATCTAAGTTGTAAATTTAGAACACTTTTCTTGATCAAGTATGATTTGTTTGAGATATCTTATAAGTAATTATGGGCAAGTTTAACTAGAATGCACAAACTGTGTATGTATTGATGTCATCTCACATAAGGTCAAACTTTCAAACTACTAGACATTTTTCAAATTGATCACTGCCAACATCATCACAATTGCCAACATCACTACAAATGTGCAGGGCTCTTTTGTGGTACTTCAAGATTTAGAAACCATTAGGAATATTGTGGAGCAGGTAAAGAGCAGCATCAATTCAATTTTTAAGAGTGTGGAGTCATGTTTGAATGATGCAAATGTTGTGCAAATCATAATGATGCATATGAGGAAGAAGTAGATAAGATTTATGGAGATTTATGGATCTTGCGAGCATGTGCATAGGTGAAGTCACATGATATAAGAATCCAAGAGTAAATGTGAATTACTAGCAAGGATAATATATGTAATTACACACTATTGTGGATTGAGTAAATGTTAGCCAAAATATATGAATGAATGAATATTATTTTTTTCCTTTGTGTCACTCAATACCTAAATTTGATAATTGTATGGCTGTATTTAAATTTTTTATCTATAAAATATAATCAATTTCTTTGGAGATCATATTAGATGCAAGGCAAAATTTTAGGTAGGCCATCAAAAAATATAAAGGATTATAATGAAGATATACATTTTTTCTCATGTTTCCTCCTTCTATAAATTATATTAACATATAAAGGGCAATACTAAATAAATAACAGTCATAAAACAAATTCATGGTAGGCAAGGTCAATCATCAAATTTAGGCCCTAGTGACACCGATATAAATTGTATGATTTAGAATTATGTCCTAAATTTAACTTTCAACCCTACTTGTCATGAATTTTTTTTATGATGGTCATCTATTCAAAATTTCCCTTCAATTGTTAATATAGTCCATAGTAGAAGAAAAAACAATAGAGAATTTTTTTTCTATAATCCTTTATATTTTTTGATGGTCTACCTAAAATTTTACCTTTGATCTTATACAATCTCCTCAAAAAAATGATTTTATTTTATATAAAAAAATGTAAATCCATCCATATGACCATAAAATTTAGGCCATACTTGGAATTAATTGAGTTAAAATTGGATAATTGATATTTTGTTTTCTTCTTTCCACACAAATTAAACTAGCAATTTTCCAAAAGGTACAAGTTATTCCAGAAAAGGGATGTAATATTATGTTTTGGTAAAGTGAGGTTTTGTAAAGTGAAATATTATAAATCAACAATTGTACTTCATTGAAAACCAATGGCCACTAATCCCATATCACCTTATATGCATGAATCATTTATCAAAAATAATATAATATTTCTAATGCAGATGATGGTGAAAAATGAGGTTGTGTGCTCCTTCATATGAGAATTTGTTGTGTTGGGAGGAGACATTTCATTTCATAATAAGCTTTAGCAATAGAAATGTGGTTGGGAAGGATAAGTCCATATAAAGCATGAAAGTGGTGAAATATTTCAAGGTGATTTGGGTTGTGATGGTGAGGGGTAATAATAAGGTATTTTACGTGGATTTGAAGAAACCCAAGCAAATACAATGCAAACTTCAATGACATGTCACAATTGTCAATGCAATTTTTAACTTCCATCAAACTATTTTAATTATAAAATACACAATTGAAATATGAGTAATCTCAATGAAAATGAGCGTTAGATATCCAACGACTCCTCTAAAAATATAAAAAATGCACCATGTGTCAATTTAGATGAGTATAAACTAATTAGATTAAAATTTTGACTACTTTAACTATTGAAAGCTTAATGAGACAACTCTAAAACCAATTAAAATAAAATTGGAAAAGGTTTCTTCAAGGAAATATGCCTCCTATATAATCTAAATGATCAATGCATGATGCCATATGCAAATAGATATGGATACAGATTTTTCCATTCTTATTCTTAGTAACACTAAAAATAACCGTTGTATTCATAACAATAGTGCTCAATTATATTTATTCAATAAATAAAGGAAATTTAAAATACCAACACAAGGATAAACACTGTTAATTTTGGGTAGCCTTTTTTTCCTAGGTTTGAATCTCCACCAATGTCTAGATACTATCTCTATAGCTTCAAGAATCTAATATAGCCACTATGTTTGGGCAGAGGGATAAGACACAAACACCTAAAGGGATAATATATGTAGGAAGCCACATGAGGTCTATGGTAGCTATCCAATTTTACAGCTTACACTAGGCCACATATAGACTCATAGGACTAGGATAAGATTAGCTTGGTCAAACACACAAAGGAACATGTATCTCTAATTGGTCTAACCACATAAATGCAATAAAAGAAAGGGAGAAAATAATGCATTATAATGAGGAAAGTGAATCTATTAGAATAATAAATAAATTTTAGAAGGAAATGATAATTAATAAACATGCAAATCTAAGAATTAAAATACATTTTCAACAAGAGAGATGGTTTAAAGAGAAAATGCAAATGCTTTTCCAAATATATGCTAAATACTAATTAAAAATACAACTATCCTTAGCATGTAATCTCTATTCCTATCAATAATACTACTCTAATAAAAATAAAGGTTTCACCTTCCAATCAAGATGCCCTCATATCATCCCAAAACATAATGAAAATAACTACCAACCAATAATCTAAGGTCAATCCCAATTAGATGAAGACCAAGTTGTAGTGAGGAGCCTTATCCAATCCAATTTTGTCAATATGGGAGAGTGGGTGAAGAAAAAGCAAGGAAGGAGTGTCTAAACTAACCCAAGTGCACAAATAAAGGGCAATGCTAACATATGGAGTAATAAAATATTCAATAGTAGAGTATGAACAACTATGAAGCAACAATGGTGGAACCCATCCAACTATTAAGTGTATGAGTGAGTTTATCTCAAAGTAGAGGGGAAATCAAAGTAACATCAAGAGGAGAGATGAAAGATTAACAAGTGAAGAAGAATGTATTTCTAAGAGATGGCCAAGATCTCCAATAGAGATCAATAGTTGAAGAATCCAAGAAGAGTAGCTCAAGAAAAATGAAGAGTTATCTAGTTGAAGGAGAGTCCAAAGAGAGGCTAAGATAATCTCAATAAGATTTAATCAGACTAGAATGAGCTGAGAGAGACTAAGATAAACTCATATAGAGGTTAAGATGGAATTTTCAACTGATATAGGGCTTCCACAAGTCATACTCACCAAATAATGATTGTTTATAGTCATTTGGTAATGGCCAAGAGTGAAATAGACACTTTATAGGAGAGTGGGGGCCTAGGCCAAGGGTAAGTAGGAAAAAGGGTAGCCTAAACCAAAGGTAAGCCATTGGTTTTTCTTGAATGGGTGCTTAGGTCATAAATTTACCAAAAATGACCCAAAATGCCTTATATAAGGGCTTTGTAGGGTGAAAGAAGGCCTAGGAAGGCCGAAAAGTGTAGGAAGGTATGGTATAGTATGGGGAGGCCTTATAGGGTGCACAAAGGGTAGGTAACTCTTCAAATTATTGATTAGGATCAATAAAGTCTATCAATATTTGGTAGTAAGTATGAAACACATTATTATAATCATCGAGAGGAATAGGGTCAGAGGAATAATGATTACATATACCCTCAAGGTATAAAAAGTGAGTGTTTAATAGAACATTGATTGTTTTGTAGTCCATGGATGCTAAAGCAAAAAGTAATAAATGTACAAAAGGGAAAAAAAGAGAACATCACATGTGCTCACCTAATGAGAATGGTGGTGGATGAAATATCAATGGCATGATCCAAAGGGTAAAAATATAAACTCTATGTGATCTAATTATTTCTCTATCTCCAACTCCAATTCCTATATAATAATTAAAAAAAAAAGTGACATCAAACCAAGAAATCTGAGATGAATGAGGGATGTAAGAGATCTAGAAGTCCTCAAAAAAGGAGATAAAAGTGCATGCCATCTTGAAGAGGGGGAAAAACTCAACGCTAAGGATGTTTTAGACCCCAGTGAACTCAGACACTAATAAGAATGACTCAAATAACTACACATAGCATGTGCCTATCAAATGTGCATCACTAAGGGATCCAATGATCACATGATACTAAATAGCATTATTCATCTCATTGGTAATAAGAAACCAATTGTATTAAGTTTATGGCCTCATATTTCATTGATAGTCCAAGCCATAGCCACAAATTTTGGGTTGACTCAACTACCACCATTGGTGTGAATCAATGGAGAGTGGTGCACCATATTTGGCATCAAGGACACAAGATAAAATCATGGAATGATTATTTTGGTAACAATTGAACACATAAATTTATATGAGGAAGACAAAAAACATGAAAAATTGTAATCAGGTGAAGGAGGCCAACACCAACCATGAAGAGAGGTGAAGAGGGGTGGTAGGAGGCCCATTAAAGATGAAGACTGTTCAGAGTAGACCAAAGCAAGCACTAAGTAACCACAACACCTAAATAAACATGGTGAAAGAGAAATATGGATTCAAGAAAGGACTAAGTGTAAGAAAGTAGTAGCACCACTAACTGAAAGAAGCAAAAGACTATGATTTTTTTTTATGTGCATTTGAAGAGTGCACAGGCTAGATGACCAAATAGATCTCAAATGTTTGAAAATAAACATCACAAGAGGGAAAATATGGATGATAATCCATAACATACTCTATAAAGGGATGAAAATCCCCAAATAAGTTTTGAAAGAGGCCATATAGAAGGGAACCATGGGGAAGAAGGAAATAAATCATCCAACTCCTTAAACTCACTAGTTATGACACAAACCATCAAAAATTCATAGGTAGGGCCATCATCATTGAGTGAGATATCTAAACCTAAATGAGTAAGAGGTTGGTGTCACTTTCTATAAGTCATAATGAGCTTCTTGTAATCCATGCTCTCATTCAATGAGTTACGTTCCATCATGAGATTCTCATAATCCCTCCTCTAATTGAATGAGTTACGTGTCATGACATGGATGCAATGGAACTCAAGATTTGAATCAGTAACTCTAGATTCCTCTTTAGGGGAGGCATTAAGAGTGTTTATTCCATAATGGATAATTTTTGACAAGGTCAAAATTGATGGAAAATTCATGAGGTGGGATGGAACTCAATGGTTAGGGAGGCATCTCAAAAGAGATTTTTGAAGAGTGAAACACCACCTTGACGCCCAAACAAGAGAGGGGGAGATGAAAATCATGTGAAAGGTGAAGGAAGAGTAAACATCAATTCATAGTTAATAAGATAAAACCATTCATCAATGGGTACCTTGGGTGAACCAGATGGGCCTTATGAGGAGACTACCAAAGCCTCATCAAATGGCTTTGTCTTAGCATATAGCCATGCTAAGGTATCTGCGTATACCTCCAAGTTATGAATCTTGCCTTCATGCAAAAATTAAACCACATGAAATTTAGTCAATGTAGTGGACTACATGGTTGTAGTCTATGGATGACCAAGGATCATGTTGTATGAGAGATCTAAGTCTAACACACAGAACTCAATCATAACTATCTTGGGTCCAAACTTGACCTAAAGCTTCACGTTACCCACTAACATGATTGTATCTTTGTTTAAACCAACATAGTTATGGTGAGAGTCATAAATGTTCTTATAGATAATACCTATCTTGTTGAATGCCTATAAATGTATGATGTTCAATGTAACATCCTCATCCATGGTGCATCTTTTGATGCAAAAATTGTCAACTGAGGTCTCAATATAAAGTGGGAATTTATCACTCTTTTTCATAATGGAAGGATTTGGCATGGAGGCAAGGTCAAAGGATAAGGTTGGTAGGTGAGGGTGATTAGGGATGTGTGAGTTAAATAAAACTTAAATGCCATCCCATAGTGGCACCTTATGGGAGATATCAAGCTCATCAAATATGAGCCCCTTTTTTTAAATGCAAATGTAGAGAAGGTCCTAAATGGAGATCTTGACAAAGATGTATTGTAACTCCTCAATGATATAATAATGGCATTACCTATCCTGAGGAGGGATATTGTGCTAAATTTCAAATATGAATTTCAAATTCCTTGCCCCCGTGGGTGGGTCCATGAGACATGCTCCACTAGTATTTCCAATGGGGTTAGTTATTTGACTCAAGCATGTGTTGACAAAGCACTCATACCTAGTAGCATTTATGTCAATAGAATCAATGAACTTTCTAATTCCATGCTTAGCCTTCCCTTTCAAGTCAGTTGAGGAAGAGGAACTAAAAGAGGTAGAACAATGAGAAGGAGAGTGATGGACCTTAGCCTTGGATTTCTTCTTATTGTTGTTTTTATTATTTTCCTTGTCATGGTCAAGAAGAAGCTTTGTGAACAAATCTTGATTATGGTCAGGATCATCAAGTGGAGAGATTTAGGGAGTATATTAGGTCTTAACACAAGATTTTTTGGTGGCACATTCCTTGTTAGAATTCCCCTTCATCTTTTGAAAGTTATAGAACTTAGTAGGATCATAAGAATATGATGTATGTTGTCATCCTGCACTCTTTTCAGGTGACTTCTTTCTAGTTTGCCTCTTACTAAGAGTATTTACCTTGTGACCATATTTACTATCTTTTTTCTCTATCAAATAATTAGTGACACCATCACTAGTTTTATTATGGTTGTGATTGCATAAGGAGGATGCCTTGTAAGTTGGCATAGGCCTAATGCCTACATGCATCTCAAAGACTTCAATCTTCAAAAATTCATTGATAAATTCATCATAAGAGGTGGGATCATGCTTGAGGATCTCAAAGTGAACTTCCTATCTCAATTCCCATGTTAACATATCATAAATATGATCATATATGAACTTTTTCCTACGCATGTGTTTAATTGATGTCACCTATGCACAGAGTCAAAGTTTGACTCGCCCTTGGCCTAAAACATGGGGGTGAGTGATTGGATGTTTAGGTTAAATAGTCTAGTGATCTTTAATATTTTTTAAAATGGTTTGGAAAATATTTATTCCACATATCCATAATTATCCCATCATGATAATCTGTTACTCATAATATCCAAATTATGGTTTTTAATTATTACCACCATAATTTTTATATTATTTTTAATATCCTATTTAGGTCTTGGATAATTTTACCTAAGACCTAAATTTTAATTATCCCTGATAACTCCTGAACCAAAATAGGTTGAACCTTGTCCCCGCTTATTGCGAGTGCACAAGTATTTTATTAATTTCAAAAAAATAAGTACATAAGGGTGCCTTTACTCCGTTAACCCTTTTACAATGCAAACATGGATTTATATAGTTTTTACCAATGACCGGTAAAAACAACTAATCCTATAACCAACTAGATACGGGAAAATAACCCATAAGGTAATTCTAATTAATAAATATAAAACATTAAAACTACCTAATAATTAAAATAAGTAAGTTTATTTTATGGGGGTGTCTTTACTAAAAGATGCATGCCCCATTTACAATAATTATTTATTACCTACCAAAAATCTAACCTAACATTAAGAATTTGGAACAAGTCCTAACAAACCCCCCTATGATCCAAAGTCAGGTCTTTGGACACATACCAAGCATTTTTCTAAATTTTTCAAATTTGATTCTGTCAAGGGGTTTTGTGAAGATATCAGCTGTCTGATCAGCAGTTAGGCAATATATTGGATCAAGAGTTTTCTTTGCCACCAGCATTCACAGATAATGGTATTTGACATCCATATGTTTTGTTTTGGCATGAAACACTAGATTCTTGGACATCTTGATTGCACTCTAATTATCAATGTATAACTATGTAGGAGCAAACTGAGAAACTTGAAGATCTTCAAGAATACGACAAAGGTAAACAATTTCTCTAGAAGCATCCCATGCTACAATATACTCTAATTCTGCTGATGAATTTGCCACTATATCTTGCTTCTTACAACACCAAGCAATGGCAGCTGAACCCCTATGCATAGTGTATCCTGTCGTTGACACTTTGTCATCCACATATCTTCCAAAATTTGCATCACAATATCCAATAAGTTTGAAGTTCTTGTTGCAGTGGTATTCAAGGCCATATGTTTTCATTCTTCGAAGGTAACGAAGTACTCGTTTTGCTACATGCCAATGAATTTCTCTAGGCTCATGCATAAACCTAGATAAAATTCCAACTGAAAATGAAATATTGGGCCTGGTAGTCATCAAGTATATCAAACCTCCCACCACTAATCTATATGTGGTGCCATCAAAAAAGGCACTGCTATCATCTTTAGACAATTTCAAGTTACTTTCCATGGGAGTGAGGGTAGGTTTGCAATCACTCATGCCAAACATCTCTAATAACTTAGAAATATACTTAGTTTGTGAAATGAAAATACTATGCTCTTTCTGAGTTACCTCTATGCCTAGATAGTAGTGAAGAAGTCCAAGATCTATCATCTCAAACCCATCTTTTAATTCCTTCTTAACAAACTTGTTATAGTTTTCACCATTACCTGTGAGAAACAAGTCATCGACATAGAGAACAAGTATCACTATTTTCTTACCCTGCACTCAAAAATAGAGAGTATCATCAGATTCACTATGATGAAAACCAATGGATTTCAAGTATGAATCCATTTTCTCATACCAAGCCCTGGGTGCCTATTTGAGTCCATACAAAGGTTTTATCAATTTACATACTTTGTGTTCATCACCTACCTGTTCAAAACCCTGAGGTTGTTTCATATAGACTTCTTATAAATCACCATTTAAAAAAGCACTTTTAACATCTAATTGATGTACTTTATAACTATTTTGTGCTACTAAGGCAAGTACCATATGAATAGTGTGCCATTTGGTAGTTGGTGCAAATGTTTCCTCATAGTGAATACCTTCTTGTTCCGCATATCCTTTTGCAACAAGTCGTGCCTTACGTTTATCAATGGAGCCATCTGATTTATACTTAGTCCTATAAACCCATTTACATCCGATGGGTTTAACATGTGGAGAAGGATCAACTAAAACCCATGTATTATTGTTAAGTATGGAATCATACTCACATTTCATTGCCTGTTGCCAAACATGTTTAGTAGATGCCTCCTCAAAAGTGGATGGCTTAGTGGAAGAAGTAGTAACAACCATAGCATAGTTTGCCTATTTTTGATAATTCTTGGGCCCTATTAAACCAACTTCATCTACTGTCAAGTCAGAAAAAGTAATTTGAGCCCATTTTGGATACTTCGACAAATTATTCAAATCAGGGACTCTAGAATTCTCAATGTGTGCATCATTCGAAGGGGGACTTAGAGAATTTTCAACAATTTCTAAGTCATCAACCTATGAACTTGTAGATGAAGGAGAGGAAAGTGAAGGAATTTGAGTCTCATACCATAACTTCAAAGAGTTATCCCCATTATTCAAACCCTTATATCTTTTTGTATTTTTCCTCTCTAATCTATCAAGTTGAGAATCAATCTCTGCAGTGTTTATAGTCCCAAACTCATCAAATATTACATCTTGACTCACTATGAATTTGCCTAAATCTTGTGCAAGTAAATGAAACCCCTTTTTATCTTTAGAATAACCAAAAAAGATGCATTTTTGACTTCGTGGTTCCAACTTAGTTCTATGTTTAATAGGAACCAAAGCAAAATAAACACATCCAAACACTTTTAAGTGTTTAACTTTTGGTTTAAATCCATACCATGCCTCATATGGAGTTTGTCCCAAAAGTGCAACTATGGGGGACCTGTTTCTCAAATACACTGCAGTACCAATAGCTTCAGCCCAAAACTTATCATCAAGTTATTTATAGTGCAACATGGCACGTGTTGTGCCCTCTAAAGTTTTATTCATTCATTTAGATACTCCATTTTGTTGTGGAGTATAAGCATTATTATATTGTCGATGAATACCATGTTCTCAACAATAATCTAAAAATTCATTAGAGGTATACTCACCTCCATTATCTGAACGAAGAGTGGCTAAATGTGAACCTGTTTCTTTTTCGACTAAGTGTAACCAATCATCAAACTTAGCAAAAACTTCATATTTGTTTTTCATAAAGAATACCCAAGTCATCCTAGAAAAGTCATCAATAAACAAGACAAAGTATCTACACCCACCAATGGATGAGTTTTTCATGTCACATACATCACTATGAACTAACTGTAAACATCTATTAGCTCTCCAAGATGATTGTTTAGGAAAATTTTCTTGATTTTGTTTGCCCAAAACACATGACTCACAAAGAATACTATATTTACGAAAAGTGGGCAACCCATTCACCATACCATATCTCTGCAAATCCACTAAAGAGTGGATATTCAAATGTCCATAGCGGAGATGCCATAACTGTTGTGTAGACATAGTACATGTACCTGTGTCAACAACTGCAAGTTCTATACTGGGAGGAAGCAACTTACAATGCAATCTAACCAAGTTTCCATCTTCATATCTTGTATACATTGTTTTATAATCATCCTTTACTGAATTGATGTAAATGAGCCCATTTTCAAGCACAATTTGATAACCTTTCTTTCTAGTAGTTACCAAATAAATTAAGTGTTTCTTCAATGTGGGAACATACCAAACATCCTCCAAGTATTTTATAGACCCATTAGGAAGAAGAATATGAATAGATCCAAGTCCTAGTGGTGTATGCATAGACTTATTTGCTAAGGAAACTAGAGAGAGAGAAACTTCCTTATAAGACCAAAAGAAATCTCTCCTAAATGTCATGTGTTTGGTTGCTCCTGTGTCTAAAATCCATACATCTGTGAGCTCATCTCTAGCCTCATATTCAATATAATCAATGTGCCCCAAAGTAGTGAATGTAGATTCATGAGCAACATTACTAGATTCATCATATTCATGATCGGCATACTGAGCAGAGTTAGTCTTAGTCACTTTTTGTGGCCTCTAAATTTTATCAAAAGGAATCCTACATTGTGAGGAAATGTGACCAAATTTTCCACATCTATGACACTGAATGTTTGATCTACCTCGACCTCTGCCCCTATATGAGTTATGACCATGTCCTTGATCACTTATTTCATGTGAATGTGACTAATTAGATTGTTGATTATTTGAATGACCCCTACCTCTATTTTGATATCTGCCTCCTCTATAACCTCGACCCCCTCTATAACTATTTCATTTATTATTTTGATGCCCAGATGAAGATGAACTAGGCTTTGACTCTAAAACATGGGTTTCTTCAGTTTTCTTGGATTTCTTGGGTAGAGAGAGGTCATGTTGGATGAGCAACTCAGCCAACTTATCAAAGGTGATGCCTATGATCTTGTCAGAGACATGAAACATTTCAACAAAAATTTTATAGGACCTTGGTAGACCTTTCAAAGCAACAGTAACTATGAGGTCATCATCGAGTTTTCCAAAACCAGCCTTAGTGTACTCAGTAGTGATATTTTTTAACTTAGACATATATTCTCCCATATCCCCATCTTCATCTAATGACAAAGTAAACAACTGCATATGAATATCTATCTTCTTATGCTTAGGTTTCTTATCATACAAATATGACAATGTTTCCCATGCAGTGTAACTATGAGAAGAATTTTTAATATGAACATAAGTATCACGAGTACAACAACATTTAATCAGAGCTAAGGCCTTAGAATCATGCAAATTGAATATATCTAATTTAGCCTGCTTTATTGGCAATGTGAGATTTTCATTCTTAACAATATCCCATAACTCATTAAACACTAGTGAAGCCTCCATCAATTGTTTCCAATCTGAATAATTGGAAATTGTTAATCTATCACCATCTGAAAGCAAATTCTAAATTTTTAGCATTTTGAAATGAAAGCAAGTGCAGTAGAGAAAAGTGCAACAAAATGCAAAATAAATGAAACAAATATCACACTCACTGCACAAGACACTGCTTCTATGGGGTTTTGCACTTAACCTCCGCATAGAGCACAAAAGAAAAATAAGTATTTTTTATGGGTTTTGCACTTAACCTCACCAAAAAATCAATGATTACACCCTTATTTCACCAAATTACAACCTTATCTCACGACTATAATGTAAAAGAAATATGATTGAATTTCTCCTTTTTCAAAAAATTAAATAACACAATACAATAAGTATGTGTTTTACAATATTCAGATTTAAAAAGGGAATATTCTTTTTTCAAAAAACATATTCCAAAGCAAAAAAAAACTTCCTCCAAAAAGAAGGGATTTGAACCCTTGACCTCCTCCTTTGCAAGCTTCTAACAAGATAAGCTTAACCAATTTCTCTAAGAGCATTTACAAAATATTATACTCATAAATTTCTAATTATTCTAGATTTTGTGTATAAGGGAAAATTTTAAAAAATTACATATGAGTAAATAAATTCAAATTTTTCCCTTTTTACAGCCTTCTCAAGCAAGCTTCCTCTTGTGGGACCCACTAAGACAAATTTTTGATATCAAAAAATATTAGAAACAGAAAAAATAAATTTCTAAATTTGATTGCAATGTCATGTTTGCCTGGGATGCCATGGCAGCTCTTGGGAATTTTCTTTTCATCTCTTTTCTCTCTCATAGGCCATACAAATCCGTATAGGCTGGGTAAAAAAGATTTTCACTAAGTTTTTGCAAATTTTTGAGGTGTATTTGTAGGGAATGAGATAGAAATAAAACCTGGGCATTGGAAGGCTATACCACAGGCCGTACAAGTTCAAAAAATTCTCATATTTACAATTTGAATGCAAAAAATAGGGGTTTAATATCATTTGATCAAGATTGGCAGGTGTTTTAGCTATTAAGAGACCTGAGAATGAGATGAATCAATAATGGCAGCCATAAATAAATATTACAGAGGTTTTTCTTAAATAAATAGGCCGTACAAATCTAGTTTTGGCCAAAAAACAATGAATTTAATAACATTAAAATGCTAAAAATTCATTTTTATGTCAGATGAGGAGGTTTGAACACAAGACAATGGAGTGTGAATGATCAAAAAAGATCAGACTATAGTATATGAAAAATATACAGGTTTAAATATAAATAATATTTGAAAAATTAAAATAACTTAATAATTTTTCAAAATATTTAAACCAATACTATATGGCATACCTTATTTCATGCCAAATGATATCACGTGAATTGATTTTTCACCTTGGTCCTTCGAATTCACCAAGCTCCCAAAATAACCACGCTCTGATACCACTGATAACCCCTGAACCAAAATAGGTTGAACCTTGTCACCACTTAGTGCGAGTGCACAAGTATTTTATTAATTTCAAAAAAACAAGTACATAAGGGTGCCTTTACTCCGTTAACCCTTTTACAATGCAAACATGGATTTATATAGTTTTTACCAATGACCGGTAAAAACAACTAATCTTATAACCAATTAAATACGGGAAAACAACCCGTAAGGGAATTTTAATTAATAAATATAAAACATTAAAACTACCTAATAATTAAACTAAGTTTATTTTATGAGGGTGTCTTTACTAAAAAATGCATGCCCCATTTACAATAATTATTTATTACCTACCAAAAATCTAACCTAACATTAAGACTTTGAAACAAATCCTAACAATCCCCACATGGATAATTATTATAAAAAGTACCATGGAATATTATCTTTAATATATATATATATATATATATATATATATATATATATATATATATATATATATATATATACCTTTATCCCATTTTAATTAAAATCTTTATACCATTCATGACCTTTTCCACGTGGAATTCCATTCCACTTTACATCGGGGGTGAATTTGGTAACATGGGATCCTTTTTAAACTAAGCCAATAACTTTATTCCCACTGTGGATATTTGCATGGGAATATTTTAAACTAAATTCCCTTTTAACATACATGGAATATGATATGGCGTTTGTTTGGCATTAAACTCCTTTTACTCCACGCTTTATCCACTTGCCTTTTTATGTTCCATGTGGGGTCAACATTTTTGGATGGGGAAATTTAGGTGGATAAAGGTTAGTTTATACTTTACATCCACATCCACATGCCTTTATTTAGCACCTAAACTCTAAAACATGTACGATTAACTCCTCTTTACCATGGTTTGCCCCACTCTTACCCTCATTGTGGATATTCTTTAAATGGGCTACATGGAATTTATTCCACTTCATTGGTTGGCATATCCATATGGTTATGGGGTGCATTTAATGGATTGATATTTCATTTAATACATATACTACAAGTCTTTATTTGGACCGGTTCATATATTGGCAAATAGGTGGAAGATTAAATGGGGTGTTGGAATTATTTGGGTGAAGCATTTTGATAAATTAAGCATGGCATTTCAACCTCCCATAAATTAAGAGATTTTGTTATGTCTAATTTTCATGCAACTTATTACAGGAGTTTAATCACTTTAGGGAAAAATGCAGGATTTTAGCTAACATTGGCTATTAAAAATTTTATTTCATTTTATATTGTGGATGATTTTTATTATCTAGAGACAGAGAACGGGGAAAATACAAATTGTATATTTTTCTTTACAGATGCAAAATTTTGTGATAGCTTAATTGAGGCCATTTTTCCCTATTACAAAATATTTTAACCCTGTAAAAATTGTCAGGAGTCTAGAACAACAAACATGCTCTGATTCCACTATTAGGATCTAGGAAGCACAATTGATTACCATGTACAAGCAACTTAAATATGCAGAATTAACCAAAAGTAACAAGTAACTAGAATTTAGAAATAACACAAAATATGAGAGATAATACCCAATTGTATTAATACTCTTCTAGAAGGAAATACAACAAAGAAGATGTCACATTCTTCTTCCTTACACACCTCTAGGGCTCCCACACCTCTAGGGTATAAACAGTAAATCTCTTCAAGAGCTCACTCTCTCTCTCTTACGGTCCCAACAACAACTCAAGCACAGAGTTGTTCACCTCCAACCAATCAATATCACTACTGCCAGTACCACTAGTCAGTATCACTACTGCCAGTACACAAGTGCTCTACTCACTCCAAATCTGAGTACACACTGTACTCCAAGTACACAATGTACTCCAAGTAGATCTCACCTGAGCTTGCTCCTTGATATGTTGTTGTCACCTTTGATCTTGCTACCCCGTAGACCTCCTTTGACCTTGCACACACACCCCTGCAAATCAATGATCTTACTTACCCATGTAGATCTCTCTACACCCTGAAGAACCCTTGTCCTTTCCTCACCAAGTCCTTATGATTCTCCAAACCAGTACCCTGGTGGATCTTCTACCAGAACTTGCACAACCTGCAGTTCTACCTGATCATACACACTCGACACCCCTGTGGAACTAGGAGGAACACACCTTGCTCTCTTCCCTTTAAAGGAGCTAACCTTGCTCAACTCAAATAGCACACCTTACAATACAGCCCATGAGTCTATTATATAGATCTCATGCAAACAATAATTAGACACCTAATTACAATATTTAGATTCGCAGCTCAAGACTAAAATTAGCCTTTTTACATGCAAACAACCAGTTCGTTAACTGACTGTTCGTCAACAAGCAGTTTTGGAACTGCACAGGTGACCAACATCGGTCCCTGTCTATTTGGAGATGATCGATGTTGGCCGATCTCTGACTAATGCTGGTTGCTCTGTACATTGGATATGACCGACGTCGGTTGTGCCTGCCGACGTCGATTGCTGTAACACTGAGCAATCCTCCTCCATGTCTGCATCAGTGAAGCTTTTAGCTCCACAACCTAAAAAAAATTACAAAGAAGTTATTTACCTATTTTGGAGAAGAAATTAATTACAGATCTTCAGATGAATAGGGAAACATTTGTTGATCAGGTTCAGAGTTTTAATTCTATTACAGGGGACAAGGTTCATTTATCATTATTGTGAGTTGTATTATTACCTACAAATTGATTTTTAATGGATTGGATTTCTATTTATCAATTCTGAGGATGTAGCCCATTGGTGAACCATGTAAGCAATCTCTAGTATCTATTTTATTTTGGTTTTTCCATTATGTCAATTTAAAATTAATCATTGATATTTTGGAAAATAATTATGAGAAATTGATTAAGAGATTATTTACAATGATAAAAATTTATATGGAATGTTTTTAATTTATTAATAGATTTATATGAGTTTATAAAATACTCATAATCAAAATTATTGCAGACAATTTACATTCTGATAAAAAGTCAATTCCTTTTAATTTAAAAAATTGGAAAATTACTTATTTTTAAAAATCCATTTTAAATAAATAGTATTTATTAGTATGAGGCTAATTATTTTTCATGAATCAATTTAAAAATAGTGAGTTGAATATAGAATAATATTTATATAGTTATCATACACTCAAGTTTGATTCTTAACTATTAAATACATTTCCTATTTTATTTAATCGAGAAATTGAGAATTCCACATCAAATTTTATTTAATTTAAGGAATTAGATTTTAGTATCTGATTTATTTAAAAATTGTTTGATTTATCTAAGGGGGTAAATTCAATTTTTGGATCATCTAGAGATATTAAATTACTAGATGAAATCATCCAAAAGAAGCTAAAATTTAGACAGGGAATCTGGTGGTAGATTTTGGAACCAAACCAAAGCTTCAGGGGTACAAACAAAAATCTTCAACATTATATCCTCATCCTATTCTTAATACATACATGACATCTTAAATGTCATGTTATTTTCCATGGGACTAGCATCCTAGCTTCCATTGAACTTGGGTAGTTTAGGGATCAGAGTGGGAATGGGAATGGTGTGCACCCAAGGGGTGAGGGGGTTACTACAAAGATCCTCATATGTATGGTTGATTGTTGGTTGGAAATGAGCAAATTGAGGAGGCTCATGGAGGCCATAATGTTACCTATGTAGGTAGGGATCATCATAATCTTGGGCATGTTAAGGTGATGCTTGGGTGGTTCCTAAGATGGGGGATTCACATAATGGGTGATAAGGTGACATGGCATGAATGAAGGAGCAATTTTGTTGACCCAAACCCACTCAGTGTTGGCCGCACATGGAAATATGAGGGTCTACTCAAGGTAATTGATGCTCAAGATGTAATATTATATTTTTCCTATGCCAAGATTTAGATCACTTGTTAGTGATCAACACTAAGAAACATAACTAATAATGTTTAGTTTTATGTGATTAAGAATTGATTTGTTGATATGATTCTTATGTTTCAGTTCATTATTGTAATCATGTTTGTGATAGTGGTTTAAATCACATTGTCCTTATTAGGTGGATGCCATTAGATTATATCCAATTGTGCCCATTAAATTGTAAGGAACATGTTCTTCTTAAATAAGTTGGCTAAGCTTCCAATCAGGAGTAACTTGGGCTCAGGGAGATGCCAAGGTTATTGAATATCCTTAAGATTGGACTTATCCTATTAGTTTTTTATAAAATGATGTTTGGTGTTCTTATTACTTTTTAAAGATAGTTCATTGTATAATTATTATTTTCAATACATCAACAAGTAGTTTCTTATTTGAGAGAGTTCATTTGATCTAATTTAATATTGAAAACTTGTGTTGGTAGAATATGTTGTGAATACATTAACATGATAATTTGTACGTTATAACCTTTTTTTTAATATTATATTCAACTTAATAAATGACTCAAGGTCATAATACTAATAATATTATTCTTTTTATGCTCATGGTCAAGGCATTATGACTAAAAATCTAAACTTGTTATTTCATTGATTGGTTGTAGGTCATCATTGGCACTAAGACAATTGTGCTTCTTGATCCCTTATTTTTCCAACATTGCATATGACCCTTATTCTTAAATCCATACATGACTATACAATTTTTTCAAAAATCTTTAGTGGTTTTACTTAACTTGGAGGCATGGGACCTAGACATGATTATGCAAATTAATTGGTCAAATGTCATGTTTTAATAAATCAATCAGGTATGATTTAGACCATGCACCAAGGTTAATATAGTCAAAATTAAAAAAATTAGTGGAGGACCTTGGGGATATATTTATTATATTTTTGACATTTGAACCATGCAGTAGGGTTTTTGAGAATCACTAAACTCACATTTATGGTTATGGCATAGATGAGTGAAGGAGGTCTGAGCCATGGTGGTAGCCAGGAAGAAGGGAGAAGAAAATAAGGGTTTGAAGGTTTGTAACTCACACTTGGGCATGTAAATTTGGATGGTAGGAGTAAGAAATGTGAAGGCCAAACCTGGTTTGAAAATAGGCATGTTTCTTCTTTCCTTGATAATATTTATGTGTTTTAAATCTTGCAAAGGGTACTGTAATCTCTTTTGTTTATGTCAAGGCCTAGGGAATAATGGTGTGGATGTATACTTGTGTTGGAAGATAATTATTTATATGATTTTTGGAAATTTTCTCGCTTCATTTTTCCTTGCACATTTTTGAATTTCTACATGTTTTAGTTATACCGAAATAGGGTATAATCCTAAATTTTGTATTTTGTATGTTATATGTTTATCTAGATAATAACATAGCATTTATGTTATATGTTGAAATTATTGTGTACAAGAAAAATATATGATCACTAATGAGTATTCTCCTCCTAAGATAGACCATAGGTTGAGCACCCAAGAAGAGAATTTAGATTGTATTGATAACCAATGTTGGGAAGAAAATATGTATTTGGTATTGACATTTATATTTTGATTATCTATCAATTATTTATACACATATGATGGTAAATATGCCTCTACATAAGGGGTAAATGTTCTTTATTTATTGCATTTTGCATGTATTTTTTATGATTTCCTGTGTATTAGCTTAGTTGTTTTCATGTTATGTTATTTGTAATTTTTAGGGGAAAATATGAAATTAATCAATTTAAATATAGAATATTTTATATGATAAAATATTTTGTGTTTAATATGAACCTATATGGGAATGACTAGCGTAAACTCTTGAGGAAACATAGAGATGTTAGCATGGATGAGTAGCAAGCTTGATTGGTGTCATTTTTGTTTAATTTCATCTTAGGCTTATTTTATATAATAATGCATCATTTTTATAATTTAACCCCTTATAATTTATTTTTATAATGAAATCCTAAAAGGCCACATTTATTAAAATGTTGTATTTTTCATAACCATCTTACCCAGACCTACATAAGGCATGAGGGGAGAAATTCTACACATACAATTTCCAAATCAATGGAAAATATAGCATAGATGTACAGCTATATTCTTTATGAGTATAAAATTATAAACTTGGTTTGGCTCAAATATTCCTAATGGTATTCTATCTATAGTTATCCCCATTTTACATTATCATTTAACTACTGTATAAAAGACAAAAAAGGGGATCCTTGATTTGAAAATGGTAGTTGCTGAAAATTCTCATTAATTTCCTGATTTAGAATATTTAATTATGTTTTCTCAGTTTCCCCTCTCTTTACATGAAAATCAACTTAAATGATTAAAAAATTAGTGTTAAAAAAATTAAATTTAAATCAAATATTAAATAATAGAGATAATCTGCAAACTAAGTTGATAACGGAGTTCACACAAAATCAAGCTACGTCTCTAGGTCTATTCAAAGGTTGGATTGATCAATTAAAATGATGCAAAAAAACCATTTCTTATATCAAATTCTCCCAAAAATGGGATCTCAATCTACAAACAAGTGTCTGAGGTCCTCCCAAAAGTTTGGCTTTGGATCTAGCTCTGGCTCTTATAGACTATCTCTTGTTTATCTCTCCCAAATGTGGGGCTACACAAGTTCATTGTAATGTCTCTCAGAATTATATGCAATGGCTATTGGATTTTAATTGCTACTCTGGCAAGATAGACATACAAACTTGATTTATCTCCCATTAAGGGAACTAAAGTTCCCTATAATGTCTCTTAGAGGTTTGTGAAATGAGTTATTGGCCTTAAATGTGCTACTCCTATAATATCAAACATAAAAATTTTGTTTTCTCCTCTTGTTTTCCTTTACAAGGTCTTAAATATTACAATCTTTCTTTTTTTATTCTCCTTTAAAAGGGTTTAAAGATTAAAAACTTTCTTTTATATATTTAATTATAATATTGAGCCTTTAGTAGTGTTTTCAAGGCCCTATATTTATGGGTTAAAGCCTTATCCCTTTTGCATAGGGTTAGGGATTAAAATCCCCTTATAAAATGTGTTATATCATTTATTTTTAACAAGAAATCCCAAATTTACAAGATAAATACAAAGTCTTGCATTTGGTTGCCCAAATATGATGTAGTTTGTTGTTGGGCCTTAAAAATAAGCCAAGTGGGGTGAGGGGGTTGACCCCTACTCCAAATCCCACGCATTATCTCATGAGGATTTTTTGGTGCTTTGGATAATGTTTTATCCCACTTTGGTGGGGATAAAAATCAAAAGTTGTTTAAGAGATAAGCTTCATCCCATGTAACCTGGTCATGAGGCCATGTATTATGTGTAACATGCCTTGAAGCTCATATCACTTGGTGGAGTTTTGTGAATGTCACATTGAAGGCTATGATTGGTCCATGCGTTAGGTTGTATAGGTCTACTCAACCTATGATGTCAGCACTATGTTATTTTTTTCCTTGTTTGTTGCCACCTATAATAGACCATAAATTCTGCATATGATGTTTGTTTGACCCCATTCAAATTACATTATAAATCTCTCAATGAGATCTTCAATGTGAAAATATTTTATTATAATTTGGAATAATCTAAATTTTTCAAAATTGGACATCCTCCTTTATCAATCTTTTATCAATGTTAAACTAATACATGTTCGTATAGGGAGAAGTCTAAATTAAACACTTGGTATGGGAATTCACTTAAAATCCCTTGGATTATTATCAAATACATGTCGTATACTTAAATCTTACATTCTAAGCCATGTCTCATTAAGATATTTTGTCACACAATTTGTGTGGCTTTCATATAGTCTTATATTTTTACTAAGGCACTCAAAAAAGATAAGTAAATAAGTAATCCACCATTAATTATTACTTGATAAATAAATAATTTTTGATATCATACGAGGATTTAAAATTGGGTGATTTTTTAGTTTGAGCCATTAAATTTTACATAAGCATGGTGAAAGGTATAGAAGTAAATATATTACCCTACCTTTGCATCAGGTATGGTATATGATGTTCTTTGAAAAGCGTAATACTATGGTTGAATGCTAAAGCTAATTTAAAACTAAACCCAAAATAGTTTTGAGTACCTTATAGTGGGAAATATTCATTGAATAATTAGTTATATATTTTCATATGGAACTTGATTATGACAAATTACTATCTGCTTCTTTGTGATGGATGAAACTCATCTTTGTATGTTGAGTTTGTTGATTGAAGATCCATACTATTGTTACAATTAGTTTAATGAGTAGAAAGGATATTGATTATTGTTATTCTATGGAATTAATCCTTTGGTTTTTGTTTTATTAATCAATATTTTATATTGATTGGTTAATTTGTACATCTTATTTAATAGCATGTATTATTTCATCTTGTTATATGCATGACATCTATTTTAGATTTGTCCTTTGGAGGCATGTACTCCTTAGAGAGAATTTAAATTGATTAATTAATGATTTATATTAAACTTGTGGAAGTTTTGAAAGGATTCTTAATTATTTTATAATTTTATTATGGAAAGTGTATTTTGTGATGTTATTATGGATGGGTTGTTTGTGTGTATGCTTACCTTGTCTGTTTCAAGGTATATAGTGAAACCTTTTTAAATTATAATACATTAAATTATTTTAAACACCGAGATAAAATGAGAGTGAATTAATTCATTCCAAGAAATATTAGGATTATTTTACAGCCTATGATTGATTGGTAATTATTAAAACTATGGGTATTTAAAAAAAAAATCGTTGTATTCTTGTAGTTTCATATGTTGAGTAGTGGATTAAAAAAAATGATGTGTGTTACTCCACTATGGGATATAGTGGATATACATTGATAAGATTACTTAATGTTTATTGAGATTATCATTCAATAAACCTTTCATGAGCCATAAAGTTGCATATGTTAATCATGTTTATTAGACATGATATTAGTATTGTTGCATGGCTTACACTCATGATAGGTTGTATGAAGTTTAATTGAGATGATAGTATTTTCCTTCATCTTAATTTATTTTAAATTAGATTTAAAATATCATAATTTTAACTAAAAGAGGAATAACATAACTAACTTTATCTTGATTCTTCTCATTTCATTATTTTAATGCAGGTGCTGATTTAGATAAACCTTGTTGCTCAATTTTATTTTATTTTTGCATTAACTTCCTCCCTCTGAATATTAGATTCATCTTAACATGGATTGTTAATTATGTCAATTAAATAAATTCATACTTTGATAGTCTCTGGACTATTGTTGTAACATTTATCCTATTTAGAAATACCTTTGGGGTAATCTCTCTATGTATGTATGGCTTATTGTTGGATAACCAATAAATGTAGGAAAATTGTATTAATATCAAAGTATTGTTGTTGGGTACCTCATTGATTTATGAATGTGTTATGATAATTGAAAGTTGGTTTTATTATTGCATATAATAGTTGGTAGTGTTGACATTTTGCCATTGGTGCCCAACCACTTAAATCTATTTGGTTTTATAATAACATATATTTTTGGCATATTTGTTGTACCATTGTATGAGTGTTTAAGTGTTGATAGTATTATTATACTTAAATATTGTTACTTAAGTGCTTATTATAGATTAAAGACTTTTTGAAAATGTGTCTTAGGTATGATCATGCTTTATGGATTGCATTATTTGATAGTTCCTTAGTTATATTTTGCATACTCCTACATTCTAAGTTACAACAAGCTATATATGTTGGTTTTATTACTATTGGTAACACCTGGGATAATACGCAATGTGGATATGCAAGACTTTAGGCAAGAAATGTTATATGAACTTTTTGGATGCTAATATAAGTAAATCAATAAGTCAAAAGACTTGGTCAAAGTTAAAGCACCACATAATGACAATATGAAAGTAAACAACTTATTCAGTTAGTGAAAACTTGTATTTGACCAAAGAAACCACTAACATAAGACATTAATCATATGAAACAATTAGCAAGTTTGTTCATCATAATGAGTGTGTTTTCTAGAATTAGTATTTATTTTGGAAGGATAATAAACCACATCATGTTGAATCATAAGATTAAGAGAGAGATAAATTTTAAGGTGTTTTTAAGTGGTTGTTTCAACATCTCCATACCAATGACCTGGAAAAATTTATAAATGAAATCATATTAATTACCTTACAAAAGACTTGTGGATTAAATCATATAAAATTATAATGCCACAAGAAAGAAAGACTTCATTCCACACGAGATAACATTTTATATGAATCTTATTCCTAGTTAAAACAATGTTTTATTGATGAAACTAACATTTATTGTACATAGATAGTTGAATTTTAATCTTAACATATATTCTTTTTATGTGTATAACATGCAAAAACACAACCCTGAGTGTAATTTTTAAGACATGCTTGTTACAATTTCATTTGTAATTATAAAGAGTATTTTAAATTTTCTTATGACTTTCTAGTAGTGAATGTAAGAGATAATTATGATGATATAAGAATGATGATCTGTCATAAATTTTGTTTTCTATTTTGAAATTTGACATTTTAGTGAAAAAGTAGATGTATAACAATCAAATCATTTTAGACCAAATAAAACATAATTTTCAAACAGTAAAGAAAAAAAGTTAAGTAGTACCATCTCAAGCCATTTGCATTAAGTAGGCAATGTATCCAACACTACCAAAGTGGCATGGCCAAAGGAAGATATTACCTCTTGAGCTAAAATAAAGTTTCTTTTTAGCTATTAAACACAACAATTTAGACATACACAAAGGTTGATGCATTGAACTCATGGAACCATTCTATTATTCAAGATAATTTAGTAATGTTGAATGAAATATAGAGGCTAATAAATTAAATGAAAAATATCTTATAATATGTTCGTTAACAAAGGAGATTTTTTTATACAAATTTGTATCACTATTCTTGTTCTCTCAAATAATTGATCAACATATAAATGGTCCTCTATAATTACCACATATCCTCCAAGCTAACTCTCCCTAAACAAAAACAAGTGCTTTGACATGGCTTTAGTACTTTTTACGAAGAGGAATATTTAGATTTTACAAGGATTGGAACTTTGATTATAGTGTTTTGAACACATGAACGATGGGATGGAAGAAATGTTGATGCTTCTACATGCTTAAAAGTGAAGGCATACATAGTTAAAAAATGAAACTGAATCTAGTAAACTAATTATTCATTCAAGCTAGGCCAACTACACACAGTTTTAAGGTAATATTTTTAAGTTGATTGTACAAAGTGTTATTCTTAATGGACACACCTTTAATTAGGACTAAATTTAATGGTCGACCCTCTATGTGATAATTTTTTCTTAGGATTATTAAACATTGTTTTAATAAAATTAATGTTAGAAAAAAATCATATATTTATTATAATTTTTCAAAAAAATGATGATTTGCCCTAAATTTCACCTTGCATCTAATACAATTATTTTTAAAATGATTGTATTTTACAACTAAAAAATGTAAATATAGTCATATGGCCATCAATTTAGTCATTACCCTTAATTATTCATATTAAATAAAAATTATCACTGAGCAAATAAAAATAATTTTTAATCTAATTAAAAAATATTTAATCAAAATTTATTAATGTGTATCTATAAACCGAACAATCTTCCTCCTTTACCAACAAACCTATAAAGGACTATTTCAAATAATTTAGACTTATACCTACTAAAGTGGAGTGGAGAAAATTTTCTCCAAAAAAATTTCTTATATTCTTAATAAATTAGACTATTTCAAACCATTTGGGCATAGATCATTTCGAATGAATTGGAATATTTTGAATAATTTGGAATTATACACACTAAAATGGAGTGGAGAAAATATTCTTCACAAATAAATTTTCTATATTCTAAATAAATTAGAGTGTTTCAAACCTATTGAGCACAAATCATTTTAAATAAATTGGGCTATTTTGAATAATATTGACTTATACCCACTAAAGTAGAGTGAAAAGAATTCTCTCCAAAAATAAATTTTTTATATTTGAAATAAATTGGTCTATTTCAAAGCATTTGGGCATAGATCATTTTAAATAAATTAGGATATTTTGAATAGTTTAGGCTTATACCTATAAAGTAGAGTGATTCAAGAAAAATTTCTCCAAAATTAATTTTATATATTCAAAATAAATTGTCATTTCAAACCATTTGAGCATAGATCATTTCAATTAAATTGGACTATTTCAAATAATTTGAACTTATACTCACTAAAATGGAGTGGAGAATATTTTATCCATAAATATGTTTTCTATATTCTAAATAAATTAAATTATTTCAAACCATTTGGGAGCAAATCATTTTGAATAGATTGGACTATTTCTAACTGTGGCACCCTTATGGGCCTTCAAAGCAATTATTGATCCCTTGAAGTAGATTTATTTACTAAGACACATGGCACCATTTGATTGGATAAATTATGTATGAAAAGATAATAAGCAATTAGTTCATTTATATAATAAAATATCTAATGAGAATTGTTTGTTGTTCATTAGAAAGATCTTCATGAGTAGGTGTCGATATACTAATAGATTAACTTGGGTGATTTCAAGATAAACCAATGGAGTATCTATTTGAAAGGGGATTAGCTTTGAAACTTGGACTTGATTCAATAATTTTAAGGAATCTTCAACTATAAATCAAATTGCACTTAACCAGATCAAAGTAATTCTAAATTAGAGTCGATTAATTTGAAATTAATTGAACTATATTTGAAATAATTTAGAATTAATTTGCATGAAATTTATTATAATGATTATCACTATAATTATAGTTTATAATCAATAAATACACTTTAAAGAATCATAATATGGTGAAGTTACATCTTTCTAAACACTAGTTCACAGTTACTGGCATGGATTTTGTGCTTTATCCCAAGAATGTGATGATAAACATCATTTTTATTCTCCAATCCTTTTCATATTTCTGACTTCCATTTCCAGTATATCTACTTGATGTAACATAATTCATTTTCAATTTTTGATTTGTAACACAATTCTAAGAACTACAATCAATAACAATGTCTTGGCAATTGAAAAATCATCTCTAAAGGTCCCTTTAAAAATAACTTCATCTAACTTTTTAAAGTTTATATTGAACATATTTAAATATATTTTCCCCCAAGAAAACATAAAATTTAAACTTGTGTAACCCATGGCATGAATGAGTATCCTCAAATGATTATCCTCTATCATTGACCAAATGCTAACATGAGAAAAAGACTGCAGTGCCACCTTCAAAAAAAATTTGGAATGATATCGAATGTAGTATGACATATTTTCTATTTTGTAATATTCTTTTTTTCCTATATCATGCATCATATCTTTTATTTTGTGCACAACAAATGATAAGTCATCCAACCCCAAAATCAATAGTTTTCTAGAAGTTGGTTTTAGCTCCTCCTTTGAAATGTTTATAATTTGTTAAAAAAGAAATGAATCTTTTATTAATAATATTATATTATTATAAATATAACATGGAAATTTTTTAATAAAATGTTTTACATGTTACTAGATTGGTCTTTGATGTGCTTTTGATTTGAATTTCTTATTGTAACATAAAAACATTATGCATTTCATTTTATTCTTTTTTTTTACATTTCATTAAATCTTATAAAGATTCATATAAACACATAAAAATAAATACATGCTCAATGACACTATAACTATACTCATTATAAAGGTATGTTCCATTTCTATTGCTAGTTTTGTAACATACATATACATATAAATGCTCATATTGAATCCTTCTAACTTGACCATGACTTTATCATATTAAGAAATAGTCCCATTTTTCATAACTCATTTCTCATAAATGTTGATAGGAATTTAACATTGATAAACCAACATATATATTCTTATAGTAATGAAAGTATTAGTTGTTTTTATGCATACCAATACATATTTATATTTTTATACAGCCCATCATAGCAAATAAAGTAGGATTTACTCTTCTACGTCGTAGTTCACTATCACTAAATTCAAATGAATATACACCTTAATAGTTGAACCCCCTTCATATACTTCTAATAGGACATATCAAATTAAAAACCATTTAAATCAATATCAATATAATTTTTTTTAGCACAATATATATTTTTATTTTTTCATTGATAAAGAACACATGGATACTCTGCATCAAATTTTATTATATTGAAGACATAATATAACACATATTGTGTTCTTTTAAATAGGATAAATTAAAAATGTAAACAAAATTGTAATGGGTAAATTAAACATGTAAACAACATTTTAATAGGTAAATAAAACCACATTCAAGTCTACACAATAATAAAATGAACCCACACTTCTAAATCACAAGCTGATGCAAGTCTATATTTTATTGTCTTCTACAATCTCCTATCTATGAATAAAAATTCAATTGTAATGTGTTCAAATAAATAAAGATAATTAATATATTCTATACATGTATGTAATTTTATAATTATACATTTATTGAAAGGGGTTTTCACCTTTTTTGTCTTTTTCTAGTTTATATGGGTGCACTCTTTCATTGAAACATTGGTTCTTTATTCCCTGCAAGGTATTATATAATGTAGTAAATAAAAATTCTTGTCATCAATTAATTTGATATCTATATTTTAAAAATATGTCTTATTATATAGTTTTACCTTATTTTATTTTTATGGAGGCACCAACCTATAGAGCTATGTCATAGGTTATTGTGTTTGAGACACAAAGTTCTAGAGCTGAGTTGTGAATTGTTTTAATTGAGACATAAATAGATGAAGAAATATTCTATCAGTATTATGAATCATTGATAAATAAAAAATTATATAATTAAAAAAATATGTATGATCTTATCTTACCTTTGTCAACTTTCAATGTGTCATGTTCATTGATATGATCTTTTGTTCTTGTATTGGTTTTTTTGAATTTGTCAAACAATTTTGAAATTAAACATTATAAATTATTTGTTCTTTAGTTTCTATAATGCAAGATAAATTTCTTTGTAATTCTGTACAAGTACATACCAATCATGCTCCTATATATACCCACAGCATGTCACATGCATCTAAATCATTAAAAGTAGAGATAAGTTTCTCCCAAAATATGTTATCTAGTTCATTTTTGAATGGCCTTCCTATTTTGTGTGAACTAATCATTTGAAATGTTGGTATGTCTTTGTAGATGTCAAAACCTTCCTCTAATCTACTTTGTTCTAAATGGAGGATAAAACCTTGCAGCTAAAAATGAGTGGGATCCTAATAAAAATTGATACCTATAATATATGTATAATCGAATCCATAACTATGTAGACCCCATAGTATGACACTTGTATCTTGCATAGAGTGGAAATCACCAACACGTAGATGTTTGAGAGAGGTCTGAATGCCAGAATAATTTTCTAGTTTGTCGATGATGAATACATGGAAGGCCCCAACAATAACTTTATCAATCAATGCCTAAATAAATAGGCAAATATGTTCTTTCTTAAAAACTTTAGTGAGATTCAAAAGATAAATAATTATCAAAATAACGTTCAGACCAAGAATGAACATTTCACTAAAATCTTCTAAAATAGATGGCTAAAGACATGAGGGCCCATAATGGTAGCTAAATCTTTTTGTATCTATTCCTAGAAGCTGACCTCCATTATTATATAGATAATTTTTTAATATACTTAATAAATCTTGAGATAATGCTTCCAAATCTTTTTTTATTTTTTGAAATACCTTCATTCAGGACACACAAATTGTCAAACCTTTTCATAAAAATTGTATAATGCTCCATTACCTCTTCAAGTGTGATTATTTTATCGAGTGGTAATCTCTTATCATGGTTACTAAAATAATCTATAATTTTTGATAATATGTTACTTTTCAGCTTCATGTTTTTTCACTAAGTATCCATGTTGTTGTACCCAGGGGTTTTCAAGAAGGAAATAGAACTTTTTTGTAATAAATCTATTAGTTCTATTTTTTATTTGTCTAAAATCCCTTAAATATTTCTAAGTACTATTGTACCAATTATATTTAAATCATATTTATCTAAACTAGATAAAGTACCACTTTCATACAAATCAAACGCTTTATCAAAACAATCCCAAATGAGTTGTTCCATTAAAAAAAGGTATTTTCTCTCCTACAATTATTGTGTTGAACAGTTCATTTGTGTGAAAAAGTGTCTATCTTGTTCATGTATTTCTTCCATATTTTTTTTCTTTATTTTTATATTCTTTCAACCTCTCAGTTTGATAAGGTCACATTCAGATTGAACTCTTTCTACAAATGAAGCCTTATAAATTGTTTCATTGGATTCATTATATTGATTACATATTATGTGCAAGTACGAGTTTTTAAAAAGATTTACATTCTAACAGAACATTTATTTCTCAATTATAGTGAATTATATTCCCCCTCTGAAAGAATTCTCTTTTATGTTATAATTATTGTTGGGAAATACGGAAGCACACAATTGATTACCAAGCAACTTAACATGCGGAAATCAACCAGAATACACAAGTAACTAGAATTTAGAAATAACACAGAATATGAGAGACAATACACAACTTGTATTAAAAATCTTCCAGAAGGAAATACAACAAAGAAGATTGCCACAGTTCTTCTTCCTTACACACCTCTAGGGCTCCCACACCTCTAGGGCATAAACAGTAAATCTTCCCTCAAAGCTCTCTCTCTCTCTCTCTTACGGTCCCAACACACAACTCAAACATAGAGTTGGTGTTCACCTCCAACCAGTTAGTATCCACTACTGCCAGTACCCCAGTGTTCCACGCACTCCACAAGTGCTCCATGCACTCCACAAGTACATAATCATACTTTAAGTAGATCTCCCCTGAACTGCAACAACCTACAACCCAACTGATCTCACTTATGGAAGGAACTACCTTGCCTTCCTCTTTGCTCTCTTTCTAAGTACACATTGTACTCCAAGTAGATCATGCTTGATCCTACTCCCTGTTGTGTTGTTGTCTTCCTTGATCTTTCACACCTGCAAATCAATCTAGTTTTACACACCTGTAAACCTGGATCATGCACACACATACACCTGCAGATCAATGATCTTACCTACCCATGTAGATCTCTTAACGTAGCCATGCACACCTGCTGACCAAGATCCTACACACCTAAAGAACCCTTCTAATTCTCTAAAACTAGCACCCACACTTGGCACTACTATGGAACTAGGAGGAACACTCTTACTCACTTCACACACAGAAGGAGCTAACTTTGCTCAACTCAAACTAGCATGTCTTACAATACAGCCCATGAGTCTATTATATAGATCTCATGCAAACAATAATTAGACACCTAATTACAATAATTAGATCCATAGCTTCTAGTCTAAAATTATCTCTTGACATGCAAACACTTGGTTCATTAACTAACTGCCCATAAAATTTACAGTTCAAATCACACAGGCGATCGACATCAGTCCCTGTCTGCCTAGAGGTGACCGATGCTGGCTGATCCCTGACCGACATCAGTTGCTCTTCCTATCTAATCTTACTGACATCAGTTGGCCTGATCGACACTGGTGTCTGTGACACTTCAGCAACCTCTCTACAACCTCCTCCTCTGTTTGCATCAGTGAAGCTTTTAGCTCCACAACCTAACAATCTCCCACTTGGAGATAAATAGTTGCACTATACCTGTACCTGTACCTCATCTAATCTATTTTCTAGCTTGTATCCCTCTTCAAGATCAATCATGAAGACCAACGACCACACAACCTATGGTGCACCTCCTGTCATCTAAGTACCCTACCATATCCGAACCTACAAACCCATGTAGTGAAGTCCTGACCCTGCATAGCATGAATCCCTGCTGCTGGTCCATCTCAAATACCTGAGAACCCACTTCCTCAAATTGGCTCCTAACTCTCTAACAGCTCCCACTACTTGGGCAAACTCAGGTCTATACTAGACCTCATGTGATTTCAGACACTAAACTATCCAACCCTTAATGTGCTCTGATTCTACATCCTGTGTATTGAACCTCGCTAACACCTGATTCACATCAACTCCCACTGGAGACAAAATCAACCTGTGATCTCTATGTCTCTCATGCCAAAGAATTTCACTGCTCCAAATTCTTCATGACATGCCACTAAACTAACCTTACCCTTAGCTCAATAAAACCTTGTATGTCCAAACCTGCTAGCTAGCATACCATCCACATATAGTAACAAGATAATGTCGTGACCATCATCCACCTAGTAAGACAAACCACAGTAGTTACCCTGACATTGACTAAAGCCATGCTTTGTCATCCACTTATCAAACCTGTACCACTATCCTGCAGCTTTCTCAAGACCATATGACCTGGTCTTTCATCTCACGTGTCCGTTCTCTCTATTCTTTAACTAAGGTATCCATTCATCTTTGTGCTTTCATACCGGCTGGCAACCCTACCAAATCTCTCGCTTGGTTCTGCATCATATTCCTGCCATGCTCCCACTGTTTCCTAGATCCTTCTTGATTTGCAGTAAGCAATGAGTATAAAGAAGAGGAACAACAAATTTGAGGCTTACTTACCACTTTAGTCCTCCATATGGGCGTTTGAGACTCCTTGACAGCTTGATGTCTGCCCAAAATTTGTTACAATGACCGACCTTGATCACCACACAGTTTGCATCTGACCGATGTCAGTTTTCCTATGCCTGTCTTGACTACCAACTCTACCCACGTCAGTGTCCCTATTGTCAATGTCGGTCCTCCTGATCAACATCAATCTTACCCTGCCTGACATCACCAACTTCAGTTTGTACATGACCGACATCAGCACCTGTCTGTTTGACGCAGGTTCCTCCTAATCGATGTTGGTACCTGTGTTCCCTATGACTGATGACTTTTTACCTGTGAGCTCTTTTGAATCAAAACCCATGTCCAAACTACCCTACTCAGAAGTATCCAGCCCCATCCACTGGTCTCTGTCTGTCATCTCCTCCAAGAACATCAAGGCTTTCCAGTTCTTAAGTCTATCAAACACATCTGTCTTCTGCTTAAGAACATGCATCTCTTTCTTGCTCATGTGACCAAGCCTACAAAGCCACGTCTCTGTAATAGAAAAAGAATAAGTAATATAAGCAAGTAGATAAAGATTACCTGCTTTCTTACCACCAGTTAATTCAAGTGCATCCGTTGTGAGAGTTCTTGTGCATCTCTCATCACCTAACTTCTCTGAAGAAATTAGCCTTATCTTCAAGACTGGGACCTGCATGACCTCCTTCAACACCCATGTGTTGGTTGCCTGCAATTTCAGCTTCACTTCCCCTTTGCCAATTCTTTGGCAAGGCACACCATCCCCTAAATAAATCTTTCCAAAGTCTCCAAAGACCTTAACATGGAAAAATACTCTATTTCAGACTGCATGGAAAGAGGCAACATAATCTATAAAACAAGATTCTACTTTATCCAAGAAACCTCCCAGAGCATCCTGTGCAACAACACCTGCAACATCTGCATCTTCAATTCCTTCATGTTGATCTTCCACAAACTAATAATTTTTCTTTACCTGCTCTTTCTTTCCATAGGACCGTAAGTGACCATTCATGTTTTTCAATTTCTCCATTCTTAGCTTACTTTCTTCTACCATTGCTCTACTCCCACTCAATCAGAAACCCCCGAGAGTGACCTGTAATCAAACACAAAACCTGCTCCCTGCAACCTTAGCTTTGATACCACTTTGTTGGGAAATACAAAAGCACACAATTGATTACCAAGAAACTTAACATGCAGAAATTAACCAGAATACACAAGTAACTAGAATTTAGAAATAACATAGAATATGAGAGACAATACACAACTTGTATTAAAACTCTTCCAGAAGGAAATACAATAAAGAAGATTGCCACAGTTCTTCTTCCTTACACACCTCTAGGGCTCCCACACCTCTAGGGCATAAACAATAAATCTTCCCTCAAAGCTCTCTCTCTTACGGTCCCAACACACAACTCAAACACAGAGTTGGTGTTCACCTCCAACCAGTCAGTATCCACTACTGCCAGTACTCCAGTGCTCCATGCACTCCACAAGTGCTCCATGCACTCCACAAGTACACAATCATACTTCAAGTAGATCTCCCCTAAACTGCAACAACCTGCAACCCAACTGATCTCACTTATGGAAGGAACTACCTTGCCTTCCTTTTTGCTCTCTTTCTGAATACACACTATACTCCAAGTAGATCTTACCTAATCTTGCTCCCTATTGTGTTGTTGTCCTCCCTGATCTTGCACACCTACAAATCAATCTGGTTCTACACACCTGCAAACCTAGATCATGTACACACATACACCTACAGATCAATGATCTTACTTACCCATGTAGATCTCCTAACGTAGCCATGCACACCTGCTGACCAAGATCCTACACACCTAAAGAACCCTTCTGATTCTCTAAAACCAGCACCCACACTTGGCACTGCTATGAAACTAGGAGGAACACCCTTACTCACTTCACACACAGAAGGAGCTAACTTTGCTCAACTCAAACTAGCACGCCTTACAATATATTTCATGAGTCTATTATATAGATTTCATGCAAACAATAATTAGACACCTAATTACAATAATTAGATCCGTAGCTTCTAGTCTAAAATTAGCTCTTGACATGCAAACACTTGGTTCGTTAACTAACTGCCCATAAAACTTGTAGTTTGAACCGCATAGGTGACTAATGTTGGTCCCTGTCTGCCTGGAGGTGACCGACGTCAGTTGATCCCTGACCGACGTCAGTTTCTCTTCCTGTCTAATCCTTCTGACGTCGGTTGGCCTGATCAATGCTGGTGTCTGTGACACTTCAGCAACCTCTCTGCAACCTCCTCTTCTGTTTGCATCAGTGAAGCTTTTAGCTCCACAACCTAACAATTATGTATTGGCCATCTATAATTTTGAACCTTGAAATTTTTTTCTCCATCATATCTTCTAAGACTTCCTTTGATTCAATACTATATTTAGGGTTGCTTTGATCAAAAGGAATTAACAAAACATCCTTCATTAAAACCTCATTATGTTTTACAAAGGAATTAATTATATCACTCACCCCTATTTCATTTAGACTTTTTTTTTTGATATTAACATCCCCTAATTTAGAGAGCTCTAGAGGAATGTTCAAGGTGTAATTTCTAAAAGAAATATACCATGTAGAGAATTCACTGTGTCTAATCAAAAGTTTGTGTCAACAAGTTCCAACCTTTTGTTCGATCTTATTTTTCTCCACTAGTGTGAGTAATTATATGGCCTCTTTCAAATATACCTACAAATATCTTGCCCTTGATTATCTTGTTTTCTTCAATTTTTTTTCTATCATGATTATAAGGTATCTTAAATACATGTTTGCATGCTAGCAAGTAGAAAAAGTTGTTTCCCCTTCTTCATGTTTTTTTTTAACATATTTTGTATTCTAATGACCAAATTATCTCTATCTATCAACCTAGACATTTGAAGGTTGCCATAGCTATTCAAATGAAACCCAAATTTTTCACAAGAAGGAGAAAAATTATTTTTGTCAATTCCATTTTATTGGGTGTAAATTTATTTAAATTAGTTGTAGCTCAATGAAGAATTCCCTCTTCTCCATTCCATACTTCTAGTTGGAATTGAAGGCATCTTCAAATTCATTATTATCATATGCAATGATTATTCCAATTAGAGAGATTCTTTTCCTAATGTAGTGCTAAGTAAGTATATATCTAAATACATGTTTGTAAAAATAAATAATTCAAAATATCAATCAACAAGAGGAATTTTAACACCACCATAAAATGGAAGATGTTGATGTGGATTTAATTTTAGTTTTTGTATTTTAAATATTACTCTATCCAAATTCTCTTAGAGTGAATCCTTCTTCTGCCTTGTATCCAAATTATCTTTGAGTGAGGCCTTCTTATGGCTTTTAAGTGTGGAAATTCCTTTTTCACCTGAAGACATTCTATAAAGCAATTGAAATGATTTAAATATTGATATTTTGTAAAATTCAAGTTGCATATTGTATCATTTCATCAATTTTTTTTTGTGATTGAACAGTGATTAAACATATATCAACAAATGTTAATTCTAAACTACAATATAAAATACATATTAAATCTTTGTAATATATACATTAACTCACACTTAAATTAATAAGGTATGACCAAACCAAAAATAAATTTTGTGCACCACACAATATAATCTGATGGGCAAAGTAATCCACAAACATTTATTTCAAAGGAGAAAGATGAGGGGAAGTATGTTTTTAATGTGTAAAAACACCCATCCATAGGTACCTTCAAGGTATCTCCTAGGAGATACCTTTTAATCATGCACAAGAGTGAACTTTTCACACAATACATCTCATAAGAGGTACCTTCAGGTTAACCATGATGGTATTATAAGTGTATTTCAAGGGCCTTGAAATAATATCCAAGTGGACACCTTGTCATACATTCAAAGGGATGTTGAATGTATCTCCCAATAGAACTTTCTTTCACCATAAAATCACTATTGGTTGATAACTTGATAACTTGAAGGGCCTTCTAATACTTAGGAGAGTGTGCATTTTAGGTCCTCCTACATACATGTTCTTTCCACCTCAATTCAATTCAATAGTTTTCCCTATTACATTAATAGTTTCATATCTAAATAATTACCTTGTTTTACCTCTAAAAATTTCCTTTACCTTGATGGTCCTTTTAATATCTTCACGGTATCTCTTAGGAGATACCTTCAAGTTACCCATAAAGGTATTACAAGGCCCTCAAAGGAATATCCTAATGGATACCTTAAGATTGAACTTACCTAGTGTTATTGAGGTTTGTAATATCTTCAAGATATCTCCTATGAGATACCTTCAAGTTATCCATGAATGAATCTCCTAGTGGATTCTATTGATGCCTAAAATTCTCGCTCTTAGCGAACAATTTTTTATGGAAATATTTAAAGATGTGGGATGAAATTATGATCTGTGAAGCAACCTCCAAGATTCCCATGATGCTTAGAATAAATGTTGTGGTGATGCATTTCTCCCTTTAAACTACCTCTAGAATTCTTGTTGGAAATGGGGCCCACTTCCCTTAGCTAATGATGCACCTTTACTTTAAATAAGAACTCCCTTTTTTTTTAAGGAGCATTATAATGACACATGTTATCAATGAAAAAGATCGAGACTTAGATAAAAATGAAGAAGGGGAAACTAAGAAAGAGGAGTCTGATACACTACCCATTGAACTTCATCGAGCATGTCCATGATGAAAAGGTTAACTATCCTAAAAATTTAAAACATGGATTACAATCCACAGATACCTTGAGATTTAACTTGCCCAATGTTATAGAGGTGTATAAGGGATTCAATGAGATACCTTTCAAACAAGCACAAGAGTGGATTTCTCCTTCAAAGTATCTTCAAAGAGCAACCTTTGGCCTAAATCTCTAAGTTTTCCTATATCAAAATTTTTGAGATGGATTGATTGTGTTTGTCTATGTGTGTGCAACACCTACTCAAAATAAAAATTGGTTCTAAAAACACTTGTCCATGAAGAATCCATCTTCAAAGGTAAATCTTGAGACCATAGGGACTTCCTTTTCTTCTTTACCCTTCCCCCTATTTTAGAATATTTCTAGAGTGAAACTTTTCAAAGGAGATAATTTCAAGTCACACATTAAGGTATTACAAGGATCTTGAAGGATTCTCATATTAGATACCTCAAGGTGTAACTTACCCATCATTATTTTGGAGTATAAAGGATTCAATGAGTAAATACGTGTTTCAATTAAAGAAAGTAGTTATCAATACATTACTTATTGTGTATAAGGTCTAGATCTTATCAAAGGGTAAAGGTGTCTTAATTCCAAGATTCAATATGAAACTCATCAAAATTTTAGACCTCATAAGATCATCAAGAGATAATTGTATAAGGAAATTCCATCACTTCATCATTTTGTATTTAATAAGAATTACACTTAAGAGCTTTACCATACCTTTAAGGAAATACAAAGCCCTTGAAAGGAATCTCCTAAGAGATACTTCAAAAGGCATTGTCATACATTGAAGGGAACATTGAAATAATATTCTAGGAGAAACCTTCAACATGCACATGAGTGGAATTTTTCTTGACCCAGAAGACACTACTGGCTGATTTTGGAATTTTGATTGGGCCCTATTATTAGATTTTGGTCTTCAATTTTTTTGTTTGAACATTTTGTCTAATGGATTTAGGTCTTCAAAAAATTTATTTGAAACTTTTCATCTTCAAAGTTTTCTGTTTAAAGTTTTCACATCATACATTTTGTGCAACCAAGAGTAGATACATTTCAAATAGGGACAAGATTGGATTTCTCCTTCACAAAACAAGTACAATTTTCCTTTACATGAAAGACACTACTAGATGCCTTAGATAAATTAGTCTAGGATATGAAGGGGCACATCAAATAGAAAATAAGAACCCAAACTTAATTTAAATTTTCACCCCTATAAACCAAATATCATAAGTACATCTACAAATGTAAAGCAAATAAAATGAATTAAACTAGAGAACCTTCAGCTAATCTTACATAGGCATAAATTCAAATTCATTGGGAGCCTTTATTTAGATTTTATGTAGAAAAAAATATAAATATGCCATAGACTTAGTTCAACTTTTATGCTAAGTCTTAGTTGGGTTTATTACCATGACCAAACCTTAGTCTAAAGATCCATGCTTGATCCCTTTTATGTCTCGATACCCCCCTTCATCCTTTTTATTATTCATGTGCTCTAATCTAATCTAAAATTTTATATCCCAAGACCCCCCTTCATCCTTTTATATTATTCATGTGGTCTAATCTAATCTAAACACAAAGTTCTTTTATTATGTTTCTAACTGTTGGGTTTTATATTTTAGACTTATCTTTTTCAAGATTTTGTTTAGTAATTCCTTCAAGACTTATGCAATTTTGGAATTCTTTCAGACATTTTGTCTGCAACATATTTCTCAAAACAAATTAATTGATACATTTTCCCTGCAACTATTTTGTTGAAAGTACTCATTAGGCATTTTGAAAGTACCTTAAAGGATTTTTTGGAAACACCCTTCAGCCTTTTATCCCAATTAATTTTTCATTTATAAATGATCCTTTAAAATTTTATCATCAAACATTTTTTTCAACTCAAAAATCCCAAAATAATTCCCCACAATAATCTTGTAAATGCAATTTTATGTAAACAATGACCTCAAGGGCACATACCCTTCAATATTTATGCAACTTACCCTTTTGGATTTTTGGCAAGGACACATACCCTACAAAATTACCTTTTAACCTTATCAAAATGGCCCTTTTCCCTCTATAATTACCCTTCAACATTTTTGGAATGGCCTTTTTCCCTTCAGACTTACCCTTTGGGACTTTTATCCTAGGCCCTTTCCCTAATGAGAAGTGCCCTTCGAACCTTCCAAAATTACCCTTCAGGCTTTTTGAAATTAACTTTAGGATTTTTAAAAGTACCCTTCAACATTTTTTTAATGGACCTTTGCCCTCTATACTTACCCTTTAGTATTTTTGTCCTGATCCCTTTCCTCGATGAGAAGTGCCCTTCAAACCTTTTGAAAGTGCCCTTTAGATTTTTTTGCAAAGACCCTTTAGGATTTTTGGCATCATTTCTTTGGTCTACAAAATAATTCACTGAGATAATTTCCCTAAGACATTGATTTCATTAGATTTTTTTGTGCCCCAATCAATTTATCATCTTGAAAACTTTAATCTATGTCACTTGGTTTAAGCTTTTATATGCTCTTTAGCCCTAACTTTAATATTTCCTATTATTTTCAGGAACCAATATCACTCACTACCAAGTGACATTTTCTAATTTGGAGATCATCCAAACCTTTTTTGGTTTTACATTATTCCCTATACTCATTTTTATTAATGGACATTTTTAGATAATCATGGTTTTATGCCTTCCAATGTTACTATGAATTGTTTCTTTGCAGGTTCAATGGAATTTTATTTGGAAATGAACATGCTTAGGGTATTTGTGCTTCAATATTAAATTGATATTTTATTAACTTTTTGTTGGTCAAAGATTAGTTAGATCTATTTGAAATCATGATTAAATATTAGCCTAATTTATTTATCCTAAAGTCCATTTTTTGGATTTCTCCTTCAAGGAACAAGTGGAATTTTCCTTTACATGGAAGTCACTACGAGGTGATATTTTGAAGGCCCCTATAATACCTTCAATGTATCTCCTAGGAGATACCTTTTAAACATGCACAATATTAGATTTACCCTTCAATGTATCTCTTATAAGATACATTTTAAATTAGGATAAGAGTGGATTTATCCTTCAAAGAACAAGTCCAATTTTCCTTTATATGGAAAGCACTACTAGGTGATATTTTGAAGGCCCTTATAATACCTTCAAGGAATCTCCTAGGAGATACCTTTCAAACATGTACAATATTGGATTTCCCCTTAAAGTTATCTAAATATGCACAAGAGTGGATTTTCCCTTCAAGATATCTCCTGGGACATACTTTTCAAATAGGCACAAGAGTGGATTTCTCCTTCAAGAAACCAATAGAATTTTCCTTTACACAAAAGTAACTACTAGTAGTTGTATAAACAAGTGGTCAACAAGTGGAATCTCCTTTTTTGGCACTATTAGATGATATTTTGAAACCCTTTGTAATACCTTCAAGGTATCTCCTAAGAGACACCTTTAAAAAATTCAAAAGAGTGGATTTCCCCTTCAAGGTATCTCCCAAGAGATACCTTTCAAATGGGAACAAGAGTGGATTTCTCCTTCAAGGAACAAGTGGAATTTTCCTTTACACAGAATGTACTACTGGGTCATATTTTGAAGGACCCTATAATACCTTCAATGTATCTCTAAGGAGATATCTTTCAAACATGCACAAGAGTGGATTTTCCCTTCAAGGTATATCCTAGGAGATACATTTCAAATAGAGATAAAAGTGGATTTCTCTTTTAAGGAACAAGTAGAATTTTCCTTTACATGAAAGGTATAAGATTTATGGGTATGGGACCAAATTGCAGTATGTAAAGCAACCTTTGGTATTTTAGATGTCAGATCTTCATTTAAGTTTGGGAGTAAAAAGGGTGAAGAAACAAATGCAAATAATACTAAAATAAAACTAAAGTAATGCACCAAGAGAATTAAAGCATTAACCTATAATTGAATAAAATTTATTGGATCCTTAAACACTACAAACCATAAAGAAGCATAAAGCATGAATTAATATCTATAATGAAATAAAATATCAATACTACAAAATTAGAAGAATATAAATAACAAGCAGAGATAACTTTTTGTTCAAAATAACATAGAACACCAAATCCTCCTCATTGTAGGTGGAGAATCAAATACAGAAGGCCACATAAAAAAACATCCAATCACACCCATGAGGAGCAACTATTAAGTTTGTATAATGGAAAATACTAACTACTATTATTCATATTATATTACTAATGGTTGTTTACAAAAATATCAAATACAAGTAAATGATAACCAACCCCTTCTAATGCTAAAAAGGGGCTGGCTCCAAGTAGTGTTGGGTCACCACGTATAAAGCTAACACTACCCCAAGGTGAACTAAGAGCCTCCTCAAGTTGGATGAGTGATTGGCTACCATGTGGAGGAAGTGGAAGGAGGCCAATACGTAGGCAAAATTTTCAAAAGGGGTTTCAAAAATAGAGAGGTTGAAAATAGAATTTTTGGATGCACCAAGCAGGTCAGAGGCTAAACATAAACTACTTTAAGATAACACAAGGTGGATTTTGATCCATATTTCTTGGAGACTCATAGGGGTGTCTACCTAAAAGAGATCCCAAATACTCTAGCATGTGGACCATTCGAGGCAAAATTTAGTAAAATAGGGGGAAGGCCTACAAACTTATAGATTTTGAAGGACTACCTACAAAGGTGCCCACTCTTTTTCCTTGGGTTGGGCCTTATTCTTGAGAGCCTCAAAGGCTTTATCTAGATCAATAATATCCTTAAAGGAGACATTCCCCAGGCCTTGAATTAACTCCAGTGTTTGGAACTCTAACTTGGTGAGTGTGTGTAATATCTTTTCCACTTCAAAAGCACAAGGTGATTGACCAATAGCCACTAACATGATCTGGTCATTATATTTCTATTCCACTAGAAATTTAATTTGGTCCTCAAGGAGGACATTATTTTCCACCAAGAATGGGGAGGGGAGTCCTAATTGGACTAGCTATTTAATGTGCCCCCACCTATCTTGGACTACATTTTTCAAGGAATTAAGGAATGCCTTACACTTGGTGGTTGCCTTGTTATAGAATAGGAATTCATTGACCTTTACTACCACTTGCCTTAGATCAGCCACCCCCATTAAATTTAACATCTTGTCTAAAGTGTTGTAGATATTTTAGATGAGGACCTATGAATCTAAGACCTTGGAGAACATGAAATAAATAACCTAGTCAATGATTTTTCTTACCTAAGAGCTTAGCTTCTATGAATCCATGATGAAAATAAGTGTTGTATTCAGCATTATGGTCACACCCCTAATCCTTTCCCAGTAAGACACATATAGTTGTTGAACTATAGGGAGGCTCTCCATGGTCTATGGGTGGGTGGTGAGGTCATTCTTCAGCTTCTTGATTTCTTGGTCCTTGACTAAAGTTTTTTATTGGGATAGCTACTGTAACTTGAGATATTCCCAATGAGAAGCCATGAGATTCTAATTGGTCCATGTAATTTCATATTCCTTTATTCATATATGGGATTTTTTGGCCATTCATAGATTAGCTTCTACCTAGAATATTTCATTAGAAATGTAGCTCTGAAGGTTGGACCTCACTTTCTTGAGATCTACATCTTTGGCTTTAGCTTTAGCATTAAGGTGGTTGATCGTAAGCTTTAGCTTGGTGAGTTACATCTTGGTATTCTCTAGTTTTCAAGTTGCTTTGATGTAGTTTGTAGTTATAAACTTCTATATTTCTTCCATTATCTTGACCCTATCAATGGGTTTGGCTTGGATGAGATTGAGGTAAACTACTTGAATTATATAGTCCCCAAATTGCATCTAATCTTAGGGATTTACTACTCGAGGATCCAAGTGTGAAATCATGAGGGATTACTATGCAAGGTCATAGAATGACTGCATGTGAGTCACCATTGGATCTTTAGCCTACTTTCCCCTCTTTTTTTCCATCCAAGCCTCTTAGACCTTTCTTGTTGTGTCGGTACTACTCCAATAACTAAATGTTTTCCCTTGTAAATGGGAGTCCCTATGTAAATATGAATGTAATGGTCACTTGCAACTATGGAACAATGAATGTTGTTCTTCTAAAGGTGAGTGGACAAAAGGTGAGGGTAAAAGGAGAGAAAGGTGATAGGGATATTGCACCATGATGGGAGATGATATGGATGAATAGGGTAAAAGAGTAAGGAAAGGTAAAAGGGAGGAGATTGATATCATAGAAGAAAGCACTGTGAGATTGATGGTAGGATGAGGAGATGAAGAAGAGAATGGGGCTATGGAATTAGTTGGTTGGTTAGTAGAGAGTGATGCAACCTAAGGTGAGATAGTGGAGAGAGATGTGAAGGTGATAAGAGAGACAAAAGTGGAAAAAAGGGGTTATGATAAGTGCATTTTCTTTTGGGGGTTTTCCAGTAGGGGGTTGGACATTGGTGCCTCAAGCTACTTATACTAGGATGACCCAACAACAAGGTGGTCTAAAGAGGGTTGTTAATGTTGTAGGGTTATTTCATTTATATGAGACACATTTACTGACTCTTCCCTAAGGGTGTCTTCTTCTTCTCATTCTTCTTCGCATTCTTCTTCTTATTCTTCTTATTCTCCTATTAATATCTTAGGAGAGAATCCTCCTTTTGATCCTTCCTCTAGATGATATCCATCACAAAGATTTTCAAATTTTTCGTCTATTTCCTCATCATCAAAATTAGAGTATAGCTTTCCGATCTCATGCCTATATTTTATGTAGGTGGTTATTTTCTCTTCACTCCATTCTCTATGGGTGAGCTATTTCCTTAGACTCTTCTTTAATTTCTTAATTAAATCATACTTCTAGACCATGATGTGGAAGGATTCCCATGGCTTGTAAGAATCTAAAGATATTTGGGATAGGTCAATATAATTTTAGAGGATGTCCTATGTGGGTAACCTCTATTTCTCAAGGTAAAACTGAGATAGATGATTGGGTAGGCTAGCAGTATTTAAGGATGCTATGTATTTGATTGGATCATAGCTCCAACTATTGTTAATTAGGTCTAGGAAAAGCTCCACAAGTTTTATTTCAAGGAAGGGTCCATGTTGCCTCTTTATCACTATGATGCCTCCTCTTATGAATGGGACATCATATAGTCCTTTCTTCTTCATCCTCACTTCATAAATAGAGTCCACCATATAAATTTGGTGAGCCAACTCTAGGGCTAGATTCTTATCTGTTAATAGGTGTGGAAGCTGTAAGGGCTCACCTTAGAACCTATGCACTTGAATGAATGTAAAATGGGTTCTCCAAAACTAGTCAACTGGAACCCTACTCCCTATTAGCCATGACCACTACGCATATGTAATCCTAAATATAATGGCCTCTTGGCTAAGGTTAATGAGGATTAGAGTAAATAATTTCTTTGAGAACTCATATTAGTCCTATATGATCAACAAGATGTGGGTCTGTACTATGACAAGGTTCACCATGATGAAAAAAGTCTCCATCTTGGAGGAGTTGAGTTTGAGATATGTGGAAAAGAAGTGGGAGTACTGGAATAAAATGAGATGCAAAAGAAAAGAGGTGTACCTAAAGGTACCCACCATTGAAATATTTTCCAACTTATCCTTCATGGTAGTGGTGATGGAGTATATAAAATCCATCCTGAATACCTCCCCTTTATTCATCTTCATCAAAATGAAGAGTACCCCTAGTTGAAAATCAATGACATTGGCATTAAAATCTAGCCTGAAGATGAAGGCCAACATGGATAGGGTTTTCTTCAGGTACTTCATTAGGAATATTACCAAGGGGATTGGTAGAGGATGTGATTCCTTTTGGTTGTTCAGGAGGAGAGAGTTAATAAAGTGCACTTTTTTAGGGACTCAAGTTTCCCAGACATGTTTCAAGCTCTCTATGCTACATATTTTAGCCTTGGGGTCTCTTAAGAGCTAGAGCATATCCCTAATTACATTTTCACTAATCTTCACCTTCAAATGGGTGTTTCTTATAATTACACCAATATCAACATCATATCTATTCATACAGAGTACAACTTTAGGGCATAGATGAACATAGGGCACCATAAATTAGATAAGTGTGTATCCCCACATTCTATATTCGAATGAGTCATATTATCCTCTATAGACTTTTTCCATCATTTTTGCATGTGTGTCCTCCCTTAAATTCTTGGGTTTTTTAGCTATTTTAGGGTCAAATATGTCATCTACACAATTAGTAACCAATTTTTGGTCTCTATAGTGCCCCTTGGCCACCTTTTTTATGTTCAACACTTTATATTTTACCTGAATAGGGATGGAAGAATAATAATTGCACACTACATATTGAGGGGGGAGGCCTCCCTAACTACCTAATGAATAAGTGATTTGTCTTCCTAGATGTTTATTACCTCATGATGAAGATGTATAAGTATCCATCAATAATTCTTCTTCAAAACCACTCTCTATTATACTAAAGGCACTGGATTAACAATCCCTACTCACAAATTCTCATAATTCTTATCTTGAATATCTCTACTCTTTATTCTCTCTATAATTTCTTAATTTTATTGAAATCTTAAAGCATATAAGTGTTTAGCCAAATGAGGAAAGGGGTATATATACTCTGACTCCTCTAAGTAAGCTCATCATAGAAATTTTGGAAACAGGTGCCCCCATAAATTTTACAAGTGGCACACACACTTGATAATCCACTCACAAGAGGTTTGTGGTGATATTTATGGGTAATCATGAAATGTGAATAATATAACATTAATGATGGTAGAAATGAGTAGATAACTATCTTTCAGGGAATGATTTTAAAACTTAGGAGGGATAGGGTGATGGCATGTGGAAACTATAGGTGCATTTGTGCCAATGACACTTATTGAAAAGGAAAAAGAAAATAAAATACCTTTCAAACATGCACAATATTAGATTTTCCCTTCAAATTATCTCCTAAGAGATATATTTCAAATAAGGACAAGAGTGGATTTCTCACATCAAAGAATAAGTGGAATTTTCTTTTACATAGAAGGTACTACTAGGTGATATTTTAAAGGCCACTATAGTACCTTATATGTACCTCCTAGGAGACACCTTTGTGTTGGCCATATTTTTCCCACATACCAAGCATGTGCCTATTTTTTAATGGTCTTGATGTAGAGAAAGAGGTAGAGTTCTTAATTGATCAAATGATCAAAATGGTCTGAACTAGCTTTAGATGGAATGAGTGGAATAAATAAATCATGAAAGGCACTACTGGGTAATATTTATCATTCAAGGAATAAGTGAAATTTTACTTTACATGGAAGACATTACTGGGTGATATTTTGAAGGCCCTTATAATACTTTAAGGTATCTCCTAGGAGATACCTTTCAAATAGGCACAAGAGTGGATTTCTCCTTCAAGGTATAATTGGAATTTTCCTTTACATAAAAGGCACTACTGGGTGATAATTTAAAGGCCCCTATAATACCTTCAATGTATCTCCTAGGAGATATATTTTAAACATGTACAATAGTAGATTTCCCATTCAAGGTATCACCTAAGAGATACATTTCAAACAGGGACAAGAGTGGATTTTTCCTTCAATGAACAACTGCAATTTTCCTTTACATGGAAGGCACTAATGGGTGATATTTTGAAGGCCCTTGTAATACCTTCAAGGTGTCTCCTATAATATAACTTTCAAAGATTCAAAAGAGTGTATTTCCCCTTCAAGGTATCTCCTAGAAGATACCTTTCAAACAAGCACAAGAATGTATTTCTCCTTCAAGGAATAATTAGAATTTTCCTTTACACAGAAGGCATTACTGGGTGATATTTTGAAGGCCTTTGTAGTAAATTCAATGTCTCTCTTAAGAGATACCTTTCAAACATGTACAAGAGTGTATTTCCCCTTTAAGGTATCTCCTAGGAGATACCTTTCAAATATGCAGAAGAGTGAATTTTTCCTTCAAGGAATTAGTGGAATTTCCTTTACATAGAAGGCACTCCTAGGTGATATTTTAAAGGCCATCTAATGCCTTAAATGTATCTTCTAGTAAATACCTTTCAAACATGCACAATATTTTATTTCCCCTTAAAGTTATCTCCTAAGAGATACATTTCAAATAAGGACAAGAGCAGATTTCTCCTTCAAGGAACAAGTGCAATTTTCCTTTACATGGAAGGCACTACTGAGTGATATTTTGAAGGCCCCTATAGTACCTTAAATATATTTCCTAATAGATACCTTTAAAACATTCATAAGATTTTATTTCCCCTTTAATATATCTAAACTTGAACAAGAGTGGATTTTCCCTTGAAGATATCTCTAAGGAGATACCTTTCAAACAGGCACAAGAGTGGATTTCTCATTCAAGGAACAAGTGAAAATTTCCTTTACACAGAATTCACTAATGGGTGATATTTTGAATGCCCCTATGATACCTTAAATTTTTCTCCTAGGATATACCTTTCAAACATTCACAATATTGGATTTCCCCTTCAAGGTATCTCTTAGGAGATACATTTCAAATAGGGATAAGAGTGGATTTTTCCTTCAAGAAACAAGTGAAATTTTCCTTTACATGGTAGGCACTACTGGGTGATATTTTTAAGGCCATTTCAATACCTTCAAGGTATCTCCTATGAGATACCTTTCAAACATTCACAAGAGTGGATTTCCCCTTCAAGGTATCTCCTAAGATATACCTTTCAAATAGGCACAAGAGTGGATTTATTCTTCAAGGAACAAGTGGAATTTTCCTTTACATAGAAGGCACTATTGGGTGATATTTTTAAGGCCTTTGTAATACATTAAAGTTATCTCTTATGATATACCTTTAAAACATGTACAATATTTGATTTCCCCTTTAAGGTATCTCCTAAGAGATACCTTTCAAAAAGAACAAGAGTGGATTTCTCCTTCAAGGAACAAGTGGAATTTCTTTTACATAAAACACTAATGGGTCATATTTTGAAGGCCCTTGTAATACCTTCAATGTATCTTCTAGGATATACCTCTCAAATATTCAAAATATTTGATTTCCCCTTCAAGGTATCTCTTAGGAGTTACATTTCAAACAGGGACAAGAGTGGATTTTTCCTTCAAAGAACAAGTACAATTTTCATTTACATGGAAGGCACTACTAGGTGAAATTTTGAATGCCTATGTAATACCTTAAATTTATATCCTATAATATACCTTTTAAACATTCAAAAAAGTGTATTTACCCTTCAATGTATCTCTTATGAGATACCTTTCAAATAGGGACAAGAGTGGATTTCTCCTACAAGGAACAAGTGGAATTTTTCTTTGCACGAAAAACACTACTAGGTGATATTTTAAGGGCCTTTGTAATACCTTCAAGGTATATATTAGGATATACCTTTAAAACATACATAATATTGTGTTTCCATTTCAAGGTATCTCTTAGGATATACCTTTCAAATAGGCACAAGAGTGGATTTCTTCTTCAAGGAACAACTAGAATTTCCTTTACTCAAAAGGCATTATTGGGTGATATTTTGAAGGCCCCTATAATACCTTAAATGAATATTCTAGGAGATACCTTTCAAAAATAAACAAGAGTGTATTTCCCCTTCAACATATCTCCTAAGAGATACAATTCAAATAGGGACAAGAATGGATTTCTCCTTCAAGGAATAAGTGTAATTTTCCTTTACATGGAAGGCATTACTAGGTGATATTTTGAAGGTCCTTATAATACCTTCAAGGTATCTCCTAGGAGATACCTTTCAAACATTCAAAAGATTTAATTTCCCCTTCAAGGTATCTCCTAAGAGATAGTTTTCAAAGAGGCACAAGAATGGATTTTTCTTTTAAGGAACAAGTGGAATTTTTCTTTACACGGAAGGAACTACTAGGTGATATATTGAAAGCCCTTGTAATAACTTAAAGGTATCTCCTAAGAGATACATTTAAACATGAATAGAATTTGATTTCCCCTTAAAAGTATCTCTTAAGAGATATAATTCAAACATGCACAAGAGTGGATTCCCCATTCAAGGTATCATAATTAAAAGGTGCCACCTGAGAGCTCACTATGAAGTAAGGGTCACCACATGGTGAGAAATAGATGAGTCATCATGTAAATATAAATTTTGAGAATATTTAAGGTAATCAAAAAGTGTCATGTGTCTATATTTCAAACCAACTAGATAGCTTAGTCATATTCAAGCCATGTGAATACTTAGTTGTATTCGAGGTGGTAACCACATGTTGAAAGGTGGTAATAGTTAGCGTTAAAGATAAAATTGATGGAAAATCAAATTCAAATTAAAGTTAAATTAAATTTTGGTGAAATTAATTGATAAAAAATATTAGTTTAAAGTTTGGTAATCTTTCTATTAATACAGTATAAACTAGGATTGCCATAAACATTATATTAATCAAGCTTGCCAAAAAGAGATTCTATGCATTCATCCCACATTAAGATAATATATGATCTCATCAATAAAAATTTGAAAATCCATGGTGAAAGTTTGAACCTATAGAACCGCCAAGTCATAATAGGTCCCACTTCTCTATTCATATGGGACAAACACATTCTTCTAAGATACTAGTTTCAATACCATTGCATTGGCCATGATTGATAAACACTACAGTGACTTATTCTACCATGTGGATATGTTTACTCCCCAGACATCTTCCTTCCAATTCAACTCCAGCTTAGTGATTGCCTCCATCAATAGAGCCTCTAAGTGGTTATTTAGATAAAAAATGGATTAAGCAGATGTAATTGGCTACAAATATACACAAACAACACCATATATATAAGGTTATTTATTTATATATATAAGGTGCTAAATATATATATAATATTTTTGTAATAAACTATTGCCTCCATCAATAGAGCCTCCAAGTGGTTGTTTAGATAAAACATGGATTAAGCAGATGCAATTGGCTACAAATATATATAAACAACACCATATATATAAGGTTATTTATTTATATATATAAGGTGCTAAATATATATAAGGTTTTTTTAATAAACTAGGTTCTTTATATATATAAGGTGCTTTATACATATATATATTTATATAAACAAAGTCTAAATTGACTACAATTTTGCTTTGAAGTCTGAATGTTTACCTTTGAAGACTAGTGACTTAGCTTTGAAGATTGCAAGCTATGCTCTGAAGACTGATAGCTATGCTCCTAAAATTAAAAATCATGAATGGAAAGAATCCACTTCCATCATTGAGAATCAAGACAATGCCATTAGACCTATAATGCCACAATCCATAATTTGATGTGATGGTGTTTTTAAAATATTTCCAACAAATTTGATGTGAAGGTGATTTGTGATGATGTTTCCAAATGGTATTTTCAAACAAGATTGATGTAACTATGTTTTAAATAGAGGCTATTTCAAAAATATTTTATATGATGCATAATTAATTGTGATTATTACTCCTAGTACTACTAATAATGACCTTTATGACACATCATTACTACTTGATTAGATAAAGCACCTTCCCATTATATATTGTATGGTCTGAAGAGATAACCATAACTATCATCATCATTCTTGTCATAATCACATCATATAACCTAATTTTTTATTTAGTTTTGCATTATTTTTCCCATCAGTTTTTGTGTCATATCTCTAACCTCTTGCTTCCCATGTTCCCTGTGTGAATTTGAGCTTTATTTTTTTATAGTATAGTCAGATTTGAAATTAAATAGTGTTTGCTTTGAAGATGGGTGGGAGAAATAAAAAAGTGAAAGATAATCCTCTGATGCATTTCTACAAGATGAAGTAGTCAGAGACATCTTTGAAATAGTAGATTGGCTAAATTTCTTTAAAATGTTTTAGGGATTCCATGAAAAAAATTGTGCAAGAATTGATGAGAATTTTGATGAAGATCATGTTATTATCAAAGGAAAGAACATTCTAGTAAATCCCTGTGTAATCATTGATCTATCTAGAATTCCTAAGGATAGAGTAGTTGGCATTGAAAAGACCAATTTTTTTGACCTGATTTATATGTCAGAAAATCCAAATCCCCAGACTAGCCAAATCCCCCCAAGGAGTGGCCAAGGGAATTCTAAGATAATGTCTTCCTCAACCTTGGAAAATTTTTGTTTTCTAGATAATTAAATATATCACTTATGATGGTCTATTTATAGTAGTGGGTGGAGTTGCCATGAGACTCCTTCACTTGAAGAAAGGAGTTTTTCAAGAAGAATATGAGATCAATCTTCCCTCTTTCCTTCACAATGCTCTGATTAATGTATCTCAGAAGATAAGATGAGGTACTAGGTCTACCCACCATCATGGGTTGGTTACACTCATTTATCACCTTTATTTTCTCATTAAACCAAGGGGTGAAAAGGCTTAGTCCTCTTTATTCCAAAAAATTTCTCTAGTTCCTTCCAAAATGACACCATGCCCTGCCTCTCCTCCTTTCACTATAATCCAAATTGAAGAACCCATAGTTTAAATTAAAGAATGACCATCTCCATCACCATTGGTTTCAAAGATACAACACTGGATATCAAAGCAATAAATGGGACTTTCTTTAGATACCCCTCATCTTCCTCCAACTAAACTCTAATGCATTCACCTACTATCTTGTAGGAATAAGAATAAGATGTGCAGGTCATAGAAGATGGTGTATTTGTAGAAGGAACCCTAGCAGAATAAGTTATATCTCAAGAAGTAGAGTGTCATATGCCCTCTATTGTTGATAAGGGTAAATCACCCTTGATTGAAGAAGATCCATATTCTCTACACTTTATAAATGAAAAAAAGAATTATAGCATGCCACGTCTTTATCACACCATGAAGAAACAATCAGACTACAAAAAATAGAGTTAGATGTTCTCCATTCAACTTTGAAAGGTAAGGACTTGATAATTTATAATTTGAAATAAAAATGGGAAAAATCTATTACTAGAGTTAGTGAAAAAGAAATAATTCTTCAAGGAATATATGTTGAACAGACTAGGATCCATAATGTAATGTTTTCACAAACCCAAGAATTGTGTAATTTGTAGAATTATCTTGCTATCAAGGACACTCAAATTACTGATTTGAAAAATGCCAGTGTTTATAAGCATATCCTGATTAATAATCTATTAAAAAATATTTTTGATATAAATAAAATGCTTGACCAACATGATAATATAATAATATATCTCACCACTTGGAATTCTAAGTTACAAGCCTCTCAAGCCATGCAAAGAGAAACATGAGAGATTGTAGTTCAGACAGAGGGTCTAACAAAAGTTGTTCCCTCTTTCCCTATTCCATTACATGAAATAATCTATGTCTGGCATATCACCTAGAATAAAAGTAAAAAATTGAAGGATGAAAATTCTAAACTTAAGGAAGAATCTCAGAAGCAATTGGCAGAATCCCAACTATAATTGAAGAAAGCACAGGATTTTGTCTAGCACATTTGTGTAGTTTCTAAGAAACTATTAGTATGCATGTAGCCTTCATTAGTTTATGTTCTTTTCTTACATGATCAATTTTATAAATGGTAGATTTAGTTAATTTCCCTTGGTTTCTCACATATCATTGAAGATGAGCATGTATTTATGGACCTTTTTCTAAAGAGCACTGAATAAAGATAGGATGTCATTTGTGATTTCTATATTTTCAATTTATTGTTAGGATATCAATCTGATTTTTTGATAAATTTATTTATTGGAGAGACACAATTATGTGCCTTTCTCCACACTCTAAGGAACCAAATGGCATGGAAATAGGCCAATAATATATTTCTATAATTACAAAACAGCACTAGGTTATGTATGAGACCACAATTTCTAGAAGTAAAGAAACTTATTTCTTATTTTCAACCACTATATCATATGCATATGAAGAACAAATATCATGAGATATTGAGATCTAATATTGATAATTTTAAATATATTATAAACCACCATTATGCCAATGGTCTTAATGTAATTCTTTTCAGGTGGGAGACATTACCTATTGAGTTGAAGTGCAGGGAAGTCCTCAACCCCACTAATATTAAATGGAGTTTAAGAAGATCCAAAGTAGTTTACTAGATAATCAATCAATGATTAAAGAAAAGAGGTTCATATGTCAGGATTGGGATGAGGTTTCTTATTATTTTTTGTCTTTTATCTCCATGGTGGTGTTGGAATTATCAAGTAGAAGTTGACTTTGAAGCTTAGGTGCATATAGTTGTAAGAGATATTAGATTCTTGCCAAGAGGCCACCATGACTAGGGCCATGATTTTGAAATTTATGATCTGAGTTAGAGGTTTGAATCAGGAAATTTAGATTAAGGATCAGTCATCCCACTTCTTTACAAGAGGACTTACAATAGTAAAGTGTGAGGGAGACATGATGAGCATTTCATATAGATAATCATAGTTATATAAATTTTCCATAAAGTGTTACATTTTGTTATATATTGCATTATATTTAATATTTAAAGTCTGATCTAAGTAGGATATGAATGCAATTTTTTCTTTCTTTGTACGTAATTTATTACTAATTATTTACCTTATTATTATGTCTAACTTTGATGAATAGCACATTTTTAAGTACAATAACATATCCCACAAATGAGGTAATTTTGAGCAGAGTAACACATCCCAAGGATGGGTTAATTTTGAGTAGAGCAAAACATCTCAATGTTGGGGTAATTTTGAGAAGGCAACACACATTTTTTACAACTCTTTTAGCTATAATTTTGAGGATTTAGCAAGCTATCTTTGATGATTGAACACTCTGAAGACACTCCAAAAACACTCTATAATTGCTCCAAAGATGCTTTGGGTGTGCTTTGAAGACATACACAGGATGCTCCAAAGAAGTCTAGGAATGCTCTAAAGACCTGTACAGGGTAATCAGAAGACCTATATCAGATGCTATGAAGATATCTAGATGTGCTTCAAAGACTACAAAAATTATGTGTAATGCATGCTACTGAGATAAATTATGAACATTTTACTACAAAAATTTTGTTTGAAGAAAAATAAAAAATTGATTGGATGCAAATGATAGCTGGCAACCAAAAAAAAAGGAGTGGCCATACAAATCTTTATCCCCCTACTACTTCCCACCCTTAAAAACTTATCCCTAAATAATAGTTTCTCCTATTTTTAAGGTGTATATATTTTATAATCAATTTTTTAATACATAAGGATGCATGGGAACCCTCTACCCAAGAATATTGAATCACAAGGAAAATGTTCATCACCATAAATAATAATGCTAAGAGTTATTCAATCATTCATTCATAAAATTTTATGATGCGGCATAAGGGAAAAGTTTGTCACCCCAAAAAATAAATTTTCAAATCAATCTAAAATGGAAACAATTCAACTCAAATAATTAAAAATGACCTTTCAACTCAATCTAAAATAGAAACAATTCATAGTATACTGAATAGAGACAACAAATGAACGATACGAGGAGATAGAGATAGGGTGAAACCATAGAAATCCTCTCACATCATGGTACTTTTTTATTATGATTATTTGCTTATAGTTAATAAAAATGTTTATTTTCCCCTCACATTCACCATTTGGGTCCCTATTGAATACAAGTAAGTACTAAACAATCCTAATCTCTACCATTTTATTATCTCAACCATTTCATTATTTGTTTGCAATTAATAAAAAAATGTATGCTTTCCCAGCACATTCACCATTTAGGTCCCTATTGAATACAATTAAGCACTAAATAATACTAATCTCCACCATTTTATTATCTTATCCATTTCATTATTTGCTTAAATAAAAAATGTTTGTTTTCCCCTCACATTCACCATTTGGGTCCTTATTGAATAGATGTAAGCGTTAAACAATCATAATCTCCATCATTTCATTATCTTGGCCATTTCATTATTTTCTTACATTTAATAAAAAAAAATCTACTTTCCCCTCATATTTACCATTTGGATCCTTATTGAATACAAGTAAGTGCTAAACAATCGTAATCTCCACCATTTCATTATTTTCTTACAGTTAATAAAAAATGTATGATTTTCCCTCACATTCACTATTTGGGTCTGTATTGAATACAAGTGTTAAACAATTCTAATCTTTGCTATTTTATTATCTCAGCCATTTCATAACAAAAATACAGGTATATTTCAATCTCAATGATTTTATAACTTTAAACAGTAAACAATGAATAAAAGGGTCATGTCAAGTCAAATAAATCACACATTTTAGATATAGTAAAATAATACATTACATAGATTAAATACCTAAAAAAAATCACCTACATAAATGACATTGAAAAATGGGGTCAACCTTTCCACCACTAACATCACAGTTAACCTAACAATCGATAAAAGAATGTTTTTCAGCCTTGAAAAAGGAGAGAAAAATTGAGAGAAAATAATAGAAATATAAAAAGATAAACCTAATTTCAAAGTGTGTGAGAATTTTTAATGCTATAAAAATTTGTAACATATAAAATTATTTTTAAAAAATAATTATATATTTAAACATATTAAACATTTAAATAATATACATTATTTAATAAAAATGTTTAAAGATTTAAACATAAATAAAAGCAAATAATAAACTCAAATAGTTTTTTAATATAAAAATATTTACAAATTTTTATTATTTATTATAATTATTCTGATTAAAAAAGTTTATTTATATTTATTCACTAAATTACATGATTAAATTGTCTAATAGGGATTTGACTCATTAATTTTTAACCCTCATAGAATACCTTTAAGATAATTTAATTCACCAATTCAAATACCTGTGAGAGTAAGTTGCCTTTATTGAATTAACAAACTAATATTTGGAGATGAATTTGACCCCAAAATGTTAATTAAAATAATTGATACAAAATCATACCTAGTAACTCAAAGACCTAGACTTAGGAAAATATTTTATGGGGTTATCAAAATTATGGTTATGTGAGGGCATAAGCAGTCTATACCATACCAATCTATAAACATTAAATTTTCATTCATAACAACAAGCCATGTGATATCTCAATGTAGAGTCAGGGTTAAACATTTGGGCCACCAACACAAGTACTTCAACTTTGAAGCCCAATATTGGGGTCAAAAATAGGAAACTTGATAGTAAGCCAAGTAACTTTACTCTTGAAAAAAAAATTCGATACAAGTATCACAAACACTTCATTTATCAAGATTATATAAATTATATTACTGATGAAACACAAGATTCAATTATATATCTTGGGAAGCTTTTCAAGATCATTTTGACCATTAACTAGTAAAACCCAAGATATATGCATCTTAGAATTCACTTGCTCCATTTAACATTTTTAATATTATTATTAGTTGACACTAATTACGCTTATCTAATTTATCCCCTTTCATCCCATTAATTTATCACCCTTTTTTAATTATTTATCTATTGTCCCCCTTCCTTATTTACCATCTACTAATCTTATCCATCCCCACCAATCAATTAATTAATATCATGAATCCCCATTATCTTATCCTAATCCCCACTTATCTATTATTTGGGAATTTTAAATTTTCATAGCCCACCTACCCACCTACACTAGCTTATTCCTAGGCTCTCCTACACCCCCAATCCCTAATCGCCCACCTATTCCCTATCTAATCCCCTACCTAATCATAATTAATTTATAACAGTATTCTAGAACTCTTCAATTCTAGAATCCTCTTTGTTCTCATCCCTCCTCTCTAAAAGCCTATAAATCTAGAGCCTTCCAAAAATAATCCCCAACCTTTGATCTCCCCAAGCCAATTTTGAATCTCAACCATTGATCCATCCCTCCTCTTTCTATCTAAACAACTTCATGCCTCCATTGAAGCTAACTAGAAATCATCTAGAAAATCTATGTCCAAATATTAAAGTAATCAAGTCAGTCTCCATTATCTAATCCATCATCAATAGTCCATGATCATGCCAACATAATATCAAAATTCTGAGTCTAAGATAATTGATTCAATCCTTTTATTTTAATATTCCATTGAATCATGATTTAGAGCATTCATATTTAGGATTATAATGTTGTTTTGAATTTTGAATTTATCTATTGCATTTAGTTATAATGGCTCTAGATCTTACTTAGGTAGTTAAATGTTTGGGTAGATTTAGATTACTATAAAGTGGTACATCCAAATATGATCAATGTCTTTTTCAACTACCTCAGAACACTTACTATATATATATATATATATATATATATATATATATATATATATATATATATATATATATATATATATATATATATATATATACACACACACTTTCCATTTATAGATTGTATGTAAATGTAGATTTATATGATTTAAGAAATTTCATTCCAATAAAATAGCAACATACTCATTTGGGAAGCTTTTCAACTAGGGTATTTTGATGATTAACTAGTACATCCCAAAATGATCAATTTCATTTTTAGCTACCACTTCATTTGGAAAGCATTTCTAATGATTTTTTATGACTGATTGGTCCATTATATGATGACCAAGATCATTTGTAGCTATCACAAGAATACTTTCTATTTATATAGTATGTCTATAAATAGATTTATATATATTATTATATATTAGACTTTAATCCTTTTATAGATGTCTTTAGATCTTAAGATTTGTATTTGAGACAAAATCTTGTAAATCAAGGTAAAGGAACCAAGGTGGGGATTTTTCACAATCCTCATTATAAATGATTAAAGCATTGGAGTAAAAATGTATCTCATTGAGAAGAACACCTAAAAGGCATCTAAATTATGTGCTTGGTTCAAAATATGTCTTTCATAACCCTCTTACATTATAGGTATCATTTCATCCCTTGTCACCACATTATGTGGCACTAAAAATTTTGACTTGTGAGAAACAACTAGGTGACCCTGAGCATGATCGAGAAATGAAACTCCTTGAATTAAACAAGCTAGTAAAGTTTGGGTCCACTACATTAGCCTCATCTAATACATAAAAATTTAAGATCAAACCATATTATAGTGTCATTAATATGAATGAACCAAAATGTGATACTAATCAAATAGTGATCATGATGGTACCATAGCGAGCTATATTATAAAATGCATCTCACAAAAAATACTAAATTCAAAAAGCCTTTGGTGATTTTTATTACAAAGTTGGCTGAGTGTCAACTCATATCAGACTCTCCCAACACCTTTAAGCAACCCCTGAGCATATTTTTTCAATCCCTATGAGTCCCAACAAATTATACTTGATGGGTCTCCTACCATGGGTTTTAGATCACATCCAGGGGATCATCAAAATTAAAAAAATGCTCAATAATCCACTACAAGACATATAATAAAAATTATATAAGTTCAAATATGAAAATACAAGTAAAATTATCATCATGGAACTTTGGAAATTATGGTAATGATTTAGAAATAATAGGCTCTTTCATAATAAGTGGGGTTTCATCCACATTTTTTTAAGATATAGCATAAGCAAATTATCTTTAAATAGGGATTTGACTCCTTAATTTTTATCCCCTTCCCCTTAGAATACTTTTAAGATAATTTAATTTACTAATTCAAATAGTTGACATGAGGGCAAGTCACCTTTATTGAATTTACAAACTAATATTTGGAGATGAATTCGACCCCAAAATAGTAATTAAAATGAGTGACACAAAATTATACCCAGTAACTCAAAGACCTCTTAAGAAAATATTTTGTGTGCTTATCTAAATTAATATGGTTATATGAGGGCATAAGCAGTCTAACTCATAACACTTATTATATATAGTATTTTTATATATTAATAAGACTTTCATGATCCATTTATAGATTGTATCTAAATGTAGATTTGCATAATTTGGGGAATTTTATTCCAATAAAATAGCAACAGGCTCATCACAACAAATTACACTTTATAGGTATCTTACCATGGCTTATGGGTCACATCCAAGAGATCATTAGAATTATAAAATGTTTAATAGTTTGTTACAAGACCATACTACAATGAAAATTATAGAAGTTCAAATATGGAAATAAAAATAAAATTATCATTGTGGAACTTTGGAACTGATGGTAATGATTTAGAAATAATAGGCTCTTACATAATAAGTGGAGTTTCATCCACATTTTTTGAATTTGTAACATTATTAATTATTAGGAGAAATAAGTGGACCTGGTGGTATAATAGTAGGCATACACATTGGAATAGATGGTGTCTTTTGAACATATATGTCCACTTTAAATTTTTATCATATTTCTCAACCCAAATTTCTTCTTGGTCACTTCTAATTTTTTTAGCACCACTGTAACAAAATCAATTTCTCCATTTAAATCACCAAGATAAAACTTGATTTCCCATAACTGAGCTCCTTATCCAATAAATACAGATAACCCCTGATCAAAACCAAGGGAGTTACAATTTTGATGTACTAGAGATTGTGCTAATAATTTAGAAATAATAGGCACTTGTATAATAAGTGGAGTTTTATCCATATTTTTTGAAGATGTAACATAAGAAAATTATCTAATAGAGATTTGTCTCTTTAATTTTTATCCCCCCCAAGAATTCCTTTGAGATAATTTAATTCACCAATTCAAATACCTATGAGGGTGAGTTGCCTTTCTTGAACATACAAACTAATATTTGGAGATGAATTTAACCCCAAAATGGTAATTAAATTAAGTGACACAAAATCATACCTAGTAACTCAAGGATCTCTTGGAGAAAGGATTTTGTGTGCTTATCTAAATTATGGTTATGTGAGGGCAAAAGCAGTCTACCTCATAACACTTACTATATATAGTATTTCTATATATAGACTTTTCATTTATAGATTGTATCTAAATGTATATTTGTATAATTTAAAGAATTTCATTCCAATAAAATAGCAACAGACTCATCATAAAAAATTACACTTGATAGGTCTCCTACCGTGGGTTTTGGATCATATCTAATGTTATAAAATGTTTAATAATCCACTACAAGACCATAGTACAATGAAAATTATAGAAGTTTAAGTATGGAAATAGAAGTAAAATTATCATCATGAAACTTTGAAACCGATGGTAATGATTTAGAAATAATTAATAGACTATTGCATAATAAGTGGAGTTTCATCCACATTTTTTGAAGATGTAACATTATTAATTATTAGAAGAAACAAGTGAACCTGATGGTATAATAGTAGCATACACATTAGAATAGATGGTGTCTTTCAAACATATATATCCACTTTAAATTTTTATCATATTTCTAAACCCAAAATTCTTCTTCGTCACTTCTAATTATTTTAGCACCATTGTAACAAAATCAATTTCTCCATTGCAATCACTAAGACAAAACTTGATCACTCGTAATTGAGTTCTTTATCCAACAAATATAGATGCTCCCTAATTGAAACCAATGGAGTTACAATTTTTATGTAGATATTATGCTAATGATTTAAAAATGATGGGCTCTTACATAATAAGTGGAGTTTCATCCACATTTTTTGAAGATGTAACATAAATAAATTATCTAATAAAGATTTGAATCTTTAATTTTTAACCCCCCTTGGAAATACCTTTGAGATAATTTAATTCACCAATTCAAATACCTATGAGAGCAAGTCACCTTTCTTGAACTTAAAAAATAATATTTGGAGATTAATTCAACCTCAAAATGATAATTAAAATAAGTGAAACAAAATCATACCTAATAGTTCAAAGACCTCTTGAGAAAGGATTTTGTGTGCTTATCTAAATTATGGTTGTGAGGGCATAAAAATTCTACCTTAGAACACTAACTATATATAGTATTTCTATATATATACTTTCCATTTATAGATTGTATTTAAATATAGATTTGTATAATTTAGGGAATTTCATTCCAATAAAATAGGAATAAAATTGTTGCAACAAATTACACTTGATGGGTCTCTTACCATTATTTTTGGATCAGATATAGGGGATCATCAGAATTAGAAAATGTTCAATAGTCCACTACAAGACCATAGTACAATGAAAATTATAGAAGTTAAAATATGGAAATAGAAGTAAAATTATCATCATGGAACTTTGGAAATAATGGTAATTATTTAGAAATAATTATTAGTCTCTTGCATAATAAGTGGAGTTTCATCCACATTTTCTAAAGACGTAACATTATTAATTATTAGGGGAAACAAGTGGTGGTGGTGGTATAATAGTAAGCATACACATTGGAATATATGGTGTCTTTCGAATATATATGTCCACTTCAAATTTTTATCATATTTCTAAACTTTAAATTCTTCTTGGTTGCTTCTAATTTTTTCCAATGCAATCACCAAGACAAAACCTGATCACCCATAACTATGCTCCTTATCTAGAGAAAATAGATGCCCTTTGATTGAAACTAAAGGAGTTGTAATTTTGACATAGTGATTGTGCTAAGAGACTATCTCTTTACACAAATAATGTAATCCATTGTAGACTAAAGCATTGCATGGTGATTCAAATCCCAATAAATTTGCACCCATAATTATTTTTAAGATGAACTTATTTTGACATCAATGTCATGGGTTTGGAGTAACTAGTAGGTTTAATTATTGATTTACATTCTTTTGCTTCACATAACCCCTCTTACACACACACAAATTATATTAGTTAGTAAATAAATATAATTGATATATTATAATATTACTATATCATAATATTATTATATATTCAACTAATTAATTATAATAATATTAATGTTATTTATAAATTATATATTTTGTAAATTATATTTCAATATTATTATATTATATAATATATATGTTAATATAGTTTATAAATCAATGTTATATATTATATATTTGAGTATAACATTTCAAAACATCTATATATTGTTAATAATATAGAAATAATATTATATTTTTAATAAAATTAAATGAATTTTTATGCCTTTAACATAGTGTATAATGTCATGTAACATGAAAATAGACTAAGTTTCTACTTCATTTAACATTACATTGTCGAAAATGCGATCACTTGTATGAATTTAAAACTCTACGGTGTTTGACCAATTGTAAGCAATATTGGGATTGCATCATGTCTATTTTATTTGGGGGTATGTTTTAATTAAAAACTTATCAAAGTGCATCATAGTTAATCATTGTATAATTTATTTCGATGCTATTATATTTTATTAATTAGATTGATAAATATAAAATACCTAATTAACTACCATTTAATAGCATCCATATGTTTTTATAGATTTTAATTTAAAGTGTGTGTACTAGATAAACCCAATATCAAATCCTCTTATTATTATATTGTATGTACACAAAAAATTTCAAGCAACATGTAAATGATAATAGTTGACCTTGACAAACTTAATGAAGATTATCCCTTCTCCATCACAAAATTTACATTTTTATTAATGAAAGTAATTATGATCCATGTATCATTATCAATTGGATAGGTAGTGAAGTGATTTAAAAATCATCATTTATTGGTGATGTATTTTTAGAAATTATGAATTTGATAGGGCCAAATCTCATCAATGTAAAATCAATTAAATTTAAATAGGAAACTATAAGCCAAACAACTTTACTCTTGAAAAAAATATTTCAATATAAGAATCACAAAAACTTCATTTATCAAGATTATAGAAATTATAATATATCTATATATTGCTAATGGTATAGAAATAATATTAAATTTTTAACAAAATTAAATAAATTTTTATGCCTTTAACGTATTTTATAATACCACATAACATCAGAAAATGGGTTGAGTTTCTAATTCATTTAACATTATGGGGTCAAAAATATGATCACAGGTATAGATTTAAAACTTTGTGGTGCTTCACCATGTGTGTAATAGATGAGGTAGATTACTTCGAAGAAAAAATCTATCAAACATTAATTTTTGGGATGAATTAAATTAAAATTTGTAATCATGTATCACAAATTTGAAATCATGTATCACAAGCATTAACTTTGATGTTGGAGATGACACTTGGCGTGGGATCATTGGTAGTAAATCAAATGGAAAATCAATTGATTTCAAGTAATGCAAATGATTAATTTTCAATAGCCCTTCAAACTTGGTTATAAATTTTTTTTAAACTATTAATTTACATACAGATTATACAAAGGAATTGAGTATGTTCTACTTTACAAAATGGCCATCAAATTTTAGTTAACCATTAGGTCTTTTGAGATGCAATTTAAATTAGTGATACACAACTATTTTGTTGAACATATTCAAATTGATTTAAAGTACCAATAAATATCTAACTCGGTGACTTTATTTCTCCACTAAATCTTTTATTTTATTTCTCTAGTTTATTAAGACCAGATAGATTTCTTACTAACTTCAATTTAGAAGTCTAACTATGTGATGTGTTTCTTGGTATTTCTAACAATAGGTGCCGCAAAGTGAGATGGAGATGTGTTCGTCAATTTACATAGACAAGACTAGTTGGCATTTTTGACTCGTGTATACCACAAACTTGTTGGCATTTTTTTTTTAATGCATAGTTACTAATATGCATGTATTCATGCACCTGCAGTCAGCTATAGTTTTTTTAATATAATGTTAGAAACTCTTTATTTCATATAATATGAATTCATTGTTTCCAACTATAGTTTTGTATCCAATCATATTTATTTATTTATTTTCAAATAAATTTTTTTAAAGTAAAATACTCATAATTTTTTTGAAGCAACGTATATTTCATAAATTTTTAAATAATGTAGGACTACAAATTTAGAAAATAATCCTACAATTCCTTAGTAGCATGCCCTTAAAAATAATCAGCAGGCTCCTAGCATGGGACCCCGACCTTACTATGGTAAATTTGATTAAATGGTAATAGGTGAAATTGATAGATGAGAATCTTATAGAGAGAGATGTAATTCCTATAATATGATAATGTCAAATTGTTAGTGATTAGTTTGAGAGATAGAAAGGAAAAAAAGAAAAAAAATCATTATTCAATAATCTAAAAACCAATGTGCCACTTCTAATATAATTCAAACATCTCCCATTCCACTACTTCCATCATTCATTGATGAGAAAGAATTTTTCAAACTAGTGGTGGATGGTTATGATGTCCCACCTTCTAACAACAATGAGGTTCCTTCGTATTTTTTGAGTAAAATTTAATGCAAGTTTAATATCCTGAATGAAATTCTTTATTAATTTTACTATTAAGAGTTTTTAGGGCCAATAAAAAGGCTTTTGATAGGATAGGTTGGGTGCATATCATGTGCCTAATCAACCTATGAGAATCTCTATCAAATAACCACTTTAGCCTAAGACAATCCCCTTTACAGTGAACTTGGATGTTATAGAGATTGACAATTTGCATGTACTTAACACACATAATGACACCTTGATGTAACATATGAGCCAATTTTCCCATATTGATGCTTATGATAGTGGACATGGAGATGTTCCAACTAACACTACTACTCTACCACTCTAATGCAAATCTTGTGGTGCTCTATGCACTGTAACTTAAATTAGATGAGGAGAAGGATTTGATGTAAACCAATTATAGTGCTCTATGCTTTATTCAATAGAATAGATGGTCTTTGGAACATATATGTCCACTTCAATTTTTTATCCAATTTTTAAACCCAAAATTCCTCTTGGTCACTTTTAATTTTCTAAGTGCCATTGTAACAAAAGTAATTTCTTCATTGTAATCACCAAGATAAAATGTAAGTAGCCACAATTGAGCTCCTTATCCATCACATATAGATACACCTTGATTAAAACCAAGGAAGTTTTAGTTTTGATGTAGAGATTACATACTAAGAGGCTATCTCTTTACATGCAAAATGCAAGCCATCATAGACTAAATCATTGCATGGTGATTCAGATCCCAATCGATCTACACCTACAATTATCTTTAAATATGAACTAATAATTAATATTTTGACATTGTCAAGGGTTTAGAATTACTAGGTATAACTATCACTTATAATTTTACACTCTTTCACTTTATATAACCCCTCTCACCAATACATATATAAATACATTATATGTCATGATATGTGTGTGCGTGTGTGAATGTATGTGTGTGTGTATAAAACTGAGTAATATTATTTATAAATTATATATTTTATATTAAATATATTATACTAAAATATATAATATATAATTTTAATTTGATTTATAAACTATATTAACATATATATTATATAATAATAATATTAAAATATATTATATAATATATAATATTGTAATATTATATAATATATATTTTTAGTATATATTTTAAATAAATATTATATATATATATATCATTCTAATATATTAAATATATCACTTGCCTTTAATTCGACTTGACTACTCCCGAGGTGCATTTGCATTCAAAAATAGGTGAGAGTCCCTAACGAATTTAAAATTCAAATTTACTTTGAAAAATAGGGTCCGTATAATTTTCACACATTTTTAAGAGGAATAAAAACCATTGAACATGTATGACCAAATATATTCTTATTCCTACATATTCTTAGTTTTTTTCAAACATACACTATAGAGCACTAACAAATCAGAATAGAGCAGGTTGTAGAGTGTCTGAAGCATTGACCACATTTGTTACTGTCATTTTTGTAGATCCTTATTTTTAGGAATTTAATCTTAATATTATTCAATATTTTTTTTACTCTATCTAAAATATGTGATTTATTTGTATTGGCTTGGCCCTTTTATTCATTGTTTAGCACTTTATGTTATGAAATCACTAAGATTCAGATAGTCTACTTGGATTATTGTAATATTTTTGGCCCTAATAGAGTGGGCCTAATTGTGATGTCAGTGAGCCTTCTACTGAAGGAGCATGCACATGATGATTTTTCAAGAAAACAAGGTTTTCAATTTGTAAAACAATACTATAAAGATAATTCCAAATACTCTGCCTAAATATACTTCAATCAATTTTTAATTTAAAAAATAATATTTTTTAAGAATGTGTGTCAAGCTCTAGGAGGCCTTGGGTTGGCCTAGGAAATAGTGAGCCTTGTTGTAAATCTTGGAACAAAAGGAAAAGAGGTCAAATGAGTCGAGTGTGTGTATAAGACAAAAGTGGGTAGGCTCCACCAGTTATAATTCAATATGGGTAGACTCTTTATTTAGTTTAAATTATATGAAAAATAGTCACACAATAATTACTTTGCACCTTTTTTGATCATCTTCATCATCTGGTGAAAACTAATCGATTGTGTAGATTTATCCAATAAACCATGAAGTTTAAATGTCCTTCCTTCTAAATGAATGAGCATGAATAGTTATTCAATTGTGCATAAAGTGGTGAGCCATTACAATCCAAAAAAAATTGTCCCCATCCATGATAATAGAAAACATAAGATAATATAATAGGCAGTCTCCATAGCTTTGTACTATGGCTTTTATCAGAACAATTGTCTATATCCCCACCTATAATTAGGATTTGAAATTTTGGAGCTGGGTAAATGAAATAGTTCAATTGAGTAGCCAACTTATTATTTCTAAATTTGTGTGTACTCCCAAAGTAAATAAATATAGTCAACTTATATTTCTTGAGGAAACCAACCACATTAATATTTAGAGGACTACTAATACCTAATAGTGCATGATAGGAAATAGTAGTTTGAGAATATTCAGATTCATACTCAAGTCCTTCCAGACTATTAATGTGTTTCTATGTCAAAGATGTAATGTGAATAATATAATAATATTTCTCAGATTATAGGGACAATAGGAATATGGTAGTGACACCTTGGGGCTTCGCTCATTTTTTTGGAGAGATTATGTGGTACAACTTGCCACCTTCTAGTCTGTAAGCAGACCCTACTATAGGGACAACAATAATATGGTAGTAACACAATCTACCTAAATTTGTTATGATGTAAATTACCCTGTATCTACCAATATAATCTCAAACTCTTAAATAAATAAATAGATACACACAATGAGCATTAATCTAAAGTGATTCGTGTTTAAAAATTTTAAAAGGAGGGAGTAAGGTAGTGAAAAAAAGAAAGTTCCCTTACAAAAATAAAGACCAACAAATCTCCTTTGATTTTTTTTAGCAACCCAGATAGCACCTAGTTAAAATTAGACTGCTTAGATCTTATTCATATCTAGACATTTAAATGATCTAAGGTTGTGAGATGCATGTAACTAGACCAAACCTCTAGTTGTGAGGCTAACTCCTCTAAATATGTGAATTTATGATCAATTACTAAACCAATTAGATGTTGGGATGAAAAGAGTAAGGAATAAATTGAAATTATTTTTCAAACATAATAAGATCATATGAACTTTGAAAATATGTAAGACCTTATTGCTTCAATGTCTTAATTGTCAACATATTGTTTGAGTTTCTTAAGCAGTTGTAGGTGAAGATTTCATGGAATTGAATATTCAAATGAGTTTGGCTCCTTGATGTCTCCTCCAAAGTCCACAACTTAATGAATTCTTTTTAGACTATTATCTTCTTCACATGTTCACCATTATCTCATTATGAAAACAAACCTCTCATATATAAACCATTGTGCATGATGTGATGCCCTTTGTATAAACTATGACAGGGTATAAATATGCTTTGGAAGTTTTGAAAATACACAAAGTACCCATGAGTTGATCTATGTATGATGATCTCTTAACAATCTCATTACCCTGGTTGAAAGTCTATACCCTTGAAGTCTCCATTAAGCATGGTTCACCCACTTGACTATAGTAGTGCTCTTAAAGCTAGTTGTAGATGTACATTTATATTTCTTTATCCCTATTTAAACCTCACATGTATCCTTCTTAAGCTCTATATTGAGGTTATTCATCTCAATAGTTCATGCATTTAATGGTCCAAATAGCCTCCACAAGCCTAGAAAAGGTCTTAAGACTGTCAAACCCCTAACTATAGCATATTTTGACTTGAAACCAAGCCTGTAGGTGTCTCAAGGACACTTGATTGATTGATTAAAGGCTAATTTATTGGGATTATTTATGCACTTATTGTGTTCCCTATGTCACCATGGAATAAGGGGAAATTAAGAAACTCAAATTTTAAGTCTGAGAAGACTTGGGGCTTGATTTGTTTATATAAATACTACTATAAATAGCAAATATGTGATCACCACTTTGAAAGTCTACAAGTAGACCCTGTTTTAGGGACAACAAATGTTTATGTAGTGACACTTATTCTTGCTAATCTTTATAAAATTGTTTGATCTTTCCCAAATTTTTCCCAACATGTAAATGAACAATGGATATTTACAGCATGAACTAAGTTAAAGTGATTCATGTGTGGATCCAAAAGTGAGTAGGGTAGGATAGAAAATAAATTATACTTAAGATGATCAAAGATACCAATTCTACTAACTTTTGAGGCAAAAACACATGAAACTAGCATCTATTAAATTTTAGCATAATGATAAAAGCTAAATAAATGTATTTAAATATTCAGAGGTAGGAAATGCATATGTCTAAAAGCATACTATGCATGAAAATTACTCACTCACAATAGATTACATGGCACATTCGATTGTAAATGAGAAGAAAATAAAGCAAGTATACTATAAAATTAGTTAACTTAGTGTTAAAATCAAGCTAATAGATGGATATAATGTGTATTATTACCAAATTAGCTTGTATAAAAGAAACTATTATCCATATAAAAGCATAAGAATCAGAAATCATAGAACTCGCATAAGAAAACACTACACACAAACTCTCGAATTCTTTGGCTCCTTGTATTAATTATGGTAACAATTGTTTTCTTATTACAAATGAGGGGGAAACTATTAGAGTTTTATCAATGATGTCTCCAAGGTGACTAAGGATATTTATGAGGGCCATGTGTGCTAGAATGATAATGACAAAGTGTGTTTCAATGAACCTCAATGTTCTTGCATGGTTCTTCAGTGTTTGACTAAGTGAGGCATTTAATGAATGATATTATTGGTATGAACATGTTTCAAACACACTTTGGGGTGTCAAGGGTTCTTATAATGAGTATGGAAGTGAGTGGGCTTCATCTGGGTGATCATTATTTTTATCTAAACATTTTGGTCTAGTGGTAGGAAATTTGAGTAGGTAGTTTGTTAATGTCACCATTGCCACATATGGATGATTCTGTGGGAGTTAGTCATATGGTTGTGATCACATTAGCCCCTAGTTTTTATGCACTATAATTAAATTCATGCATCAAATTTTAGTCAAAGATATGAGGGTGAAAATTTGGCTTCTCAAATAAAATTCACTAAGTTCCCATAGCCAAATTTTCAAAGGGTTTAAGCATAACCAAGTAAGCATGTTGATGAGGTCAGCATTTTCATGCATGGAGGTATCAAGATAAAATGATCATATAGGTTTGTTCATTTTTGTTCTTAGTTTCTATGTGATAAATTTTAGATCATGTGATGAAGTGCATCGAAATATATTCATGTGTAAAGTTGGGCTCTCGGGCAGATTGACTGTGTTTTTTCATACTTAGCCAAATTTGCATGTGGCAAGAAAAATTGAGTAGGCATTTTAATGATGTTATAGTTCACACATGTGTTAGTTTTAGAATAACTTGATTAGATAGGTTTACTTATTTTTAATCCTAGTTTATTTGTACTAAATTTTAGATAATGCGATGAAGCACATCAAAAGATATTCATGTGTAAATTTGGCCTTCCATGCACATTTTGACATAGTTGGCTCTATGATATAAAATATAAGTGAGCAGATCAATGGTGTTATATATCATAGACATGAAGGTTTCAAGATTATTTTTTCACCTGGTTGGATTCCCCTATCAAAGGTGTTCATATGGTGAAAATATAAAGTCATGATATTGATTGAGGCAAAAGATATATCTATGCAAAATTGGATTTCCAGACATATTACAGTGGGTCCCTATACTTAGTCAATTTGCATGATGTTAAAGATCTAGACCTAGTAAAAATATAATGGTTTATGAGAGCTCATACATCTAGATCCAATGATGTACATAGAGTCAAATGGGTCAATGTGGCAATTGTTTATCAAAGGTAAAGATTGAGAATCCCTCGAGGAGATTGATGGAGCGTGTTGGCTCCAAGATGTCAAGAAGCAATGAGATGAGGATAAGTGTTCAAAGTTTAATTTTGAGTAGAGATAAATATTGAGATTCTTCAAAAAATAAACAATGAGTGGGTGTTTTTACTGATCAATATTAATGGTGCACATCAAAGTTAAGAGGTCAAAGTGACAGTTGTTTAACATGATTAAAGCAAGGACAATCTTGAAGAGATCAACAGAGTGTGTTTAGTCAAATATACCAATATGAATTCAAAATGATAAAGGTTTAACATTATTAAAGGTCAAAGGAGATCAATGGTGCATGTTCAAACTAAGTAGCAATGACACGAGATGATTGCAAAGTGTCTGAGGTTTAACTGTGACCATTTAAATTTGAATATTCAAATTTATAAATGGAAAAATGAGTGCTCTATATTTCATCCATAAATTTTTATCCAAGATGAATTTCTTGATAGAGTAAAAAAAATTGTAGAGGACTCCATGGTGCTTCTAATGAACCTAGTTAGATGATCTAAATATTTGTACAATCAAAGAAATTGAGCTCCAAATTTGACTATGTATTCAATTATATTCTGCAAGTGACCTGAGAAGGATATTTGGGCTCATTTTGATGTTATTTAGATGTATCATGATGAATTAGTTATCAAAAGGTGATATATACTTTATGAGTATGATCTATGTGGATTTTGGAGGTGTGAATAATACATATTTAGTATGAACAAAGATTAATAATTTGACTGTGTATTCATTCATAGTGTTCCTATATACAAGGTCTCTATTTGAGTTGATTGAGCATATGCAGATGTGAACAAAGGTGACTGTGATCATTTGAGGATGTCGTAGGGGACATATATATTGGACCTATGTATTTGAAAGTGGTCATGTGTTTGTTATTTTTCTCAATAAAGTGTTATTTGAGTGAATAGGTCTCCATGTGACCTATTAGAGTTACAAGGGCCTTATTGAAATGTGTAGTTACTTAAGGATGACACATGGATGCTATAGTCAAACTATGAGGATGTAATTGAGTCATGTCTTTATGTTTTAGATGCCTTAAGGGTTAAGGCAAGTCTAATGGCTGACCATGATGTTATTAATAATGAAAGCCTTATATAGAGAGAAACCAAAGGAGATGGTTTTTAAGCTTTTTGTGTGGAATGAGCTTGAAGTGAAGAAGAGAGGAGGTTGAGTATGCCCAATGGATGAGTTGATGAGCATAGCAGATTGAGGACTATGTATATGACCTACAGGTCATATTTATGATGTCATAATAGTGTTCTTGTAGGTTGAGGATGACTGAAGAGTTCTAGGTTGATCCAAAATAATGGTTTGGATGCCTTGTGTGTGAGCGAAGGATTATTGATATCTGAGTGAGATTGGTGGTTGATCTAAGAGATAAATCAATGTATGGACTATGTGTATGACCATTTAGACATGTTGATGTCATGATAGAGTTGTTTCTAAAGATTGAAGAGTGATCCAAAAGGTATATTTGGATGCAGTAAGTGTGTAAAGTTGAATAGTGGGGTTAGTTGGGATATGTAATGTGTCCTAGTTGAGCTTTACGTGTTGGTTCAAGTATGTATATGCTTTGGCCAAAGGGGTGTGTTAGGTGATATAGTTATTAATTAAGGTGAAGATTGATAATCATAGTTTCATCATCAGGTTTTGAAGACATCAATTCAAAGGTGGAATTTTTCATAGGTGTTGTGGTGGTTTCTCAACATCTAAGGTGGTTGTTTCCTCCTTACAAGGTGAAACTTGTTAAAAGTCTAGTTATTGTGGGTGCTCAGCTAGATAGGTGTAATAGCACCTTGTGGGATTGTAGTCCCACTAAATAAGATATGGTATTTCCTTGATCAGTTGTAGCTAGTCTAAATTGGTTCTTGTTATTATAAGATAGTTGTCCAACTATAGATTTTAGTGGGTTTTATTCCCCAAGAGGGCTTCCATGTATATTTTATGTTATATGTTTAATCTTGCATTATATCTCTTATTCATTTCCATGAATTATGTGTATGCTTCATTAATTATTATGGTAATTGATTGAGAGTTTGAAAAGGTTTAGAAATTGAAATTGGATTATCTGGGCTCACTGATTCACCCCCCTCTCAATGATTGTAATCTAACAATTGGTATCAGAATGAATCCTTTGGAGGAAGGTTAATAGATTGAAGGAGATTATGAATAGATACAAATATGGATAAGTAGTTTAATAAAGATAATCAATAGTGGAATTTTTTGGTCAAGGAACTTGAAGAGTAGATATGCATTTTAATAAATATGCTAAAAATGATGAGAAAGTTATCAATGATCTCAAGGTTCAACTAGAAGATGCCAAGACATGTTTGTGTTTAAAATAAAATTACATCATGTTTGATAAATAAACTTGCCACATGGAATATTTATATTCATGATGAGCTCTTAGATGAGGACCTCTAATTTTGGTTGGTTGCAGGAGTGTCATGCATCATTCTCATAGGCAATCAAAGCTGGCATTAGGGTTCTTTCCAAATAAAAAGGTGTCATGGTTATATAAAATACATTACAAGAACCTTTATAATCAACATGGAAGGTATTATAAATCCCTTCAAGGTATCTCATAGGATATAACTTGAAATAAAATTCCAATCATGTTCATGATCAAGGTATCTCCTAGGAGATATCTCAAAAGAAAATTCTAATAGTGTGCATCAGGTTTCTTGCCAAATAAAAGTTTTCATGGTTATATAAAATCTTCTATAATCACATTTTAAATAAACATGTAAGGTATTCCAATTCAATTCAAGGTATCTCCTAGGATATACCTTGAAATAAAATTCCAATCGTGTGCATGTTAAAGGTATCTCTTAGGAGATACCTTGAAAGAAAATTCTAATCATGTGCATCAGGGTTCTTATCAAATAAAAAGGTGTCATGGTTATATAAAATCCATTGTAAGGACATTTTTAATCAACATATAAGGTATTCCAAGTCCCTTATAGGTATATCCTATGAGATACCTTGAAATAAAATTCCAATCGTTTGCATGTTCAAGGTATCTCCTAGGAGATATCTAGAAAGAAAATTATAATAGTGTGCATTAAGATTCTTTCCAAATAAAAAGTTGTCATGGTTATATAAAGTCATTTTAAATGACATTTTAAATAAATATATAAGTTATTATAAGGCCCTTAAAGGTATCTCCTAGGGTATACCTTGAAATAAAATTCCAATCATGTCCATGTTCAAGGTATCTCTTAAGAGATACCTCGAAAGACAATTCTAACCATGTACATTAGGGTTCTTGCCAAATAAAAAGGTGTCATGGTTATATCAAATCCATTTCAAGGACATTTCAAATCAACATGGAAGGTATTCCAAGGACCTTATATGTATCTTATATGAAATGCCTATAAATAAAATTCCAATCATGTGCATGTTCAAAGTATTTCCTCGGAGATGCCTCAAAAAAAAATTCCAATTGTGTGCATCAGGGTTCTTGTTAAATAAAAAGGTGTCATGGTTATATAAAATCCCTTGTAAGGAAATTTTTAATCAACATGGAATTAATTATAATCCCTTTTACATATCTCTTAGGAGATATCTTGAAATAAAATGCCAATCATGTGCATATTCAAGGTATCTCCTAGGAGATATCTCGAAAGAAAATTCCAATGGTGTGCATTAGGGTTATTGCCAAATAAAAAGTTATCATGATTATATAAAATCCTTTGAAAGAACCTTTGAAATAAAAATTAAAGGTATTCCAATGAATTTATACATATCTCCTAGGATATACATTGAAATAAAATTCCAATCATGTGTATGTTCCAGGTATCTCCTAAGAGATACCTCAAAAGAAAATTCCAATCATGTGTATCAGGGTTCTTGCCAAATAAAAAGTTGTCATGGTTATATGAAATCCATTGCAAGGAAATTTGAAATAAACATGTAAGTTATTATAAGGACCTTTGAGGTATTTAATATAATATACCTTGAAATAAAATTACAATCATGTGCATGTTCAAGGTATCTCCTGAGAGAAACCTCAAAAGAAAATTCCAAACATGTGCATCAGGGTTCATGTCAAATAAAAAGGTGTCATGATTATTTTAAATCCCTTAAAACATTTTTAATAAAAATGGAAGGTATTACAAGTCCCTTTGATTTATCTCATAGAAGATACCTTGAAATAAAATTCTAATCGTGTGCATGTTCAAGGTATCTCCTAGGAGATCTCTCGAAACAAAATTTTAATAGTGTGCATCGAGGTTCTCGTTAAATAAAAAGGTGTCATAGATATATCAAATACCTTGAAAAAACATTTGAAATAAACATGGAATTTATTCCAATTCCATTTAATGTATCCCCTAATAAATACCTTGAAATAAAATTCTAATTGTGTGCATTTTCAAGGTATCTCTGAAGAGATATATCGAAAGAAAATTCCAATAGTGTGCATCAGGGTTCTTGCCAAATAAAAATTTATCATGGTTATATAAAATCCTTTGAAAGTACATTTTAAATAAACATGGAAGGTATTACAAGGCCATTTGAGGTATCTCCAAAATTTTAATCATGTGCATGTTCAAGGTATCTCTTAGGAGATACCTTGAACTAAAATTCCAATCATGTGCATCAGGGTAATTTTCAAATAAAAAGGTGTCTTGGTTATATCAAATCCCTTGAAAGGACCTTTTAAATAAACATGGAAGGTATTATTAGGCCCTTTGAGTTATCTCCTAATAAATACATTGAAATAAAATTCCAATCATGTGCATGTTCAAGGTATCTCCTATGAGATATCTCGTAATAAAATTCCAATCATGTGCATGTTCAATGTAACTCTTAAGACATACCTTGAAATAAAAATTACAATTATGTGAATGTTCAATGTATATCTTAGGAGGTACAAAATATATTCTAATCAATATATTAACCAATCTTTCAATAGCTATTGTAAATCTACAAACTAGCACATCAATCAAAAAAATCAATAATCTCTTCATAGCTATTGCACACTAAAGATTATTGAAACGTACAAATAATGAAATAACAAATAATTTCATATAAATTGGAAATAAAATACTCAAAGACTTTGTTGATGATCAAAATTGCTTCACTGCTCTATATTTAAAATTATCTAACAAAAATTTAAGTTGGGTTACAACTTTTTATATAGACTTGGGGAAGGGGTCATCTCATCCTCCAAGTTCATGCAAGGTTATTACATGTGATAGTTATAACATGTAGTTATAATTTTGGTCTAAAATAGTATAATAGAAAACTTATAATTATTGATTATATAAGTTGACCTTTTTAAAACCATGCAACATGTGCATGTGTACAAAATATAAAAGTAAATTTACAATAAAAAGGCCCAAACTATAAGGAAACTAAAAATACATACACCATTACAAAATTATACATGCACAAAATCTTGTCCTATCAAAGCTACATCATATGAGGCATTGTATGTACTTTGTTCAGTGTGGTAGTTGACGTAGTAGTAGTTGAAGTTATAGAATTTGATGCATCACTAGGGGTTTTATTTTTCTTAACCTCATTCTCTGATAAACTTTATGTGCCACGTCATGTTTCTATCATATAATATTCAAATTTAGTAATGGTAGTTAATGAATCCTTTTAACTTGCTTACGGAACTTTGCATGCTCATCCTTGGTTATCTAAAATTTATTCTTGAAACTTTCAATCTTTATGACCTTCTTTCTAGTTTCACTCAACTCTGACTCTATCTCTTCTAGTGTTAGGCCTTTCAAACTCTACTTGAAGTCATCCGCCACTTCTTGAATAAGTTTATCAAAATTGATCCTATTGATCAATTTACATGTGGCATCCTTACCTTAAATAGCTTTAAATCATGAAAATTTTGAAGGATTTGGGCCTCATGTGCCTTATACTTGGGCATTAAGGCCCCAATTAATTTTATCCATTCATTTGCTTCTTCCTACCTTATGACAACTAGATTAAAATGATTGGATGCCTCTAGTGTTGTCATGAGGTATAGATGACTATATAGTGAGTTACCTATGTATGTAACTAATATATTAAATTTGGTGTTATCATATCTCAAATAATTATACAATTGGTTGGCATTGCTCACATGAGTGGAAATTTATACCTTAATTAATTTTATTACATCCAAAGAATTGTAACACCTAGAATTTGCTTCTTGTACCTCAGATTTTGTGCCTGCAAGAATATGCATGGTCTTTGCCTGCTCCCTTAGTTGTTATACCTTGGAATCAAGTTCCTAAAATTCATCAACAAGATCCTTTTGATCCATATATGTGCCTTCATGGATGGATACTATAGCATACTTATGGGCTTGGGCCAGGTCTACAAGATTCTCAATATATGGAGACTATCTTGGCCACTTGTTATGCCTCTTAGTGAGGGAGAATACTTCATGTCTTTCCTCAAGGTTTATTTCAGTGCCTTTATCATCTTCAAGCTTCCTCTTCTTCACCCTCTATACATTTCCAAATGAGGGATCAAATAGAGTAGAGATAGAGGGAATCTCAATGATCTTGAAGCTGGGTATTTGGGAAACCTTGCTTCTCAAGTCTACAACATATGGAGGAATATCCAATTATGAAGCAACTAAGGTTGTAACAATAACCTCTTTCTTAGCCTCCTCTTGAACCTATTGTTTATTTTGGGCCTTGATAATGATTTTGGATAGGGAAGGCCAAATTCTCTTGGACTAATCCACTCCTCCAAATTAAGGGAATGGGTGGACCGTGATAATTTAGGGCTTGGCCTTCCTTCCCATATCAACACTTGTCACAATGGTTTCTTCTATGGAGTTGGTAGATGGTATGAAAAGGGAAATTTGATTGAAATGGACATGGAGTTGTGGAGTGGCTAATGCAATCTATACATTCCTAGACACCTTCTTCTTCTTTAAGGATCTGATAGTAAAAGTGCCAGAAGGGATAGAACACGTAGGCATGGTGAGTGGGATGGAAGTGAAGAGTGGATCAATGTTAGTGGTGGTAATGGGGGTAGAAGTAGGCACTTCCACTTGGGGCAATATTAGCAAAAAATAAATTGAAACCCATCCAAATATGGGCACAGAAGATGAAGGAATACTACAAAAGGCTAATTGCCTAAGGAATTTGGTTTTGTGGGCACTACTTGAAGGCTCATGTCCTTAGCTACTTCTAGGTCTAAGTAAAAGTCATCCTCAATAGCCTTGATTATAACAACCTCTCCATTTAATGTTTTTGTATGTTGGGGCACAATAGGCAAGCCTTATGGTGATTCTACTATAGGACTATCTATTAGAGTTATAAGCTTCTTTGTGTAAACCATAGGGGTATTCAGTTGTGTGGGGGAGCCTTGTTGTGTAGAGATGGTTGCTTCTTGTGTTATATCTTCCTCATCAAAATCCAAATTGATGGGGTCCCCTACTTTTGCTCCCTTGCTTGTTCTCAATTCCAACAACTTGGGTTCTTTCGTCATATTTTTTAGATTCAATTTCAAAGAGAGTCCTTGAGATGAGGGACCTACCTAGTCCTTGGATTACTCCTTAAACTACCCTCTCCAAAATTAAAAATGATCCCATCCCTTGTAAATAGCCTACTTATCATCCAATTTTCTTTTAGTGATGGAAGGATCATCCAAGATCATTCTCAAATGATCCTCCTTCAATCCTACAATCCTTGCTCTTTCCAAAACATCAGCATCATCATTTACATATAGAAATAAAAAATCATAGGCATAAGGAATGTGGTTGTAAGGGATGTTAAATCTTTGTATATAATTTTGAGTCAGCCCATGTGGATCATAATCTTGATGTGGAAGATTGGGGAAAGGATAACTCTTTCATTTTATGCCCACTTGTCCAAAATGCTTCCTCAATGTATAGACCATTCTTCCAATTTTTATAAGGTGATCAAAGAATAAGGCCTTATTTTACCTATATAGGTCCTCTTTAACACTCATTCATAGTTGAAAATTAATTTATTGCTCTACCAAATTATCTGGGGCATACTTTAGGAGGCATAGAGGATTAACCTTATTTCCCCAAATCATGATGACTATGAAGTTCAAATAGAGGAAGTAATACCCTTTACCTCCCAAAATATTTACAATATGAGGTCCAATTTTGGGCATGGGTGAGCCATGAATGGCTTGAAAAACTTGTGGATATACATCCTCTGCAATCCTAACCATGTTCTTGGTAGAGGCATAGATATGCATAAACTAGTAATCAGCATAAATTCTATTATGTTTACATTCTATCGTTAGAGTCCACAATTCCCCAAGATCTCTATAACAGGTACCCATAACAACATCTAATAAATAGGACATCATGTAGAAATTTCTTGAAGGCATGGGATGCTTGTCCTTATGAATTATTTGATCTCTTAATCTGAAGCTAATTATCTCACCTAGGGCATATGCAACATCATGGGTGAGCATCATGTAAAGCAATTGTACCTAGTCTATATTGACAAAATGAATACTTGACATACCTTACAATCAATTAAGGAGAGCCATGTCGATGCATATCCCCATCTTATCAATAGATATAATTCCTTTTGGCTTCTTCACTTTCTAAGTGATGGTCTAGTTTGGGATTAGCCAAGAAGATAGTTGCTTCTCAATTGAGCTCTCTATCTTGAATTACACCAATGTGTGCTTGTCAAAATAAGCATTAGGTATGCTCAAAGATAAATACCTTTGGAATTTGGCCCTTGATATGCATTCTATGACTATATTATTACTATAATAATATAAGAAAGGCATCCTACAATATCTTTCCTAAGAAGAACAAATCATGTAGAAGGTCGATGTATGGCATCACCTCTAGCTTGGTGGCATCAAAATATAACCTTTGGAATTTAAAATCCATTAGTTCCTTGATGAACATTCTATCAGTGAGCATCATCTCATCATCTAATGAAAATGTATCCTTTAAATCTACTACAACCCATAACTCTAAATAGTTGGTATATCTATTCTCAAATATGTTGGCATCAAACACTATATCTATAAACTCATTGGAATCCTTGATTGAGTATGGTGATGGTAGATTTTTCCCTCTAACTACTCTAGAGGAAGATTTCATTACTATATATGTTTTGTGTTACTTATAGTCTTCTTCTCAGTGTTATGTATCTTGTGTGATTAATTCCACTTTGGCTTAATCATTTTTATACTCACAATTATCTTTGTATATGGTAGTTAGGGATATTTTATGCATAGGATAGAAATAGACTTCTAATGGTAGTTTGTTTGAAAGCAATGATGGCTTGAATGGCTACGTATCACCTATATAATATTTTTCACTAAATGGAAGTTCATGTGACATAAATTCCCAATGTGCACTTCACTTATATTTCATGTATAATTAAAAATTTGTTAGCTCAAGTTGGTGGGGGTCCCTAATAGATTAATGGGAAGTATTTTCACATTTTATTTTGGATAAGTATGGTGAGGGCGAGTATTTTTCTTGATAATAAGGAATTTTGGGTTTATTTAGGGTCTAGTCTCTTACCAAAAGACCCACAACAAAAGATGATAGTATCATAATGTTTCAATAGTAAGATATATAGTCAGGGAAAATGTTTTAGACTCAATGTCCACAACAATTTCCTTGAAGACCTATTTCTTTAGGCAAAATTTCTAACATAATTATCCTAACGGGTCATTTCAAAAATTCTGAAGGATCACTTCTAGGCAATTCAAAAGGGTTGAAGGGGAATTTGAAAATGCTAAAGGGTAAGTTTGTAATAGAAAGTGCCCATGACAATTACTCTAAAGGGTAAATGCAAAAGGTCTAAAGGGTCTAATTTGAGGCAAAAATCACTGAAGGGTCTACTTTGGAGGGTACTTTTTGATGGGGAAAGGGTTGTGACAATTTTTCCAAAGGGGCATTTTTTGGGAATGTGTCCCAATACAAAAGTCATAAAGACCTAATTCTCTTGGTAGTCTGTAGCAAAAAAACCTAAGGGCTCAGTCTCTCAGATATTTTCTCTACAATAAATGGCTAAAATAATAGCTTGCAGATAAAATTCCTGAAGATAAAGATAGACTGGTTTGATATATTTTAATTCATGATTAAATCTTAGCCTAATTTTTTTAGCCTAAAGTCCATTTTATGGGTTTCTCCTTCAAGGAACAATTGGAATTTTCCTTTACAGGCTCGTATTTCTAGTGTGATCATTATGGCATTTTTTTTTTTTGAAATTAAGTGCCAATAAATGCTAAATGTGACACACATACTTGAGGAGTGTCTCATAAGAGATTTGTGGCAATCCTTATGGGGGATCATGCAATATGGAGTGCTTGGACATTAATTGAAAGGGGAGTGGGTTAGATAATTGTCTATCAATAGATAGTTTAAAGTTAAGGAGGGTCAAGGTGAAAATACCTGATACAAAATGGTAGCAACTTGTGCCATCAAAAAAAAATTGAGGAAAAAAACAACAAAAGGGGAAACAAAAAACAAAGAAAGGGAAACATGAAAATAAAAGGGAAACTAATTAACTATCTCCTACAATATACATTAAAGGGCATTGTGGTACACCTTTATGGCTACCTTGAAGGTATCTCCTAAGAGATACCTTTCAAACATGCATAAATTTACCATTAAAGGTATTACAAGGCCCTCCAAGATATCTCTTAAGACATATCTTGAAAGAAAATTCTATTTGTGTGCATTTTCAAGGTATCTACTATGATCCCATTAAAGGTACTACAAATGCATGTTTGAAAGTCTCTCTTAAGAGATACCTTATACCTAAAAATCATGCATTAGGGTACACTCAAATGTAATAAAAATCCATTAAAGGTATATCCTCGAAGATAGCTTTAAATAAAATTCCAATTGTGTGCATGTTGAAGGAATGTTAGCAGATTTTCCTAGAAATTCTTCAGAACATGCAAATTACAAGTATAGCTTATGCAACAGGAAGTGGAAAAGAAGCATAATAGCATGAGTGAATTTATATAATATTCAATTTTATAGAAATCAACAAATATAAATATAAACTAACATGTAATTAATAATTTTGGATTATAAACAACATAATATAAGATAGAACAAGATAAAATAAAATAGAGTAAACACTGTAAACTATGCATAGGTAAAAGAATCTTAGGAAAACCATAACAGAGCTAGTTTATTAATCTCTATCACACATCAAAAAAATATTACATTACATAAAATAACTATATGTGTGTGTGTGCATGCGCGCATGCGCGCGTGTGTGTGTGTGTGTGTGTGGCTCCATCTCTTCACATTACAACTTTCTGACATACAAAAAGAAAAGAGTCATGGAATTATTATATTTATCACTTGGATAACAAGGCCAAAGACATCTAAAAGATCATATAGATGACAAAATGATACCCTACACACATGTTATTGCTCCACATCCAACACTTTCATGAACTTAAATTGTTAATTTATCCCAAGACAAAATTTGAACTCTGATCTAAGCTAAAGTTAGAAAAAGATTATCCTTTCACAAAATTGGTAGTAATCACTCCAAGTGTTGTTTACCGATTAAACCCCTAACACACTAAGTAACCACCCTTCTAATTTTTTCAACTAAGTAGCATACTTGCCTATCAACTTTTTTGGTTTTCCATATACTAGCATAACTAGGTGGCCATCTAGGTTAGAGGTAGTCAACCAATCTAGTCTCTCTTCGAATGCTTATGACTATGTTACAAAGTAGAATTTTTTTCTTAAATTATAAAACTTAAACTACATATTTACCTACCATGTAGGTTGTGACTACCCAGATTACACCTTTATATCCATCTTTCTCTTCTGTAAAATTTCTTGGAGCTCCTATAATGGAATGAACTTAAGTTCATCTATGATATGTGTAATAACTAGTTCAACCTGTGAGAGTTAATGCTTGAGCATTTTCTAATTATCAAGTACTTCCCACACCATGGTAAGCAAAACCTATAGTGAAATATGAATGACCATCAAATTGTGCACATCTACTTCTTCTATGATGATAAGGAAGTATTTGGTATTTGATAGCTTAAGTTAGATATCTAACACAATATCATCCAACATATCTATAGTATTTTGGAATTAAATAGCCACAAATATGTTACACATTAACTCATTCTATCAGACCTGGAGATTATTCATCATGATATCCTTATCTTCTAAAAAATATTGAAATGCATCATTTATTGTTTGCCTAGTATCTGTTTGATCATTCAATATAGATTTAGTTTTATCTGCCATTATGAACTTTGGTTTAGCATAATCCAAGGATTTTTCAAGGTGTTACCTCCAATTAAGCATTCCTTGAATAATCTACTTAGCGTGATGTGTATCAGTATCCAAGACCTATACATATTCCTTTAGAAGTTCATAAATTTCTTCCATCTCAACATGAATAACCTACCCTTGGTACATGGTTTATTTTCACTCACCCAATCCTTTGTTAGCTAAGTCAGTAATGCAGTGAGTTGTTTGTCCTCAAACATTACTTGATCACTAAGGACTTGTGCAACCAAAGTAGGAAAAGAGGTATTGATGAGCT
>JARHVA010001682.1:3137500-3197620 GCA_037957365.1 Torreya grandis | reverse complement strand
ATGGGTTTGGAGCCTACAATAAGGCTTGAAGGACTCTTGATGTGTTAAGAGATTTAGGCTTAGATGGCCAAGATTATTTGAAACATGAAGTTGTAAGTAGGTTTTAATAGATTTACTATTAAATCATATCATCAAAAGGGTTCATGAAACTTTGCAATCCTCTCAAATGCACCTACAATCATGTCATAATAGGATCTTAAACACCTTAATTAGGTTGTAGGTGATTATTCAAACCAAACACCTCAATTTTATAGGCCCATCTAATGTCTTAAAGGTTAAAATGAAGTCTTATTTAATCCTTTAACTTGTATTCAAGAGTTATCAAGATCCTTAGAGTCTACATGTAGGCTAATAAGGACCTTGAAGCATGTTTTATGGGTTTAATGCTCTTGTGATGAAATTGTAGGTTTGTAGGACTATTTAACTTTATTAAGGAATGATCAAGCCTAAACTCTATTATACATGTTTTAAAACTATAGGATGGTTTGGGAGAAGGTCTACTCAAGGTCTTAAACATGATCAATACAACTACAAACCTACAAAATGAGGACTATCATGGTTTTCATGACTAAATAAGGAGTGAATGCCCAGTGATGGTGAAAGTTATAGGTATAGAGAAAATGAATCCATGCATGATTATGATAATTTTGGGTCATAGAATTGTATAAAGAGCTTATTCAAGATGGTTACTAATCTATGGCAAGTTACAAGCATTCCTTAGAGTAATGTTCAAGATATCAAGGAGGGTCTTAAGCTTAAGAAGGATTCTACTATTTAAGGTTCAGAAAATCTTGTTTATCAAAGATAAAAGGTTATGATAAGGAGGTATTATCTTAAGAAAACTAACATGAAATAATAAGTGTTTAGAACCTTCCTATGAATGGAGAAATTTTTTTAGGTTTTCTAAGGACTGCCAACATCATGGTCTCAAGGTGTGTGACCTACAACTTGTTTTATAAGGTAGAGTTAGAATGTTACTAATAGGTAAAGGACATTATGATATCTTGAGAGAAAGGTTATACAAAAAATCATAGAATTTTCATTAAGGAAGCCTACAAACCAAGGGATATATTAGAACAAGAAATCTAACAAGCTTGTTGTAGGTCTGCCAAGAGAATGAGAGGATACAATGAGATTTTCAAGAATTAAGATGTAAGTTTATTGAACTCTCAAGGATTAATCATGAGAGAAAAATATAATACATCAAATTTTATTATCTTTTATAGATACAATCACATAGATTTTATATTTAACTTTAGTTTGATTATGTTCTTATAGCTTGTTAAGCATGATTAGGAGTAGAGATAAATGGTTATTACAAGTATGGTGAAGAAATGAGGCATTGAAACTAATCCTATAGATATGTAATTCCATTCATGGATAGGATTTGTGGTCATCCCAAGTCAACCACAAATTCAAGTGGTATATGAGGTCTTGTTTCAAGTCAACCATCTAACAAAGCACTAGTATGCATGCATGTGTGGAAAAATGGGTGAGTTAAGGTAGCTAATACAATATTTTTTCAAAGATAACAGCCTTCAAATATCACATTAATCATTTAAAATGATATCAAGGAAAAAATATAAGTTAAGGTATCCTCCCTCACTACTATTCCCATCTTTCATATGAGACCATCATGATGAAAAAGCTTAATGTATTGGGCATAGTCAATGCTCCTAATTTATACTTGTTTTCCTCTTGTATAAGATGAATAATGATGTAATAGATACATTTATGTAGTATAGTAGTGATTTTATCTCCTCTCTTACCTCGAATTTCTTATATATTGATTTATAAGTCCATCAAGCACCTAATGACAAGAATGATCAAGAATTTCCATATAATAACATGTTGTAGACTTGAGCAAGAGTGTTTGAGACATATGAAAGGGTCAAATATGTTATTGAATTTATGAAAAGATATAAATGTATATTTTTATCCTAATTACACATTTTGAGGTCATAAATATATCCATCAATACCTATAGGGTTTTAAAGGCTATAAAGACATGCCGGTCATCTACAAAATTCTACAAGTAACTTGCAAAAGGACTATGATAGGCCTGAGCTAGGTAATTTGAATCTTAAAATGTATTTAGATAAAATAACAAGTAGATAATTCAATATGGTTAATTCTATATGTAGGTCACAATTCATAATACTTACCTATAGCTCCCCTAGCAAGCTCCTTAAATGAGTTGTGCACCTACAGCTTGCTAGAGACCTAAGATGTAAATATGAATATAGAGATTTGAGATTTAAAAAATTAATAATGGAATTATTTATATAAAATATAATACACTAAATATACTTTATGGATTGGTAATAAAACACTAACTTCCTCCCAAGTAGGTCTATAGTAATCTTTGGTTTGAAAGATGGCATATACAAATATGCATGCATAGTAGGAGGAAAAGGTGAGATTTTGGATTGATAATGAAGTTTGAATATGATTAAATATGTCATAAACCTTAATATTATTGTTAAAGTGTCTAAAATTAACTTTAATGAGGATAAAATACATCAAGAATGATGCCATCCCAAGACTTGACAATGTGGCACACCTTTGAAAACACAGGCATGTCACAAGTAAAATGAAAAAAATGTACACTTGTTGTGTTGAATGAGGATAGTGAGGAATTTGGGAGAGTTATATATACATGTATACAAGATTATTAAGGTGATTAATATATTCACAATAGGTCAAAGTGGTAAAATATAAATAAAAAGTACAAGAAGCCTAATTAGGCCTAAAATCTAACTCAAGCACGTACATGATGAAAGATAAAATTTAAATAGAATAATAATTAAAGGAATATGGAGGTGAAAATTATATCATGATATGCATTATTTTATACTTATAGACAACTCTAACCAATAATATGCATTTTAAAGGATTTTAGGCCTAAAACCCTCTCTCTTAACCTAAATCAGCTAAGTCTGCCAATTTGAGAAAGATTTTCTTTGCTTAAAACTTAAATGAGAGTTGACATGGGATATTTAACACAATTTAGAAGGTGTAAAGGGTTGTTTTCATGAAATTACTAGGGTTTGTTTGTTCATTAAATCACAAAACTCTATGAATAATTCTTAAGAGGGTAGACCACTCTTAAACTCTTATAAACCCTTAACTAGAGCTTGTTAGAGAGAAATTCCCTTAGAATTACTCAAAAATAATTAAAACATGGACTAAAACCATTTAAATATCCTCTACATCTCCTATGAACATTTTATAAAATTGTATTTTGGCACGTGTGAAAGAAGTGAGTAGTAAGAAAAAGCCTAAAACTACCTAGTTTAGACTACTTGTATATGTTTCTAAGTATAATTGATGTCCTAAATATTGTGAGAGGAATTAAAATTATATAAAAATATCAAATGACCCTAAAATAGTCATTCTCTATTCTCTATAATAGCACAAGTACATTTATAGGCAACATGATATATTAAATGAAGAGTAATTCCCCCTTGCATTGATGGAGTTGATGTTGTAGACACTCCTTCCAAGTTGTGGGGCCTCTCCAAGGAAAATAATGTATTTTTATATATTTTTCAAACTTTTTCCAAGATTATTATGTTCTTCATATCTTGTAAGAAGATTTCAACATCTATTTATATATATCTAAGTGATAAAAATATGTCAATAAATTCTATGGCAGTTGTATATGTTCCTAGAATAGTCCTAATCAAAATTGGAGTTTATAAATCATAAAAAAGGGTTTAATTCAGATTGAGGATAATTATAACACATATCTAAGATGATTTATCTTCATTGTGAGGTATTTATCAAGGTTTAAAATAATATTAAAGTAGTTAAAGACAAGTGTGAAGTTATAGCTCAAAGAATCACCAAGAAAAGGTAGTTAAAGAGAATTAGATGTGTTATCATGTGAAATAAGTTTTTTTATTGCCACATTATGAATATAATCATAAAAAAGAGTGAAAATATGTTGAGGAGACTTTTCAGGGCTTTTTCTTGGTAGGTTTTCTTGTTTGTAACTAGTTATATGAGTACATTGATAGCTATCATGGCTTATCCAATGCCCACCTTCTCTTCTCCTCTCATTTTATTCTATAAATTTGGATTTGAAAGGATTCTAATGGATCCTAAATATGAGTATGGTATATCCCTACTATAATAATCACTTTTTATTTACCTTTGAAATGAATATATGTTGATTTATTGCCTTCTCAATTTTGCATCTAGTGTATACTTTATGGTTAGTTGAATACTAGTGGTAGTATCTAAGTTCTATCTCATTTATCCTTTCCTTGTTACCTATTTGTAGGTTTATAGTCTCTTTTTAAATCAAATGAAGTGTGTTCCATGGTCCTATAATGGCTAAGTGTGGATATTTCTTCTCTAATATCTCTTATGAGACCTCTTGATCATCCTTATTGGTTAGTGTCTTGACAGTAACCTCCATATTGAAACATTAATGATTAGATACTCATTTTGAATTGAGAAATAGGATTTATTTATAGTTCATGTTCTTAGTTTTGTATAGGCAAATGGAAAATATCAACATTTGGTGCATCACACTTTGGTTACTCTCATGTTTCTCTCTCCCTTTTCCTAGCAAGCAATAGGTTTAGTAGTGGTTTCAAGGTGATAAATCAAGGGATATAGCCATATTATATAGATTTACCTCAAATTCTAGGTCACCTATAGCTTAGAGGTGTCCTCCTGTGTCATTTAAATGAGGAAGTATTGAATAAACTCCTCAAGGGTCTAATTTATACTGATAATAGTAACTATAAAATCCATAGGACCTAAAAGAAATGTAACAATAGTGGTTGGAGTAATGGGCACCTCACCTAATTTTTCTACCTCGATTGGTGATTTTATTTTAACCTCATGAAGGCTCAATATTTTATATCTTTTTAATTATTCATCATTAGGGTCATTTGATGGCACCTCTAGACTTAGAGTGGTAAGAGACTCTACTAATGTAAGAGTTTCCCTAAGGGCTCTTACTTTTCTCATGTAGTAAAATTATTGTCTTTCCAACCATGGGAAGAGTCTCTTATATGGTGGAAGGCAAAATGTCTATGCTTTCATTAACAAGATCGGAGGAATTAATTGGGATACTTATATCCTTAGAGTTAGTATAATCAATGCAAATTGGTTTTTATTCACCTCCCAAAGAAGTTATGATAGTAGGTATTTCCCCTAACTATTGATCTTGATTGATAATTTTTTGAGAAGTGGTGGTGAAGCTTGGGATAGACCTAAAATCAAGAATAAATTGCATTAACTAAATTATTTTAATTAATAAAATCACTATAAGAGGTGCTTATTTATAAAATACTAAAAGAGATTAGATCTCCTAATTTGTAGGATATTAAAACTAATCACACCTATAAAATACCCAAAATAACAAACCTATGTAAATCAAAGGTTAATAACACCTTGAGAAATTCATTACAATATAGCTAGGATTAATTAATTATTCTAACATTCCTCTCCTTATTTGATCATATCTTAAAGAGAAGAGGAGAGAGAATTCTTGAATGCCTCAAACTTATCATGTGCAAGTGACTTCATGAAAATATCTGCACACTAATCCTAAATTGGCCAATATTGGAGCTCTATGTTGTGTTGTTCAACATGTTCTTGTATGAAATAAATCTAAACCTCTATGTGTTTGGTTCTCTCATAAAACATTGGATTTTGAACAAGATGTAGAATGCCCTAATTGTCATAATTCAAAAATATAGGCTAAGTCTATGGAACTCCAAGTCCTAATAGAATGAAACATATCCATATAACTTCACATATAGCTCCTACTACAACATGATATTATGCCTCTATGGAAGATCTAAAAACACAATTCTACTTCTTAATTCCCCATGAAATTGGAATAGTGATCCATAACTTGAAAGCTTTGGTTGAAATATAATTTAAGAAATAAGAACAAAATAATTAAAATAATGCTATCTCTGAGAAGAGATGTTTTATTAATCAAATTTGTAGACCCAAACATATGCTTATCTCTGAGAAGAGATGTCTACTTTCCATTTCAGGTTACATCTTCATTTATACATGTATTTAAGGTGTGGGGAGGATGTGGAAGGTCACCAATCTCAAGGGAGATAAACTGGTTCAACTTCCATGATTTATAACAATACATAATTTGAGGAATTACTATTTTTAGAAACTTACTATTTTTAGACTACATTAATAAAATTGAAATTTGGGACACTTTCATTGGGTTTTAGGGGATAAAAATTCATCAATAAAAGCTCTATGCCATCTCACAATGTTACCCTCATTATTAGATTTTCAATGGTTCAAACGGCGAGTCAATTGGAGCTACGGTGCAAACGTTATGGCTCCCAGAAGTTTCATCATCAACTGGGTTGGACCCATCACCCAAATTGTCATCTGAATTGTTGCCCAAATCATTCCTCCCTCCTTTAGAAGCAATGGTCCCCATTGCATCAATATTGTCAACAAGTGTGGTAGTTTTACATCAATTTTATTTTTGATGCATACTTGGAAGGGACTATGATTTATGGAACTGGGCAGGGCCCAATTGTTCACTATTTCTATCTAACCATTAGTCTATGGATGGAAGGCCATGAACTTCTTCAGCTTGGTATATATTTGCTTTTGTTGTTGTGTTATTTTTATAGCTAGGGCTATAACATCAACCCTTTTGGATTCTTGTGGCTTGACCACCATGAGAACAAATTTCTTGGCACTAATCAAAGAGATAGATGTAGAAGGCAGTACTTCTGGTACCCTATAGGACTGTGTTCCAAGAGTGAGTAATCCTTTGAGTTATTGATTCATAGATTCCATGTCAATCATACATGAATGGCTAACCAAAGAGTACATCACAAACATCTAGATTGACCACATCACATAAGACCTCATCTTGGAAAGGTTTTATTGCATATGAGAGAAGACATTGGTGGGTGACACACAGGCTTCTCCCTAGACTCAACCATCCAATACTGTATGGCTTTGGGTGAGGCTTCATGGATAGATTTAGGCTTTTCACAACATTAGCAGAGATTAAATTTTTTTGACTTCCACTATCAAGAATGAAATGCAGAGGCTTACCTTTCACCCATAACTTAGAGTGAAAAGACCTTTCCTTGTCATCTAGCCTCTCCTCATGGGTCTATGATGAAGCAACAATGGCTTTAGGCTCAACATCTATAATCTTTTCTTCAACCTCTTCGACTGCAGGGTCTGTATGAGGTAGAGTAGTAGATGTTGAGGATTGTGACTTAGAAAGTAGGGACTTGATGGCTTGACATTCTTATTTAGAGTGAGTTCTAGATTTGTGATAATCACACCATTTCTCAGCCTTTCCTTCCTTTTTCTTCCAATTTTGGCCTCAGTTTGACCTTCTTTATTACTTCTCCATTTTGAAGGTTGACTCTTCATATTCATTCTTCCATGCTTCTACTCAATCTTCACTGCAAACTTATACACGTCACCAAGGGTTTACAAATTGAAGAGTTTCATTTTTCCCTATATATACCATTGTAGTCTACCATGATATTTGAGAACCTTGTGTTTCTCACTTTCTTGTATGCCTAATTTTGTAGATAGAGAATGAAAAATATCAGTGTAATCTTGAAAAAAATATTACTTACCTTGGTGAAGTTGTTGCCACTCTATATACAGATCATCATATGCTCTAATGGGGTAGTATTCTTCCTTCATATCTTCTATGAAATCATCCCAAGTAGGTTTTGTCTCAAGGCCAATATCATCTGCACTGAATCTCTTTTTGTACACTTCCCACCAATTTTTGACAGGCAATGATGCTTTCAAAAGAGCAAAAGTGATCTTCTCTTTATCAGTGAATTTATTTATAAAAAATAAGAAGATAATTGATCCAACCAATTTTCTACTACATCATCATTGATTTTTCCTTTAAATGTAGGGTTATCAAAATTCACCTAAACCTTGAAGGGTGTTGGGGCACTAAAAGGATGTGTGGGTGTAGATGAGGAGCCAAAATTTCCCATCAAGATTTGTTAGAGAATTTAAGTGAATTGTTGCAGCATCTATGCTTACTACTGTTAGAGGGATTCATTCACCATTTCCTTGAAAGGATCAAATGTCTCAGTGTTGTCTGCCATTCAAAGTTGTTTGGGTCAAATAGGTGGATAGTCTGTTGTTTTTATTTTCTACCCAAGCTTCCTATAATTTGACCTCATCCTTAGGATCATACACTCTAAAGACAAACTGCTTTGATACCACTAATACAAAACTCAAAAGATTTGGTTGAAAGATAATTCAAGAAATAAGAAAAAAATAATTCAAATAATGCTATCTCTGAGAAGAGATGTTTTATTGATCAAATTTACAGACCCAAACATATGCTTTTCTCTGAGAAGAGATGTCTACTTTCCATTTTGGGTTACATCTTCATTTATACATGTTTTGAAGGTGTGGGGAGGATGTGGAAGGTCACCAATCTTGAGGTATATGAATTGGTTTGACTTCCATGATTTACAACAATACAAAATTCAAGGAATTATTATTTTTAGAAACTTACTATTTTTAGACTACACTACTAAAATTGAAATATTAGGACACTTCCATTGAGTTTTATGGAATCAAACTTCATTGAGAAAATCTATATGCCATCTCATAATGTTCCACTCATTATTATATTTTCAACGATTCAAACGGTGAGTCAATTGGAGCTACGGTGCAAAAGTATGGCTCTCCGAAGTTTCCTCATCAATTGAGGTGGACCCATCACCCGAATTGTCATCTGAATTGTTGCCCAAATCAACTAGATCCTAAAAAGAACAAAAATCCAAAAGTTGATTTCCTATCATCAATAAAACCTACATTATTTGCATCCATATATCCTATCAAGAATAACTTATCATTCTTATTGTACTCTAGGTGATACTCAAATGTACCTTTGATGTATCTCAATACCTACTTTGCCATTTTCTAATATGTTGCCTTTGGTTCCTACACAATCTGAGAAAGATATTTAACAACATAGCTTATATTTAGCCTAGTATATATCAAGTAAATGAGACCCCCAATCAACTACCGATAGAGAGTTGCATTTAATTTTGGTGATGGATCTGTATGAGATAAATGAATTCTTATCTCCATAGGTGTTTAAATAGGCTTACATTCCATTATCCTAAATTTCTCAAGTAATGTATTGGTATAATTCATCTATGAAACAAAAATGTAATGTTCCTTCTACCATACTTCTAAATAAGGACAATAATGTAGTATCTTGAGATCTATCATGTTGAATGATCATTTGAGATCATTCTTAGTTGCATCATTCATCTTTAGTATGTTACTAGTGATGACTATATCATCAACATAAATAATCACTATAAAAACTTCCCCCCCATGCTCTTTGAGGTAGAGGTTAGGATCATATGGACTCATATTGAATACATATTGTATGAGATGCTTGTAAATCTTAATATACTAGGCTTGGGAGCCTATTTTAGCCCATAGAGAGACTTGATAAGCCTACACAATTTTTATTCCTGATTAGGTGCCACAAATCCTTTAGGTTGAGTCATGTAGACTTCTTCTTTCAAACTCCCTTAATAAAGGCACTTTTTACATCTTTTTTATGGAATTTCAATCCAAACTATGCATCCATAGCAAAAAACCATTATGATAGTCTTTATCTTAGCTATTGAAGCAAAAGTCTCCTCATAGTCAATGCCTTCTATCTGGGCATACCATTTTGCAATAAGCCTTTCCTTATACTTATCAATACTACCATATGCTTTTTACTTGGTATTAAAGACCCATTTTCATCTAATATATTTCTTCCCTAGTGGAAGATCAACAAGCTTTCTTCATTAGTGATGGATATTCTACATCCATGGCATCTTTCCAAGGTATAAACTATAGGGCTTCTATTATTGTAGAGGGATCATATTTTTCTTGAAAAATACTCATAATGGCCATATTGACCTCTTCTCAAGCCATGCTTCGAGTCCTTTATCTTGAAGTGGATGTATCTGGTACTCCATTAAAGTTTGCATCTTGTATAGTACTTGTATACCACTTCAGCATACATTAAACTATAGGTGGTGGTGTTAGAGGTCCTATTTGACTATCTTCTTATTGACTTTCACCATTACCATCTAAAAATATTATAGGAATTTTGATTACATCATTTGTCTACATAGAATTTGGGATGATTCCACTCTTTTCATCAAACACTACATCTCTATTTATTATTACTTTCTTTGTTTCTGGATCAAGGAGCCTATATGTCTTTGATTGTCCACTATAGCCCATAATAATACATTCCTTTATTTTCTTATCCAACTTATTTATTTTATTCTTAGGAACAAGAATATATGCTTTGTAACCAAAAAATTCTAAGGTGAGTTGACTTGGTTTATTCTTTGTCCAAGCTTCTGGTGGTATGATTCCATCAAGAGAATTGGTGGGTTACCTATTCAACAAGTAGACTATAGTGTGACAAGCTTCTACCCAATATGTATTATGAAATTTTGCATCCTCAACCAATCTATGAAAAATTTCCACAATGACTCTGTTACACCATTCTAAAACTCCATTCTACTAAGGTGAATATGGAGCTATCAATTAATGATTAATTCCATTCACACTAAGATAGGCTAAGAATTCTTTACTAGTGTATTCCCTCCCATGATCTGAGTAGAGGGTATTGATTTTCTTGTTATTTTAATTTTTAACTATGTCCTTGAATTATTTGAAGACTTTTAAATCTTGATCCTTAGTCTTCAATAAATATACCCACATTTTCCATGAGTGATCATCAACGAAAATCTAAAAGTATTTGTACCTTTTGAGACTAGGAGAAAAATGTTTGCAAAGATCGGTGTGTACCAAGTCCAACTTACCAAGCGATTGATACTCATTCTTTCCATAGGGAACTCTTCTTTATTATCCTAGTAAGCAACTACTACATATATCAGAATATTACTTGAGTTTGGGAACACCACAAACCATATCTTTTATGCTTAATTAAACCAAATATCAACAACTCAAGTCACCATATCTTCTATGTCATAAATTGCCTAGTTTTCCATCTTTAAGCACAAGTGCTTGATGATCATTTTCAAGAAAATCAAGCTAAAACATTTTGCCAATGTTGAAAGCTTTGGAAATTACATTAAAATGCCTAGACTTGTCTTTGTTATGGCAAAACATTTGACCATTTTTATGATCAAATTCAACCATGAGGTTGTGTTCAAGTAACTGATTAATAGATAATAGATTTTTTATAAACCCTAAAACATATCAAACATTTGAAATGTTGTAATTTTTGTTTCTAAGTTGAAGTTTGATGTCACCACTACCCTGTACTATATATGAGGTATCATCTCTAAGTGATAAATTTTCATTTGACTCTAATATTGTCAAAGTATAAAACTAGACTTTTCTACCTATCATGTGCCTAGTTGCTCCTGAATCAACATACCAAACTACACTTAGATGATTGGTAGACTCATGTGTTTGAGTAGCTAAACCATATTCCTCATTTGAAGAGTCATTATCTTTAGCAACATTGCCATGTTGTTTAGGATTGGATTTTTTTGGTTTCCACCTATTTTATTGTTGTGGTTGTTTTTTTTTCAATTTGTGGTGTCTTGTTGAAAGATGACTTATTACTTGATGAGCCCTATTGAAATGTGTTGTGCCAATAATGTTTCAATTCATGTCCTTGTTTTCCATAAATTTGACATGATTTAAGAGAATGTGAATTTTTACCTTGTTGGTTATGTTGATTATTTTGCTTTAGAGATTTATTTTGACCCTTCCTATTTTCTTCCCCTTCTAATTTGATGTGAGTGCATGCTCATTATCTGCTTCCTCTAAATTATGAGTAACTTGCTCTTGTTGCAATAAATTGACTAATACCTCAGGTTGGTTTTTGTCTTGTGACATTCAATGTGGTCACAAATATCCTATATGAGGTGGGGTAGTGCTCTAAGGACTATAGGGACCAAAGAGTCATATTTCACTGGTAATCTTAAAGATTAAAGTGAAGCTTACAAATTTGCAACTCTTCTAAGGAGTGCTTCTACTTTTTCATCTAATTTAAGCTTAAGAGTGTGTAATTAGATCTAAATATGCAAGATTTGGTTTTGATTCTTAGCCTCATAAACATTTTAAAGATTATCCATTGCATATTTTGTAGTTGTATCAATATAAATATGAGGTTGTACCTCATCTGAAATACCAAACATGATTATTAACTTAGCCTTCTTATTAGCCATGTCATATTTCTATTGTTGATCAACATTTTTTGTATGTCTAAACCATGTGCCTTAAAATATTGACCAAATATCTTCAAACTCTAGATGTGTTTGTACTTTTGTTTTCCATACTGCATAATTATCACCATGAAGTAATTGTGTGTTAGGGAGCACAAAATGTGGTCCCAAACTAGACATTTTACAAGTTTGGAATGAAAATGAAATACAAATATGTTTAATTGTAGAAATGAAATGTGCATTTCAAAAATGTAAGGAAAATTCAAAAATTCATACAAAAATATGATAAAGTATTCACTATCACATAATGGACATCAGACTCTGTCAAAAATGCATCCAAACAAGCAGTGGAAAACTGGACATCAGTTTCAACTGAAAATGCATCCAAGAAGTAAATGAGGCTTCAATTTTTCCTTTTGAATTTTCAAAATTTAATTATTCCAATAGATATATAATATAAAAATATGCACTTTTAAAATAGATAGCATGCAAATTGGAGTTACTAGTCAAAAATTATGGCTTCTTAAAGGTCCACAATACATGAATTGGTCAACTAAACTAAAAAAATGAAAATTTTAGAAACATGGGTGATAAAAATGTAAAAAATATCATTACCAATTCATATATCTTGAAAAAATATCTAAGGTGAAAAAAAAAATCACCTTCCCAGGTTTCACAGATCAAAATTAATGAACCTTGAAAGAAAAGATCTTCAAATATGGCTCATAATGGTGAAGGACAAGCCCTCAAAGGCTAAAAAAATATGCCCAATAGGTGGTCATATGGAATTAATAGAGGATGAAATATTTTAGTGGTTTTATGGTGGTTATGATGCTATAAGTGGAAGATTTGGGTGGTGCTCCACCCAAAAATTTGATCTTGCACCAAATGAAAACTTCTAAATTGCACTCTACCTTCAAAATTTCACCATGGGTGCCTCGGTGCTCCATTTTATAAAAAAAAATACTTTTCAAAAATATATATACAATAGGAATTTGGTGATATAATATTTTATCCATGATTATGCAAAAAAAATTTAAAAAACTACCATTTTTCTTTTTGTTCCTCACTTATTCTACAAAACAGAAACTTAAAAAAATCATAGAAAATCACCAGAAGCTCCAAAAATTCTGACTTTTTTTTAAATTATTATTTTTTTATTAGAATTCATAAAACTTATAAGATCATTTCTATAGATTCTATATTTTTTATATCTAATAAATAATCATCACAATGACATATATGATCATCTGAAAAACCTTAGATCTATTCCTCCACCAATTTAGAATTGGATCTTGTCCAAATAATAAAATAAAAATTAAAACCTTTCAAATATATATATGATCTTATATATATGCATGTAGGCCTTTACGAAGCCCGAAGGACTGATTTCACATTGATGTTGTAGTTTTGGAAAGAATGAAATGGTGAGAGTGGTTAATGTTATACATAAAGTTTGTTTGAGATAAGTAAGGTTCTTTACGTAATCAAGAGTAGGTTTTAGGATTGTATGAAGCTTCAAGTATAAACAAAGACCCTCTACATACCTATAGGTATGAAAGAGGTATCGACATGTTTCTAGGATACCTATATCTTGGTTAAATATTTATAGATATCTTAAAGTACCCTCTAAAGCTATAATGATAAGCCTATACACAACCACTGAAATCTCAATTAGAATGCATTCTTACAAACATTAAAGGAAAACTCATTAAATTTTAGGACTTTAATGGAGAAGGAATAGGCCTATAATCATGATCCAAAAAGTAACAAGCATTTAATTCTCACTTGTAGGAGTATCTATTAGACCTCATACATGATAAATAATGAGTGAAATATTTGGTGATGAATATTGCAAACAAATTTTATGAAATGGTCACTAGATGACTTAATTTTAGAGGGTTACCACTAAGTTAAAGGCATTCAAGAGGATAAAATACATCTATTACAATTTTTGATAATGTTCCTATTATTTTCAATGCCAACATGGTTCTTAAGATTGTAAATATCCTACACATGGATCTATAGAATCAAATCAATAAGTTCTAAACTTGATAAAAAGTCCTCATATCAATATAAATTGTCTTAAGAAGACCACTGACTTGTATAATGTATTAGGCCTAGGATTAAGGTCATGTTCTAATGGGTTTGGAGCCTACAATAAGGCTTGAAGGACTCTTGATGAGTTAAGAGATTTAGGCTTAGATGGCCAAGATTCTTTGAAACATGAAGTTGTAAGTAGGTTTTAATAGATTTACTATTAAATCATATCATCAAAAGGATTCATGAAACTTTGCAGGCCTCTCAAATGCACCTACAATCATGTCGTAATAGGATCTTAAACACCTCAAGTAGGTTGTAGGTGATTATTCAAACCAAACACCTCAATTTTATAGGCCCATCTAATGTCTTAAAGGTTAAAATGAAGTCTTATTTAATCCTTTAACTTGTATTCAAGAGTTATCAAGATCTTTAGAGTCTACATGTAGGCTAATAAGGACCTTGAAGCATGTTTTATGGGTTTAATGCTCTTGTGATGAAATTGTAGGCTTGTAGGAATATTTAAATTTATTAAGGCCTTATCAAGCCTAAACTCTATTATACATGTTTTAAAATTATAGGATGGTTTGGGAGAAGCTCTACTCAAGGTCTTAAACATGATCAATGCAACTACAAACCTACAAAATGAGGATTATCATGGTTTTCATGACTAAATAAGGAGTGAATGCCCAGTGATGGTGAAAGTTATAGGTATAGAGAAAATGACTCCATGCATGATTATGATAATTTTAGGTCATAGAATTGTATAAATAGCTTATTCAAGATGGTTACTAATCTATGGCAAGTTACAAGCATTCCTTAGAGTAATGTTCAAGATATCAAGGAGGGTCTTAAGCTTAAGAAGGATTCTACTATTTAAGGTTCAGAAAATCTTGTTTATCAAAGATAAAAGGTTATGATAAGGAGGTATTATCTTAAGAAAACTAACATGAAATAATAAGTGTTTAGAACCTTCCTATGAATGGAGAAATTTTTTTAGGTTTTCTAAGGACTGCCAATATCATGGTCTCAAAGTGTGTGACCTACAACTTGTTTTATAAGGTAGAGTTAGAATGTTACTAATAGGTAAAGGGCATTATGATATCTTGAGAGAAAGGTTATACAAAAAATCATAGAATTTTCATTAAGGAAGCCTACAAACCAAGGGATATATTAGAACAAGAAATCTAACAAGCTTGTTGTAGGTCTGCCAAGAGAATGAGAGGATACAATGAGATTTTCAAGAATTAAGATGTAAGTTTATTGAACTCTCAAGGATTCATCATGAGTGAAAAATATAATACATAAAATTTTATTATCTTTCATAGAGACAATCACATAGATTTTATATTTAACTTTAGTTTGATTATGTTCTTATAGCTTGTTATGCATGACTAGGAGTAGAGATAAATGGTTATTACAAGTATGGTGAAGAAATGAGGCATTGAAACTAATCCTATAGATATGTAATTCCATTCATGGATAGGATTTGTGGTCATCCCAAGTCAACCACAAATCCAAGTGGTATATGAGGTCTTGTTTCAAGTCAACCATCTAACAGAGCACTAGTATGCATGCATGTGTGGAAAAATGGGTGAGTTAAGGTAGTTAATACAATATTTTTTCAAAGATAACAGCCTTGAAATATCACATTAATCATTTAAAATGATATCAAGGAAAAAATATAAGTTAAGGTCTCCTCACTCACTACTATTCCCATCTTTCATATGAGACCATCATGATGAAAAAGCTTAATGTATTGGGCATAGTCAATGCTCCTAATTTATACTTGTTTTCCTCTTGTATAAGATGAATAATGATGTAATAGATACATTTATGTAGTATAGTAGTGATTTTATCTCCTCTCTTACCTCTCATTTCTTATATATTGATTTATAAGTCCATCAAGCACCTAATGACAAGAATGATCAAGAATTTCCATATAATAACATGTTGTAGACTTGAGCAAGAGTGTTTGAGACATATGAAAGGGTCAAATATGTTATTGAATTCAATGAAAAGATATAAATGTATATTTTTATCCAAATTACACATTTTGAGGTCATAAAGATATCCATCAATACCTATAGGGTTTTAAACGCTATAAAGACATGACGGTCATCTACACAATTCTACAAGTAACTTGCAAAAAGACTATGATAGGCCTGAGCTAGGTAATTTGAATATTAAAATGTATTTGGATAAAATAACAAGTAGATAATTCAATATGGTTAATTATATATGTAGGTCACAATTCATAATACTTACATATAGCTCCCCTAGCAAGCTCCTTAAATGAATTGTGCACCTACAGCTTGCTAGAGACCTTAGATGTAAATATGAATATAGAGATTTGAGATTTAAAAAATTAATAATGGAATTATTTATATAAAATATAATACCCTAAATATACTTTATTTATTGTTAATAAAACACTAACTTCCTCCCAAGTAGGTCTATAGTAATCTTAGGTTTGAAAGATGGCATATACAAATATGCATGCATAGTAGGAGGAAAACGTGAGATTTTGGATTGATAATGAAGTTTGAATATGATTAAATATGTCATATTACTTAATATTATTGTTAAAGTGTCTAAAATAACTTTAATGAGGATAAAATACATCAAGAATGATGCCATCCCAAGACTTGACAATGTGGCACACCTTTGAAAACACAGGCATGTCACAAGTAAAATGAAAAAAATGTACACTTGTTGTGTTGAATGAGGATAGTGAGGAATTTGGGAGAGTTATATATACATGTATACAAGATTATTAAGGTGATTAATATATTCACAATAGGTCAAAGTGGTAAAATATAAATAAAAAGTACAAGAAGCCTAATTAGGCCTAAAATCTAACTCAAGCACATACATGATGAAAGAGAAAATTTAAATAGAATGATAATTAAAGGAATATGGAGGAGAAAATTATATCATGATATGAACTATTTTATACTTATAGACAAATCTAACCAATAATATGAATTTTAAAGGATTTTAGGCCTAAAACCCTCTCTCTTAACCTAAATCAGCTAAGTTTGCCAATTTGAGAAAGATTTTCTTTGCTTAAAACTTAAATGAGAGTTTACATGGGATATTTAACACAATTTAGAAGGTGTAAAGGGTTGTTTTCATGAAATTTCTATGGTTTGTTTGTTCATTAAATCCCAAAACTCTATGAATAATTCTTAAGAGGGTAGACCACTCTTAAACCCTTATAAACCCTTAACTAGAGCTTGTTAGAGAGAAATGACCTTAAAATTACTCAAAATAATTAAAACTTGGACTAAAACCATTTAAATATCCTCTACATGTCCTATGAACATTTTATGGAATTGTATTTTGGCACGTGTGAAAGAAGTGAGTAGTAAGAAAAAGCCTAAAACTACCTAGTTTAGACTACTTGTATATGTTTCTAAGTATAATTGATGTCGTAAATATTGTGAGAGGAATTAAAATTCTATAAAAATATCAAATGACCCTAAAATATTAATTCTCTATGCTCTATAATAGCACAAGTACATTTATAGGCAACATGATATATTAAATGAAGAGTAATTCCCCCTTGCATTGATGGAGTTGATGTTGTAGACACTCCTTCCAAGTTGTGGGGCCTCTCTAAGGAAAATAATGTATTTTTATATATTTTTCAAACTTGTTCCAAGATTATTATGTTCTTCATATCTTGTAAGAATATTTCAACATCTATTTATATATATATAAGTGATAAACATATGTCAATAAATTCTATGGCAGTTGTATATGTTCCTAGAATAGTCCTAATCAAAATTGGAGTTTATAAATCATAAAAAGGGTTTAATTCAGATGGAGGATAAGTATAATACATATATAAGATGATTGAGCATCATTGTGAGGTATTTATCAAGGTTTAAAATAATATTGAAGTAGTTAAAGAAAAGTGTGAAGTTATAGCTCAAAGAATCACCAAGAAAAGGTAGTTAAAGAGAATAAGATGTGTTATCATGTGAAATAAGTTTTTTTCTTGCCACATTATGAATATCATCATAAAAAAGAGTGAAAATATGTTGAGGAGACTTTTCAGGGCTTTTTCTTGGTAGGTTTTCTTGTTTGTAACTAGTTATATGAGTACATTGATAGCTATCATGGCTTATCCAATGCCCACCTTCTCTTCTCCTCTCATTTTATTCTATAAATTTGGATTTTGAAGGATTATAATGGATCCTAAATATGAGTATGGTATATCCCTACTAGAATAATCACTTTTTATTTACCTTTGAAATGAACATATGTTTATTTATTGCCTTCTCAATTTTGCATCTAGTGTATACTTTATGGTTAGTTGAATACTAGTGGTAGTATCTAAGTTCTATCCCATTTGTCCTTTACTTTTTACCTATTTGTAGGTTTATAGTCTCTTTTGAAGTCAAATGAAGTGTGTTCCATGGTCCTATAATGGCTAAGTGTGGATATTTCTTCTCTAATATCTCCTATGAGACCTCTTGATCATCCTTATTAGTTAGTGTCTTGACAATAACCTCCATATTGAAACATTAATGATTAGATACTCATGTTGAATTGAGAAATAGGATTTATTTATAGCTCATGTTCTTATTTTTGTATAGGCAAATGGAAAATATCAACATTTGGTGCATCACACTTTGGTTACTCTCATGTTTCTCTCTCCCTTTTCCTAGCAAGCAATAGGTTTAGTAGTGGTTTCAAGGTGATAAATCAAGGGATATAGCCATATTATATAGATTTACCTCAAATTATAGGTCACCTATAGCTTAGAGGTGTCCTTGTGTGTCATTTAAATGAGGAAGGATTGAATAAACTCCTCAAGGGTCTAATTCAGACTGATAATAGTAACTATAAAATCCATAGGACCTATAAGAAATGTAACAATAGTAGTTGGAGTAATGGGCACCTCACCTAATTTTTCTACCTCGATTGGTGATTTTATTTTGACCTCATGAAGGCTCAATATTTTATATCTTTTTAATTATTCATCCTTAGGGTCATTTGATGGCACTTCCACACTTAGAGTGGTAAGAGACTCTACTAATGTAAGAGTTTCCCTAAGGGCTCTTACTTTTCTCATGTAGTAAAATTATTGTCTTTCCAACCATGGGAAGAGTCTCTTATATGGTGGAAGGCAAAATGTCTATGCTTTCATTAACAAGATCTGAGGAATCAATTAGGATACTTATATCCTTAGAGTTAGTATAATAAATGCAAATTGGTTTTTATTCACCTCCCAAAGAAGTTATGATAGTAGGTATTTCCCCTAGCTATTGATCTTGATTGATAATTTTTTGAGAAGTGGTGGTGAAGCTTGGGATTGATCCAGGCATCAATTTAGGTGACAATTCGGGTGACAGTTCCACCCCAATTGATGACGGAAATTCCGGGAACCATAACTTTTGCACCGCAGCTCCAATTGACTCACCGTTTGAACCGTTGGAAAGCTAAGAACGAGGGGAACGTCATGAAATGGAATGAGCTTTGCTCAATGAAGTTTTACCCCCAAAAACCCAATGGAAGTGCCTCCAATTTCAATTTTAATAGTGCTGTCTAAAAATAGTAAGTTTCTACAAATAGTAATTCCTTGAAATATGTATTGTTTTAAATATTGGAAGTCCTACCACTTCATCTCCCTCGAGATTGGTGACCTTCCACATCCTCCCCATGCTTTCAAATTGTGTATAAAAGAAGAGGTAACCTGAAATGTGAAGACAAACATCTCTTCCCAGAGATAAGTAGATATTTGTATTGTGATCTTGAGTAATACTACATCTCTTCTCAGAGAATTCATTGTTACTATGTTATTTATATGTTATTGTGATATTTATCAACCAAAACTTCTAAGTTTTGCATTAGTGGTATCAGAGCAGTTTGTCTTGAGAGTGTATCATCTCGAGGATGAGGTCAGGCTATAAGAAGCTTGGGTGGGAAACAACAGAGCTTCCAAATTTTCCACCTATTTGCTCCAAATGACTTCAAATGGTAGACAACACTGAGACATCTGATCCTTTAAAGGAAATGGTGAATGAGGCCCTCCAATGGCAACAAGCATAGATTTTGTAATAATTTGCCCAAATTCTTCAAACACTTTCAATGGGAAATCCTAGCTTCGCAGCTCCACTTCCTGGCTCCTCATCTAGGGAACGTCCTTTCAATGCCCCAACACCCTTCGAAGTCCAAGTAAATTTTGATATTCCTACATTTGAAGGTAAAATCAATGCTAATGCAGTAGAAAATTGGTTAGATCAACTGTCTTCCTACTTCTCTGTAAATAAGTTCACCGATGGAGAAAAGATTACTTTTGCTCTTTTGAAATCAACATTGCCTGTGAAAAATTGGTGGGAAGTGTGCAAAAAGAGGTTTAGCACAGATGACATTGGCCTTGAGGCGGAACCTACCTGGGCTGATTTTGTAGAAGCGGTGAAAGAAGAATACTATCCCATCGGAGCATATGATGATCTCTACATACAGTGGCAACAACTTCGCTAAGGTAAGGACCAATCTATTCAAGATTACACAGACACTTTTCATTCTTTGTTTGCAAGGTTGGGCATTCAACAAAGTGAGAAACATAAGACTCTCAAATATCGTGGTGGACTACAATGGTACATATGGGGGGAAATGGAACTCTTCAATTTGGAAACCCTCGGTGAGGCATACAAATTTGTAGTGAAGATTGAATAGAAGAATGGCAGAAAGAATACGAAGAGTCAACCCTCAAAATGGAAAAGTGATAAGGAAGGTCAAACACGAGGCCCAAATTGGAAGTAAAAGGAGTTTCAGGATAAGAAATCCCAAAAAGGGAAGGCTAGAAAATGGTGTGATTAACACAAAACTAGGACTCACTCCAAAGAAGAATGTTGAGCCATCAAGTCATTGCTTTCTGAGTCACAATACTCAACGTCCACTACTCTACCTCATACACAACCCACAATCGAAGAGGATGAAGAAGAAATTGTAGATACTGAGCCTGACACCATTGTCACTTCATCAGAGAACCGTGGGGAAAGACCAGATGATAAGGAAAGATTGTTCCACTCCAAACTATGGGTAAAAGGTAAGCCTTTACATTTCATTCTTGATAGTGGGAGTCAAAAGAATTTAATCTCTGCTAAAGTTGTGAAAAGTCTAAATGTATCTGTGAAGCCTCATCTAAAGCCCTATAGTATTGGATGGTTAAGCCCAGGGAGAGACCTCCATGTCACCCATCAGTGTCTTCTTTCATATGCCATAAAACCATTCCAAGATGAAGTCTTGTGTGATGTAGTCAATCTAGATGTTTGTGATGTACTCCTTGGTCAGCCATTCATGTATGATCGACATGGCATCTATGAATCATGAACCCAAAGAATTACCCTCACCCTTGGAACACAACATCATAGGGTACCAAAGGTACCACCTCCCACATCTGTCTCCCTAATCAGTGTGAAGCAATGCAAGAGATTGGTGGAGAAAACAAAGCAATTTGTCCTCATGGTGGTCAAGCCATAGAAATCCAAGAAGGCTGATGTTGTAGTCCTGACTACACAATCAACACAACAATAGAAGTAGATAGCATGCATCACAGGAGAATATGATGACTTATTCAAGTCACCCATAGGAGTTCCATTACATTGCTAGGTAAAACATTCTATCGAATTGATCCCAGGATCACCTTTGCCTAACAGTCCTGTATATCGCAGATCAGTTTTGGAGAATGATGAGATAAAAAGATAGATTCAAGAATTGATCCAAAAGGGTCACATCAGGCCAAGCTCTTCACCTTGTGGTAGCCCAATTGTCTTGGCACCGAAGAAAGATGGAACATGGAGGCTTTGTATTGACTATCAAGCCCTAAATAAAATCTTTGTGAAGAATCGCTATCCTCTCCCCAGGATTGATGACCTATTGGACCAGCTCCATGGTGTGAAGTTCTTCACCAAAATTGATCTCAAATCTGGTTATCACCAAATTCCCATCAATCCCACTGATGTCTGGAAGATGGCATTCAAATCTAAGGAGGGGCTTTTTGAATGGTTAGTTATGCCTTTTGGCTTAACTAATGCACCTGCAACCTTCACGAGGATGATGGATGACATCCTACAACCCTTCACCAACTCATTTGTAGTTGTCTACTTAGATGACATACTTATCTATAGTAGAAGGTGGGAAGAACATTTGCAACATATTCGTAAGGTGCTTCAAACTCTTCAGGAGCCCAAGTTGTATGCAAATCTTGACAAATGCACATTCGGGATGACAACAATTTAGTACCGCAGGTATGTTGTGAATGAGGAAGAGGTCCATGTTGATCCAAAAAATATTTTGGTTATTCGAGAATGGCCCACACCAAGGACCCTCACAGAGCTTTGTAGCTTTTTGGGTCTTGCAAATTTCTACCGCAGGTTTGTTCTTGGATTTTCACATGTTGCTTGGTCACTAACCCAAGTGATTAAAGTAGGAGTTAAAGCTACATTTTAGTGGGGTGAAATATAGCAAAGGGCATTTGAGAATTTGAAGAACAAACTCTGCTTAGCCCTTGTTCTTGCCTTGTCAGATTTGCATCAACCTTTTGAGTTGATGATAGATGCATCTGAATATGCCATGGGAGCTGTCATCATGCAACATGGCCATCCTGTTGCATATCATAGTGAAACTTTCACTGATACAGTCAAGAAATATCCAACATATGATAAGGAGCTCTATGCCATTGTGCAAGCCTACAAATAATTGAAACACTACATCTTGGGGAAAAAAACGGTCATCCACACTGACCACAGACCATTGGAATTCATCTAGACACAAAGCAAGCTCTGAAATGAGAGGCATCAAAAGTGGGCCACATATCTTCAAAAATTCCACCTGATAATAAAACACAAAAAGGAGAGATCAAATACAGCTCTAGGTTATCTGAGCCACCCACCAATTACTGCACTTGCAATAGTTTTGGACCTGTGCAGACATGAGACTGCCACATGGGGTGCCCTGTATGAAACAGATCCTACTGTTGCTGATACATATCAAGCATTTAAAAAAGGTACACATGTTTTTTATTTATATTTGCAAGATAATGTCCTTTGTCATATGGGGCACATCTGTGTTCTAGTTTTAGAGCAAAAAAAGATGATATGGGAAGCACACTTCAGTAGGACAGCTAGACACTTTGGTATTGAGAAAACATTGGTAGTTCTTCAAAAACACTTCTACTGGCCCCATATGCGAAAGGATGTGGAAAGATATCTCAAATCTTGCACCCCATGTGTGATAGCCAAGCTGATAAATAAGAAGCAAGGATTGTAAATGCCATTTCCAGAACCAACCAGGCCTTGGGAATCCATTTCAATGGATTTTCTATTAGGTTTGCCCACTTCGAAACATGGTAAGGACTGTATTTTTGTGGTAGTTGATCATTTTTAAAAAATGGCTATCATGATCACCTATAAAAAAAATATATCTGCTAAGGAAACTGCTTAACTATATTTTAGTCATGTATGGCTCCATTTTGGTCTTCCCAAGTCCATTGTCTCAGATCGAGATAGCAAGTTTTTGAGCATCTTCTGGTCCACTCTATGGAAGATGATTGATACTAAGCTGATGAAGTCCACAGCCTTCCATCCATAGACTGATGGTCAAACAGAGGTGGTAAACTACTTGATTGTTCACATGATTCAGATGTACCACTCCAAACATCTATGCACATGGGATGAGGGACTTCTTTTCATAGAACATGGATACAATTGAGCACTGCACAGCTCGACCAAGCACAGTCCATTCCATGTATGTTTTGGGTTCCAACCCATGGCACCAGTTGATATAGTACTTCCATTTTCCACCATGGAATACACACCTCATGGAAGATCTGATGCAGAAAAAGCTACAAAGTTTATTAAACAAATGCAACACCTCTTGTAACAAGTTCATGACATCCTGGAGAAGAAGAATCAAAAATATAAGCAATGAAATGATAAACACAAGATTGCACACCATTTTGCTATGGGTGACAAGGTCTGGTTGCAAATTTAGAAGGAACGACTTGTAGGCCCACACAAAAAGATTCAGCCTTTGCGATATGGTCCATACACCATCACCAAAAGAGTTGGAGAAAATGCTTTTGAGTTGAACCTCCCAGCCTACCTTGGTCTGCACCCAATATTCAGTGTGGAGCTCCTCAAACCATATCATCCACCTCCCTTGGACACTTTAGTTGTAGTAGAAAAACTTGACATTGATGAACTTGATCCATAGAGTTTTGCTCTAGTGGAAGAGGATCAGATTGTGGATACCTGGATGAAGACAACCAGAGGATGCTCTATTCCGATTTATCGAGTGGTCAAAAGGGGCCAGCTTAGCCATCAAGGTGAGTGGCTCACAGAGAATCAAATCAAGAAACAACTACCACACCTGATGGGGAGCCTTGATGCAATGGGTACCATTGCTTTTCAAGGAGGGAGGAATGATCCAGGCATCAATTTAGGTGACAATTCGGGTGATAGTTCCACCCCAATTGATGACGAAACTTCTGGGAGCCATAACTTTTGCATCGCAGCTCCAATTGACTCACCGTTTGAATTGTTGGAAAGGTAAGAATGAAGGGAATGTCATGAAATGGCATGAGATTTGCTCAATGAAGTTTGACCCCTGAAAACCCAATGGAAGTGCCTTAAATTTCAATTTTAATAGTGCTGTCTAAAAATAGTAAGTTTCTAACAATAGTAATTCCTCAAATTATGTATTGTTTTAAATATTGGAAGTCATACCACTTCATCTCCCTCGAGATTGGTGACCTTCTACATCCTCCCCATGCTTTCAAATTATGTATAAAAGAAGAGGTAACCCAAAATGTGAAGACAGACATCTCTTCCTAGAGATAACCATATATTTGTATTGCGATCTTGAGTAATACTACATCTCTTCTCAGAGAATTCATTGTTATTGTGTTATTTCTATGTTATTGTGATATTTATCAACCAAAACTTTTGAATTTTGGATTAGTGGTATAAGAGTGATTTGTATTGAGAGTGTACGATCCTGAGGACGAGGTCAGGCTATAAGAAGCTTGGATGGGAAATAATAGAGCTTCCAAATTTTCCACCTATTCACTCCAAATGACTTCAAATGGCAGATGACACCGAGACATCTGATCCTTTTAATGAAATGGTGAATGAGGCCCTCTAACGGCAACAAGCACAGATGCTGCAATAATTTGCCCAAATTATTCAAACACTTTCGATGGGAAATCCTGGCTTTACGGCTCCACTTCCTAGCTCCTCATCTAGGAAACATCCTTTCAGTGCCCCAACACCCTTCAAGGTCTAGGTAAATTTTGATATTCCTACATTTGAAGGTAAAATCAATGCTGATGTAGTATAAAAATGGTTAGATCAACTATCTTCTTAATTCTCTGTAAATAAGTTCACCGATGGAGAAAAGATTAATTTTGATCTTTTGAAATCAACATTGCCTATGAAAAATTGGTGGGAAGTGTGCAAAAAGAGGTTCAGCACAGATGACATTGGCCTTGAGGTAGAACCTACCTGGGATGATTTTGTAGAAGTGGTGAAAGAAGAATACTATCCCATCAGAGCATATGATGATCTCTACATATAGTGGCAACAACTTCACTAAGGTAAGGACCAATATGTTCAAGATTACACAGACACTTTTCATTCTTTGTCTGGAAGGTTGGGCATTCAAGAAAGTGAGAAACATAAGACTCTCAAATATCGTGGTGGACTACAATGGTACATACGGGGGGAAATGGAACTCTTCAATTTGGAAACCCTTGGTGAGGCATACAAATTTGCAGTGAAGATTGAACAGAAGAATGGCAAAAATAATACGAAGAGTCAACCCTCAAAATTGAAAAGTGATAAGGAAGGTCAAACATGAGGCCCAAATTGGAAGCAAAAGGAGTTTCAGGATAAGAAATCCCAGAAAGGGAAGGCTGGAAAATGGTGTGATTGCCACAAAATTGGGACTCACTCTACAAAAGAATTTTGAGCCATCAAATCATTGCTTTCTGAGTCACAATACTCGACATCCACTACTCTGCCTCATACATAACCCACAGTCAAAGAGGACGAAGAATAAATTGTAGATACTGAGCCTGACACCATTGTTGCTTCATCACAGAATTGTGGGGAAAGACTAGATGACAAGGAAAGATTGTTCCACTCCAACCTATGGGTAAAAGGTAAGCCTTTACATCTCATTCTTGATAGTGGGAGTCAAAAGAATTTAATCTCTGCTAAAGTTGTGAAAAGTCTAAATCTATTTGTGAAGCCTCATCCAAAGCCCTATAGTATTGGATGGTTAAGCCTAGGGAGAGACCTCTGTGTCACCCATCAGTGTCTTCTTTCATATGCCATAAAACCATTCCTAAATGAAGTCTTGTGTGATGTAGTCAATCTAGATGTTTGTGATGTACTCCTTGGTCAGCCATTCATGTATGACTGACATGGCATCTATGAATCATGAACCTGAAGGATTACCCTCACCCTTGGAACATGATGTTATAGGGTACCAAAGGTACCACTTCCCACATCTGTCTCCCTAATCAGTGTGAAGCAATGCAAGAGATTGGTGGAGAAAACAAAGCAATTTGTCCTCATGGTGGTTAAGCCACAGAAATCCAAGAAGGCCGATGTTGCAGTCCTGACTACGTAATCAACACAACAACAGAAGCAGATGCGATGCATCACAGGAGAATATGATGACTTATTCAAGTCACCCACAGGAGTTCCACTACATTGCTAGGTAAAACATTCTATCGATTTGATCCCAGGATCACCTTTACCTAACAGTCTTGTGTATCATAGATCAGTTTTGGAGAATGATGAGATAAAAAGATAGATTCAAGAATTGATCTAAAAGGGTCACATCAGGCCAAGCTCTTCACCTTGTGGTAGCCCAATTTTCTTGGCACCGAAGAAAGATGGAACATGGAGGCTTTGTATTGACTATCAAACCCTCAATAAAATCTCTGTGAAGAATCACTATCCTCTCCCCAATATTGATGACCTGCTGGACCAGCTCCATGGTGTGAAGTTCTTCACCAAAATTGATCTCAAATTTGGTTATCACCAAATTCCCATCGATCCCATTGATGTCTGGAAGATGGCATTCAAATCTAAGGAGGGGCTCTTTGAATCGTTAGTTATGCCTTTTGGTTTAACTAATGCACCTGCAACCTTCATGAGGATGATGGATGACATCCTATGACCCTTCACCAAATCATTTGTGGTTGTCTACTTAGATGACATACTCATCTATAGGAAAACATGGGAAGAACATTTGAAACATGTTCGTAAGGTGCTTCAAACTCTTCGGGAGCACAAGCTGTATGCAAATCTTGACAAATGTACATTCAGGATGACAACAATTCAGTACCTTGAGTATGTTGTGAATGAGGAAGGGGTCCATGTTGATCCAGAAAAGATTTGGGTTATTCGAGAATGGCCCACACCAAGGACCCTCACAGAGCTTCATAGCTTTTTGGGTCTTGGAAATTTCTACCATAGGTTTGTTCTTGGATTTTCACATGTTGCTTGGTCACTAACCCAAGTGACTAAAGGAGGAGCTAAAGCTACATTTCAATGGGGTGAAATATAGCAAAGGGCATTTGAGAATTTTAAGAAATGACTCTACTCAGCCCCTATTCTTTCCTTGCCAGATTTGTATCAACCTTTTGAGTTGATGACAGATGCATCTGAATATGCCATAGGAGTTGTCATCATGCAACATGGCCATCTTGTTGCATATCATAGTGAAACATTCACTGATACAGTTAGGAAATATCCAACATATGATAAGGAGCTCTATGCCATTGTGCAAGCCTGCAAACAATGGAAAGACTACATCTTGGGGAAAGAAACGGTCATCCACACTGACCACAGACCATTGGAATTCATTTAGACACAAAGCAAGCTCCGAAATGAGAGGCATCAAAAGTGGGCCACATATCTTCAACAATTCCACCTGATAATAAAACACAAAAAGGGGAGCTCAAATACAACTGTAGATTGTCTGAGCCACCCACCAATTACTGCACTCACAATAGTTTTGGACTTGTGCGGACATGAGACTGCCACTTAGGGTGCCCTGTATGAAGTAGATCCTACCTCTGTTGATACATATCAAGCACTTCAAAAAGGTACACATGTTTCTAATTTCTATTTGCAAGATAATGTCCTTTGTCATATGGGACACATCTATATTCTAGTTGTAGAGCAACAAAAGATGACATGGGAAGCACACTTCAGTAGGACAGCTGGACACTTTGGTATTGAGAAAACATTAGCAGTTCTTCAAAAACACTTCTTCTAGCCCCATATGGGAAAGGATGTGGAAAGATATCTCAAATATTGCACCCCATGTGTGATAGCCAAGCTGACAAATAAGAAGCAAGGATTGTACATGCCATTTTCAAAACCAACTAGGCCTTGGGAATTCATTTCAATGGATTTTCTATCAAGTTTGCCCACTTCAAAACATCGTAAGGACTGTATTTTTGTGGTAGTTGATCATTTTTCAAAAATGGCTATCATGATTGCCTGTAAAAAAATATATTTACTAAGGAAACTACTCAACTATATTTTAGTCATGTATGGCTCCATTTTGGTCTTCCCAAGTCCATTCTCTCAAATCGAGATAGCAGGTTTTTGAGCATCTTCTGGTCCACTCTATGGAAGATGATGGATACTAAGCTGATGAAGTCCATAGCCTTCCATCCATAGACTGATGGTCAAACAGAGGTGGTAAACCGCTTGATTGTTCACATGATTCAGATGTACCACTCCAAACATCCATGCACATGGGATGAGGGACTTCTTTTCATACAACATGGATACAATCGGGCACTGCACAGCTTGACCAAGCACAGTCCATTCCAAGTATGTTTTAGGTTCCAACCCATGGCACCAGTTGATATAGCAATTCTATTTTCCACCATGGAATACACACCTCATGGAAGATCTGAGGCAGCGAAAGCTATAATGTTTATTGAACAAATGCAACACCTCCAGCAACAAGTTCATGACATCCTGGAGAAGATGAATCAAAAGTATAAGCAACGCCATGATAAACACATGATTGCACACAATTTTTTTGTGGGTGACAAGGTCTAGTTGTGACTTCAGATGGAACAACTTGCAGGCCCACACAGAAATATTTGGCCTCTGCGATATGGTCCATACACCATCACCAGAAGAGTTGGAGAAAATGCTTTTGAGTTGAACCTCCCAGCCTACCTTGGTTTGCACCCAATATTCAATGTGGAGCTCCTCAAACCATATCATCCACCTCTCTCAGACACTTCAGTTGTAGCAAAACAACTCGACATTGATAAACTTGATCCACAAAGTTTTTCTCTAGTGGAAGAGGATTAGATTGTGGATACCTAGATGAAGACAACCAAAGGACGCTCTATTCCGCTTTATCGAGTGGTCAAAACGGGCCAGCTTAGCCATCAAGGTGAGTGGCTCACAAAGAATCATATCAAGAAACAACCACCACACCTAATGGGGAGCCTTGACACAATGGGGACCATTGCTTTTCAAGGAGGGAGGAATGATCCAGGCATCAATTTAGGTGATAATTCGGGTGACAGTTCCACCCCAATTGATGACAGAACTTTTGGGAGCCTTAACTTTTGTACCGCAGCTCCAATTGACTCACCGTTTAAACCATTGGAAAGCTAAGAATGAGGGGAACATCATGAAATGGTATGAGCTTTGATTGATGAATTTTGACCCCCAAAAACCCAATGGAAGTGCCTCAAATTTCAATTTTAATAATGCTGTCTAAAAATAGTAAGTTTCTAAAAATAGTAATTCCTTGAATTGTGTATAGTTTTAAATATTAGAAGTCATACCACTTCATCTCCCTAGATATTGGTGACCTTCCACATCCTCCCCATGCTTTCAAATTATGTATAAAAGAAGAGGTAACTCAAAATGTGAAGACCGACATCTCTTCCCAGAAATAAGCATATATTTGTATTGCGATCTTGAGTAATACTACATCTCTTCTCAGAGAATTCATTGTTACTGTGTTATTTCTATGTTATTGTGATATTTATCAACCAAAACTTCTAAGTTTTGGATCAGTGGTATTAGAGCAATTTGTCTTGAGAGTGTATGATCCCGAGGATGAGGTTAGGCTATAAGAAGCTTGGGTGGGAAACAATAGAGCTTCCAAAATTTCCACTTGTTTGCTCCAAACGAGTTCAAATGGCAGATGACACTGAGACATCCCATCCTTTTAAGGAAATGGTGCATGAGGCCCTCTAATGGAAACAAGCACAGATGCTACAATAATTTGCCCAAATTCTTCAAACACTTCCGATTGGAAATCCTGGCTCCGCGGCTCCACTTCTTGGCTCCTCATCTAGGGAAAGTCCTTTCAGTACCCCAACACCCTTCAAGGTCTAGGTAAATTTTGATATTCCTACATTTGAAGGTAAAATCAATGTTGATGCAGTAGAAAATTGGTTAGATCAACTGTCTTCCTACTTCTCTATAAATAAGTTCACTGATGGAGAAAAGATTACTTTTGCTCTTTTGAAATCAATATTGCCTGTGAAAAACTGGTGGGAAGTGTGCAAAAAGAGGTTTAGCACAGATGACATTGGCCTTAAGGTAGAACCTACCTGGGATGATTTTGTAGAAGCAGTGAAAGAAGAATACTATCCCATCGGAGCATATGATGATCTCTACATACAGTGGTAACAACTTTGCCAAGGTAAGGACCAATCTGTTCAAGATTACACAGACACTTTTCATTCTTTGTATTTAAGGTTGGGCATTCAAGAAAGTGAGAAACATAAGACTCTCAAATATCGTGGTGGACTATAATGGTACATACTGGGGGAAATGGAACTCTTCAATTTGGAAACCCTCAGTGAGGCATACAAATTTGCAGTGAAGATTAAACAGAAAAATGGCGAAAGAATATGAAGAGTCAACCCTCAAAATGGAAAAGTGATAAGGAAGGTCAAACACGAGGCCCAAATTGGAAGCAAAAGGAGTTTTAGGATAAGAAATCCCAGAAAGGGAAGGCTAGAAAATGGTGTGATTACCACAAAACTGGGACTCACTCACAAGAAGAACGTTGAGCCATCAAGTCATTGCTTTCTGAGTCACAATACTCGACGTCCACTACTATGCCTCATACACAACCCACAGTCAAAGAAGACAAAGAATAAATTGTAGATACTGAGCCTAACAACATTATCACTTCATCACAGAACTGTGGGGAAAGACTAGATGACAAGGAAAGATTGTTCCACTCCAAACTATGGGTAAAAGGTAAGCCTTTATATTTCATTCTTGATAGTGGGAGTCAAAAGAATTTAATCTCTACTAAAGTTGTGAAAAGTCTAAATCTATCTATGAAGCCTCATCCAAAGCCCTATAGTATTAGATGGTTAAGCCCAAGGAGAGACCTCCGTGTCACCCATTAGTGTCTTCTTTCATATGCCATAAAACCATTCCAAGATGAAGTCTTGTGTGATGTAGTCAATCTAGATGTTTGTGATGTACTCCTTGGTCAGCCATTCATGTATGACCAATATGGCATCTATGAATCATGAACCAGAAGGATTACCCTCACCCTTGGAACATGATGCTATAGGGTACCAGAGGTACCACCTCCCACATCTGTCTCCCTAATCAGTGTAAAGCAATGCAAGAGATTGGTGGAGAAAACAAAGTAATTTGTCCTCATGGTGGTCAAGCCATAAAAATCCAAGAAGGCCAATGTTGCAGTCCTGACTACACAATCAACACAACAATATAAGTAGATAGGATGCATCACAGGAGAATATGATGACTTATTCAAGTCACCCATAGGAGTTCCACTACATTGTCAGGTAAAACATTCTATCGATTTAAACCCATGATCACCTTTGCCTTACAGTCCTATGTATCATAGATCAATTTTGGAGAATGATGAGATAAAAAGACAAATTCAAGAATTAATCCAAAAGGGTCACATCAGGCCAAGCTCTTCACCTTGTGGTAGCCCAATTGTCTTGGCATCGAAGAAAGATGGAACATGGAGGCTTTGTATTGACTATCAAGCCCTAAATAAAATCTCTATGAAGAATCGCTATCCTCTCCCCAGGATTGATGACCTACTGGACCAGATCCGTGGTGGAAGTTCTTCACCAAAATTGATCTCAAATCTGGTTATCACCAAATTCCCATCGATCCCACTGATGTTTGGAAGATGGCATTCAAATTTAAGGAGGGGCTCTTTGAATGGTTAGTTATGCCTTTTGGCTTAACTAATGCACCTGCAACCTTAATGAGGATGATGGATGACATCCTACGACCCTTCACCAACTCATTTGTGGTTGTCTACTTAGATGACATACTCATCTATAGTAGAACGTGGGAAGAACATTTGCAACATGTTCGTAAGGTGCTTCAAACTCTTCGAGAGCACAAGTTGTATGAAAATATTGACAAATGCACATTCGGGATGACAACAATTTAGTACCTCAGGTATGTTGTGAATGAGGAAGAGGTCCATGTTGATCCAAAAAAGATTTGGGTTATTCGAGAATGGCCCTCACCAAGGACCCTCACAGAGCTTCGTAGCTTTTTGGGTCTTGCAAATTTCTACCGCAGGTTTGTTCTTGGATTTTCACATGTTGCTTGGTCACTAACCCAAGTGACTAAAGGAGGATCTAAAGCTACATTTCAGTGGGGTGAAATACAAAAAAGGGCATTTGAGAATTTGAAGAATAGACTCTGCTCAGCCCCTATTCTTGCCTTGCTCGATTTGCATCAACCTTTTGAGTTGATGACAGATGCATCTGAATATGCCATGGGAGCTGTCATCATGTAACTTGGCCATTTTGTTGCATATCATAGTGAAACTTTCACTGATATAGTCAGGAAATATCCAACATATGATAAGGAGCTCTATGCCATTGTGCAAGCCTGTAAACAATGGAAACACTACATCTTGGGGAAATAAATGGTCATCCACACTGACCACAAACCATTGGAATTCATGCAAACACAAAGCAAGCTCCGAAATGAGAGGCATCAAAAGTGGGCCACATGTCATCCACACTGACCACAAACCATTGGAATTCATGCAAACACAAAGCAAGCTCCGAAATGAGAGGCATCAAAAGTGGGCCACATATCTTCAACAATTCCACCTAATAATAAAACACAAAAAGGGGAGCTCAAATATAGCTGCAAATTGTCTGAGCCACCCACCAATTACTGCACTCACAACAATTTTGGACCTGTGCGGACATGAGACTTCCACTTGGGGTGCCCTGTATGAAGCAGATCCTACCTTTGATGATACATATCAAGCACTTCAAAAAGGTACACATATTTCTAATTTCTATTTGCAAGATAATGTCCTTTGTCATATGGGACACATCTGTGTTCCAATTGCAGAGCAACAAAATATGATATGGGAAGCACACTTTAGTAGGACAGCTAGACACTTTGGTATTGAGAAAACATTGGCAGTTCTTCAAAAACACTTCTACTAGCCCCATATGCGAAAGGATGTGGAAAGATATCTCAAATCTTACACCCCATGTGCAATAGCCAAGTTGACAAATAAGAAGCAAGGATTGTACTTGCCATTGCCAGAACCAACCAGGCCTTGGGAATCCATTTTAATGGATTTTCTATCAGGTTGGCCCACTTCAACACATGGTAAGGACTGTATTTTTGTGGTAGTTGATCATTTTTCAAAAATGGCTATCATGATTGCCTGTAAAAAAATATATCTGCTAAGGAAATTGCTCAACTATATTTTAGTCATGTATGGCTCCATTTTGGTCTTCCCAAGTCCATTGTCTTAGATCAAGATAGCAAGTTTTTGAGCATCTTCTGGTCCACTCTATGGAAGATGATGGATACTAAGCTAATGAAGTCCATAACCTTCCATCCACAGACTTATGGTCAAACAAAGGTGGTATACCACTTGATTGTTCACATGATTCAGATGTACCACTCTAAACATCCACGCACATGGGATGAGGGACTTCTTTTCATAGAACATGGATACAATTGAGCACTGCACAGCTCGACCAAGCATAGTCCATTCCAAGTATGTTTTGGGTTCCAACCCATGGCACTAGTTGATATAGTAGTTCCATTTTCCACCATGGAATACACACCTCATGGAAGATCTGAGGCAATAAAAGCTACAAAGTTTATTGAACAAATGCAACACCTCTAACAACAAGTTCATGACATCCTGGAGAAGATGAATCAAAAGTATAAGCAACGCCATGATAAACACATGATTGTACACCATTTTGTTATGGGTGACAAGGTCTGGTTGTGACTTTAGAAGGAATGACTTGTAGGCCCACACAGAAGGATTCAACCTCTGTGATATGTTCCATACACCATCACCAGAAGAGTTGGAGAAAATGCTTTTGAGTTGAACCTCCCAGCCTACCTTGGTCTGCACCCAATATTCAATGTGGAGCTCCTCAAACCATATCATCCACCTCTCTTGGAAACTTCAGTTGTAGTAAAACAACTCAACATTGCTGACCTTGATCCACAAAGTTTTACTCTAATGGAAGAGGATCAGATTGTGGATACCTGGATGAAGACAACCAGAGGATGCTCTATTCTACTTTATTGAGTGGTCAAAAAGGGTCAGCTTAGCCATCAAGGTGAGTGGCTCACAGAGAATCAATCAAGAAACAACTACCATACTTGATGGGGAGCCTTGATGCAATGGGGACCATTTCTTTTCAAGAAGGGAGGAATGATCCAGGCATCAATTTAGGCGATAATTCGGGTGACAGTTCCACCCCAATTGATGATGAAACTTCTAGGAGACATAATTTTTGCACTGTAGCTCCAATTGACTTGCCATTTGAACTGTTGGAAAGCTAAGAACTATTGGAATGTCTTGAAATGGCATGAGCTTTTCTCAATGAAGTTTGACCCCTAAAAACCCAACGGAATTGCCTCAAATTTCAATTTTAATAGTGATGTCTAAAAATAGTAAGTTTCTAAAAATAGTAATTCCTCAAATTATGTATTGTTTTAAATATTGGAAGTCATACCACTTCATCTCCCTCAAGATTGGAGACCTTCCACTTCCTCCCCATGCTTTCAAATTGTGTATAAAAGAAGAGGTAACCCAAAATGTGAAGACAGACATCTCTTCCCAGAGATAAGCATATATTTGTATTGTGATCTTGAGTAATACTACATCTCATCTCAGAGAATTCATTGTTATTGTGTTATTTCTATGTTATTGTGATATTTATCAACCAAAACTTCTGAGTTTTGGATCAGGGATAGACCTGAAATCAAGAATAAATTACATTAACTAAATTATTTTAATTAATAAAATCACTACAAGAGGTGCTTATTTATAAAATACGAAAAAAAATTAGATCTCCTAATTTGTAGGATATTAAAACTAATCACACCTATAAAATACCCAAAATAACAAACCTATATCAATCAAAGGTTAATAACACCTTGAAAAATTCATTACAATATAGCTAGGATTAATTAATTATTCTAACATTCCTCTCCTTATTTGATCATATGTTAAAGAGAAGAGGAGAGAGAATTCTTGAATGCCTTGAACTTATCATGTGCAAGTGACTTCATGAATATATCTGCACACTAATCCTAAATTGGACAATACTAGAGCTCTATGTTGTGTTGTTCAACATGTTCTTGTATGAAATAAATCTAAACCTCTATGTGTTTGGTTCTCTCATAAAACATTGGATTTTGAACAAGATGTAGAATGCCCTAATTTTCATAATTCAAAAAAATAGGCTAAGTCTATGGAACTCCAAGTCCTAAAAGAATGAAACATATCCATATAGCTTCACATATAACTCCTACTACAACATGATATTATGCCTCTATGGAAGATCTAAAAACACAATTCTACTTCTTAATTCCCCATGAAATTGGACTAGTGATCCATAACTTGAAAGCTTTGGTTGAAAGATAATTTAAGAAATAAGAACAAAACAATTAAAATAATGCTATCTCTGAGAAGAGATGTTTTATTAATCAAATTTGTAGACCCAAACATATGCTTATCTCTGAGAAGAGATGTCTACTTTCCATTTTAGGTTACATCTTCATTTATACATGTTTTGAAGGTGTGGGGAGGATGTGGAAGGTCACCAATCTCAAGGGAGATAAATTGGTTCGACTTCCATGATTTATAACAGTACATAATTTGAGGAATTACTATTTTTAGAAACTTACTATTTTTAGACTACATTAATAAAATTGAAATTTGGGACACTTTCATTGGGTTTTAGGGGATAAAAATTCATCAAGCAAAGCTCCATGCCATCTCAAAATGTTACCCTCATTATTATCATTTCAACGGTTCAAACAGCGAGTCAATTGGAGCTACGGTGCAAAAGTTATGGCTCCCAAAAGTTTCATCATCAACTGGGTTGGACCCATAACCCAAATTGTCATCTGAATTGTTGCCCAAATCATTCCTCCCTCCTTTAGAAGCAATGGTCCCCATTACATCAATATTTGTCAACAAGTTTGGTAGTTTTACATCAATTTTATTTTTGATGCATACTTGGAAGGGACTATGATTTATGGAACTATGCAAGGCCCAATTATTCACTATTTCTATCTAACCATTAGTCTGTGGATGGAAGGCCATGTACTTCTTCAGCTCGGTATCTATTTGCTTTTGTTGTTGTGTTATTTGTATAGCTAGGGCTATAACATCAACCCTTTTGGATTCTTGTGGCTTGACCACCATGAAAACAAATTTCTTGGCACTAATCAAAGAGACAGATGTAGAAGGTAGTACTTTTGGTACCCTATAACACTGTGTTCCAAGAGTGAGTAATCCTTTGAGTTATTGATTCATAGATTCCATGTCAATCATACATGAATGGATAACCAAAGAGTACATCACAAACATCTAGATTGACCACATCACATAAGACCTCATCTTGGAAAGGTTTTATTGCATATGAGAGAAGACATTGGTGGGTGACATAGGCTTCTCCCTAGACTCAACCATCTAATACTGTATGGCTTTGGGTGAGGCTTCATGGATAGATTTAGGCTTTTCACAACATTAGCAGAGATTACATTATTTTGACTTCCACTATCAAGAATGAAATGCAGAGGCTTACCTTTCACCCATAACTTAGAGTGAAACAACCTTTCCTTGTCATCTAGCCTCTCCTCATGGGTTTATGATAAAGCAATAATGGCTTTAGGCTCAACATCTATAATCTTTTCTTCAACCTCTTCAACTGCAGGGTCTGTATGAGGTAGAGTAGTAGATGTTGAGGATTGTGACTCAAAAAGTAGGGACTTGATGGCTTGACATTATTATTTAGAGTGAGTTCTAGATTTGTGATAATCACACCATTTCTCAGCCTTTCCTTCCTTTTTCTTCCAATTTTGGCCTCATGTTTGACCTTCTTTATTACTTCTCCATTTTGAAGGTTGACTCTTCATATTCATTCTTCCATGCTTCTACTCAATCTTCACTACGAACTTATACACCTCACCAAGGGTTTACAAATTGAAGAGTTCTATTTTTCCCTATATATACCATTGTAGTCTACCATGATATTTGAGAACCTTGTGCTTCTCACTTTCTTGTATGCCTAATTTTGTAGATAGAGAATGAAAAATATTAGTGTAATCTTGAAAAAATTATTCCTTACCTTGGTGAAGTTGTTGCCACTCTATATACAGATCATCATATGCTTTAATGGGGTAGTATTATTCCTTCATAGCTTCTATGAAATCATCCCAAGTAGGTTTTGTCTCAAGGCCAATATCATCTTCACTAAATCTCTTTTTGTACACTTCCCACCAATTTTTGATAGGCAATGATACTTTCAAAAGAGCAAAAGTGATCTTCTCTTTATCAGTGAATTTATTTATAAAAAAATAAGAATATAATTGATCCAACTGATTTTCTACTACATCATCATTGATTTTTCCTTTAAATGTAGGGTTATCAAAATTCACCTGAACCTTGAAGGGTGTTGGGGCACTGAAAGGATGTGTGGGTGTAGATGAGGAGCCAAAATTTCCCATCAAGATTTGTTGGAGAATTGAAGTGAATTGTTGTAGCATCTATGCTTGCTACTATTAGAGGGATTCATTCACCATTTCCTTGAAAGGATCAAATGTCTCAGTGTTTTCTGCCATTCAAAAGTTGTTTGGAGAAAATAGGTGGATAGTCTGTTGGTTTTATTTTCTACCCAAGCTACCTATAATCTGACCTCATCCTCAGGATCATACACTCTAAAGACAAACTGCTCTGATACCACTAATACAAAACTCAAAAGATTTGGTTGAAAGATAATTCAATAAATAAGAAAAAAATAATTCAAATAATGCTATCTCTGAGAAGAGATGTTTTATTGATCAAATTTATAGACCCAAACATATGCTTTTCTTTGAGAAGAGATGTCTACTTTCCATTTTGGGTTACATCTTCATTTATACATGTTTTGAAGGTGTGGGGAGGATGTGGAAGGTCACCAATCTTGAGGTATATGAATTGGTTTGACTTCCATGATTTACAACAATACAAAATTCAAGGAATTACTATTTTTAGAAACTTACTATTTTTAGACTACACTACTAAAATTGAAATTTAGGACACTTCCATTGGGTTTTATGGGATTAAACTTCATTGAGAAAAGATCTATTCCATCTCATAACGTTCCCCTCATTATTATATTTTCAACGATTCAAACGGTGAGTCAATTGGAGCTATGGTGCAAAAGTTATGGCTCTCGAAAGTTTCCTCATCAATTGAGGTGGACCCATCACCCGAGTTGTCATCTAAATTGTTACCCAAATCAACTAGATCCTAAAAAGAACACAAATCCAAAAGTGGATTTCCTATCATCAATAAAACCTACATTATTTGCATCCATATATCCTATCAAGAATAACTTATCATTCTTATTGTACTCTAGGTGATACTCAAATGTACCTTTGATGTATCTCAATACCTACTTTGCCATTTTCTAATATGTTGCCTTTGGTTCCTACACAATCTGAGAAAGATATTTAACAACATAGCTTATATCTAGCCTAGTATATATCAAGTAAATGAGACCCCCAATCTACTACCGATAGAGAGTTGCATTTCATTTTGGTCATGGATCTGTATGAGATAAATGAAGTCTTATCTCCATAGGTGTTTAAATAGGCTTACAGTCCATTATCCTAAATTTCTCAAGTAATGTATTGGTATAATTCATTTATGAAACAAAAACGTAATGTTCCTTCTACCATACTTCCAAATAAGGATAATAGTGTAGTAGCTTGAGATCTATCATGTTGAATGATCATTTGAGATCATTCTTAGTTGCATCATTCATCTTCAGTATATTACTAGTGATGAATATATCATCAACATAAATAATCACTATAAAAACTTCCCCCCCATGCTCTTTGAGGTAGAGGTTAGGATCATATGGACTCATATTGAATACATATTGTATGAGATGCTTGTAAATCTTAATATACTAGGCTTGGGAGCCTATTTTAGCCCATAGAGAGACTTGATAAGCCTACACAATTTTTATTCCTGATTAGGTGCCACAAATCCTTTAGGTTGAGTCATGTAGAATTATTCTTTCAAACTCCTTTAAGAAAGGCACTTTTTACATATTTTTTATGGAATTTCAATCCAAACTATGCATCCATAGTAAAAAACAATTATGATAGTCTTTATCTTAGCTATTGAAGCAAAAGTCTCCTCATAGTCAATGCCTTCTATCTGGGCATACCATTTTGCAATAAGCCTTTCCTTATACTTATCAATACTACCATATGCTTTTTACTTGGTATTAAAGACCCATTTTCATCTAATATATTTCTTCCCTAGTGGAAGATCAACAAGCTACCAAGTTTTATTCTTCATTAGTGATGGATATTCTACATCCATGGCATCTTTCCAAGGTATAGACTATAGGGCTTCTATTATTGTCGAGGGATCATATTTTTCTTGAAAAATACTCATAATGGCCATATTGACCTCTTCTCAAGCCATGCTTCAAGTCCTTTATCTTGAAGTGGATGTATCTGGTACTCCATTAAAGTTTGCATCTTGTATAGTACTTGTATACCACTTCAGCATACATTAAACTATAGGTGGTGATGTTAGAGGTCCTATTTGACTATCTTCCTATTGAATTTCACCATTATCATCTAAAAATATTATAGGAATTTTGATTACATCATTTGTCTACATAGAATTTGGGATGATTCCACTCTTTTCATCAAACACTACATCTCTATTTATTATTACTTTTTTTGTTTCTGGATCAAGGAGCCTATATGTCTTTGATTGTCCACTATAGCCCATAAAAATACATTCCTTTATTTTCTTATCCAACTTATTTATTTTATTCTTAGGAACAAGAATATATGCTTTGTAACCAAAAAATTCTAAGGTGAGTTGACTTGAATTATTCTTTGTCCAAGCTTCTAGTGGTATGATTCCATCAAGAGCATTGGTGGGTTACCTATTCAACAAGTAGACTATAGTGTGACAAGCTTCTACCCAATATGTATTATGAAATTTTGCATCCTCAACCAATCTATGAAAAATTTCCACAATGACTCTATTACACCATTTTAAAACTCCATTCTACTAAGGTGAATATGGAGCTATCAATTAATGATTAATTCCATTCACACTAAGATAGGCTAAGAATTCTTTACTAGTGTATTCCCTCCCATGATCTGAGTAGAGGGTATTGATTTTCTTGTTATTTTAATTTTTAACTATGTCCTTGAATTATTTGAAGACTTTTAAATCTTGATCCTTAGTCTTCAATAAATATACCCACATTTTCCATGAGTGATCATCAACAAAAATCTAAAAGTATTTGTACCTTTTGAGACTAGGAGAAAAATGTTTGCAAAGATCGGTGTGTACCAAGTCCAACTTACCAAGTGACTGATACTCATTCTTTCCATAGGGAACTCTTCTTTATTTTCCTAGTAAGCAACTACTACATATATAAAAATATTACTCGAGTTTGGGAACACCACAAACCATATCTTTTATGATTAATTAAACCAAATATCAATAACTCAAGTCACCATATCTTCTATGTCATAAATTGCCTAGTTTTCCATCTTTAAGCACAAGTGCTTGATGATCATTTTCAAGAAAATCAAGCTAAAACATTTTGCCAATGTTGAAAGCTTTGGAAATTACATTGAAATTCCTAGACTTGTCTTTGATATGGCAAAACATTTGACCATTTTTATGATCAAATTCAACCATGAGGTTGTGTTCAAGTAATTGATTAATAGATAATAGATTTTTTATAAACCCTGAAACATATCAAACATTTGAAATGTTGCAATTTTTGTTTCTAAGTTGAAGTTTGATGTCACAACTACCCTGTACTATATATAAGGTATCATCTCTAAGTGATACATTTTCATTTGACTCTAATATTGTCAAAGTATAAAACTAGACTTTTCTACCTATCATGTGCCTAGTTGCTCCTAAATCAACATACCAAACTACACTTAGATGATTGGTAGACTCATGTGTTTGAGTAGCTAAACCATATTCCTCATTTGAAGAATCATTATCTTTAACAACATTGCCATGTTGTTTAGGATTGGATTTTTTTTGTTTCCACCTATTTTATTGTTGTGGTTTTTTTTTTTTTCAATTTGTGGTGACTTGTTGAAAGATGACTTATTACTTGATGAGCCCTATTGAAATGTGTTGTGCCAATAATGTTTCAATTCATGTCCTTGTTTTCCATAAATTTGACATGATTTAAGAGAATGTGAATTTTTACCTTTTTGGTTATGTTGATTATTCTACTTTAGAGATTTATTTTGACCCTTCCTATTTTCTTCCCCTTCTAATTTGATGTGAGTGCATGCTCATTATCTGCTTCCTCTAAATTATGAGTAACTTGCTCTTGTTTCAATAAATTGACTAATACCTCAGGTTGGTTTTTGTCTTGTGACATTCAATGTGGTCACAAATATCCTATATGAGGTGGGGCAGTGCTCTAAGGACTATAGGGACCAAAGAGTCATATTTCATTGGTACTCTTAAAGATTAAAGTGAAGCTTACAAAGTTACAACTCTTCTAAGGAGTGCTTCTACTTTTTCATCTAATTTAAGCTTAAGAGTGTGTAATTAGATCTAAATATGCAAGATTTGGTTTTGATTCTTAGCCTCATAAACATTTTAAAGATTATCCATTGCATATTTTATAGTTGTATCAATATTAATATGAGGTTGTACCTCATCTGAAATACCAAACATGATTATTAATTTATCCTTCTTATTAGCCATGTCATATTTCTATTGTTGATCAACATTTGTTGTATGTCTAAACCATGTGCCTTTAAATATTGACCAAATATCTTCAAACTCTAGATGTGTTTGTACTTTTGTTTTCCATGCTGCATAATTATCACCATGAAGTAATTGTGTGTTAGGGAGCACAAAATGTGGTCCCAAACTAGACATTTTACAAGTTTGGAATGAAAATGAAATACAAATATGTTTAATTGTAGAAATGAAATGTGCATTTCAAAAATGTAAGGAAAATTAAAAAATGCATACAAAAATATGATAAAGTATTCACTATCACATAATGGACGTTAGACTCTGTCAAAAATGCATCCAAACAAGCAATGGAAAGCTGAACATCAGTTTCAACTGAAAATGCATCTAAGAAGTAAATGAGGCTTCAATTTTTTATTTTGAATTTTCAAAATTTAATTATTCTAATAGATATATAATATAAAAATATGCACTTTTAAAATAGATAGCGTGCAAATTGGAGTTACTAGTCAAAAATTATGGCTTCTTAAAGGTCCACAATACATGAATTGGTCAACTAAACTAAAAAAATGAAAATTTTAGAAACATTGGTGATAAAAATGTAAAAAATATCATTACAAATTCATATATCTTGAAAAAATATCCAAGGTGAAAAAAAATCACCTTCCCAGGTTTCACAGATCAAAATTAATGAACCTTTAAAGAAAAGATCTTCAAATATGGCTCATAATGGTGAAGGACAAGCCCTCAAAGGCTAAAAAAATATGCCCAATAGGTGGTCATATTGAATTAATAGAGGATGAAATATTTTAGTGGTTATATGGTGGTTATGATGCTATAAGTGGAAGATTTGGGTGGTGCTCCACCCAAAAAGTTGATCTTGCACCAAATGAAAACTTCTAAATTGCACTCTACCTTCAAAATTTTACCATGGGTGCCTCGGTGCTCCATTTTATAAAAAAAATACTTTTCAAAAATATATCTACAATAGGAATTTGGTGATATAATATTTTATCCATGATTACGCAAAAAAAATTAAAAAAACTACCATTTTTCTTTTTATTCCTCACTTATTCTACAAAACAGAAACTTAAAAAAATCATAGAAAATCACCAGAAGCTACAAAAATTCTGAATTTTTTTAAAATTATTATTATTTTTATTAGAATTCATAAAACTTATAAGATCATTTCTATGGATTCTAGATTTTTTATATCTAACAAATAATCATCACAATGACATATATGATCATCTGAAAAACCTTAGATCTATTCCTCCACCAATTTAGAATTGGATCTTGTCTAAATAATAAAATAAAAATTAAAACCTTTCAAATATGATCTTATATCTGAAATTTAGCTCAAAATTTAATATAAATATGGCTAAAATTTATCAAAGCAAAAAAAAAATTCCTATTTTGATAACTATTCTCCTTCCAGAAAATTGGCCAAAATTTTGGTAGCATTTAAGCTTGGGATGGATGAAATTGGAGAAGTGTGATTCATCCAATGATCACACAAATATTGTTCTCAATCTCCACCAGTTCTCCAATGCTTCAAAAAAAACTCAAGAATTTCCTAATCTAGTACCAAATGAAACCCAAAATAAATTACATTAACTGAATTATTTGAATTAATAAAAACACTACTAGAGGTGCTTATTTATACAATACTAAGAGAGATTAGATCTCCTAATATCTAGGCGATTATAACTAATCACATCTAAAAAATACCACAAATAAATAACCTATGTCAATCAAAGGTTAATAATGCCTTAAGACATTTATTACAATATATCTAGGATTAATTAATTATTATAATAGGACCTTCCTATGAGGAACTTGAAATAATAGGTGCCTCCTCCACACGCTGCTCCTAATTAATGACTATCATCATTATGGGTAGAGATATGGAGGATGTTCCTTAGTCAATTGGCTACTAGGTTGGTCAAGAGGTATAATAATCTATAGTTTCCCATACATTGGGAGGTGGACGCCTAGTATGTGCCTTCATAATTATGATGGAGGGATCTATGTAGATGGATATTAGATGATCCTATATTAAACTATCCACTCTCACCCTTTCCATCACCTCAGCATCATCCTTTGCATTCAAGAATAAAAATTCCTACTCATAAGATTTGGGATGGTATGGGGTGCCTAAGCCTTGGATACACTTATATCCTAGTCCATATATTATAGATTTTCTAATGTGTAAATATCTCTAATTTTCTTGACCTCTCCATAATGCTTCATGTTTGTATAGCTCATGCAACCAATCATCAAGGAAGACTCATGGAACATGCCTTTGCATTTCTTCTTGATATCTTCATCTATACTCCACGATAGGTGGTAGGCTATCTCCTAATATACCAATTTATTTGGAGCATACTTGGGGAGACATAAAGGAGAATATATATGTCTTACTACCATAATTATTATGTAATTTGGGTATAGCCAGTAGTCTCCTCTTAACCAAGTTCCTTCCTAATTTTCTCTAAAACTTGGTTAAGGGGTTATTGATAAATTGACCTCCACACTTGAGGGTAGATATTCTTAGATATGTGAATGATGTTCCTCAAGTATATGTAAGTTTGGAGGAACAAATATAAATCACATACCCAATTTATAATGCAATCTAGAGTAGGGATCTAAAGTGTTTTATTATGAAGGTAGACAATTGCCATAACTACATCTAACATATAGGACATCATTTAGATGTAGACACTAGTGGGTGTTTTATCTTTAGAAGTGGACATCATGAAGAAGTGAATGCTTCTATAGACATATAACCTATTAATCATGGCCACCCAATGTAGATTCCCATCCTAAAATTAGTTATTGGCACATGTTCCTTAGGTTTATTTTCTATGATGTTTGATTTCTTCCATAATTCAACTTTGTGCTTGTTGAATGTGTCATTTGTGATGGATTGTAATATGTATATCTGGAATTAATCCCAAAAGATACATGTGACAACTATTTCATGGCCCAAGTGGTGCAAAAAACTACAAATTGTTATATTTCCTATGAAAAAAAAGTCCCAAAGTAAGTCAATGAGGGGCATCACATTGGGCTTGATATCTACAAAATGTAATCATTAGAATTTTAATGGTATCAAGTTGGCTACCAACTACTTTTGATAAGCTATTTATTTTTCTTTATGTGATAATGGATCCAAGTTTTCTCTCATGTCCCAAAGAGTTGTATAGTTTTCAAATTGGTTATTAAACACTATTGAATCAAATATAGTGTATGTGTATTCTATAGAATCCTTGATGGAGAACTTTTTTGGGGAAAATACTCATTTAAACACCTTGGACAATGATGTTATACTTATCCTATTTGTTCTCATACAATTCAGATATATTCACTCTTATTAGAAGTATTCACACTTTGGATGTAGTCATATAGGGCTTTAAATTCTACTTTGAGGTCAAATTCACTCGATCTCATTAGCAATCATTAGGCATAATATCTCTTAAAATTTTGTTAATATGTTTTTTGAGTAAAATACTTTAATTCCAATTTGTGCACTATTAATTGCCAACATTTTCAAAAAAAAAATAATTATTTAATTTAAACTTTGTCACTTTACTTTTGTGGGTAGGCTACGTAATGTTTCTATATGTTGAGAAAAATTCCACATTGTAGCCTTAGACATGTGTCACCCCATTGTTAATTTTATGTAAGATTAGAAGTTACAAGTGGCATACCTTCATAAATTAGGTGTCATAATATTTATTGAGACTAGATTAAAAAATTCTTAAAACACCTCAAATATATAAAATGTGAAGACAAATTTTGTGAAAAACACAAATTATGAAGTAAAATAATGAACTTACCTCATAAATAAAAGTTCTAAACAAAATTTTTGAAGAATAAATTCTACAAACAAAATATCCTAATCCCTAGAAGTTGCATCTTAAAAGAAATCTAAAATACCAAAATATATAAAGTGTAAAACTTTCAAAATTCAAAAATTCTAATGAACACAAGTTATGATGAGTATTTCTCATAAAGGCCCAAAAGATGCAAATAAAAAAATTACTAATGGATGTGACTTGCAAAAACCAAGAGTTGTAAATACATCCTACAAAGTGTAATATATGAGAAGGAAAAGCAAAATGCATAGGCATGAAGACTCAAATGTTTTAAGATGCTGATGCGTGTGATAAATGTTATAATGAAAAAAAAATTTAAAATAAAACTTCTAACAAACACATATTCCAAACAAAAACTCCAAAAAAAAAAGTTTTCAAATGAAGGTTCTAAAGATAAAGTTTTCAAAAACCATATACATGAGATGCATAACTTGAAAAGTAAAAATTTTGAATGTGAAACACACACACACACACACACACACACACACACACACACACACACACACACACACACACACACACACACACACACACACACACACAACTCTTAAAGACCATTAATATATTATTATAAATAAATCATACATTAAAAAATTAGATAGAAAATAAATGCTAATTGCATTTACACATGATCAACATGCAACAAAAATCATCAACATGTAGAATAAAAACTTCTTAAAGTATTGCTAGGTTCCCATACAAATGTCAATGAGAAAAGATTTTTAAAATATACCTAGGATTTTTAGACTATATTGGGTCCCTATTTATAAAATTAATAGTGGATTGTGTTTATTAAAAGAGATTCCTAACACTATCAAAAACCATATTCATTTTTAAAACTTAATCTAAACTTCATCAAAAAAAAATTTTGACTGCATAATATGAAAGATAAAATCCATACCAAAAAAATCATGTTTCATATGGCTGAAAATGGCCATTTTTGTATCTATTTATAATAGGTTAAAATTGACCTCAAAATGGTTGTCATACTATGTTAATTTTAGTCTATAATAACAGCCATTTGGACATTAAATTTATCATATTAAAATATTTTTGTAGGTGATTAAACATAAACTTTGCATCATAAGATGAATTTATATATATTCACTTCTTGTAGAAAATATTAACCCCTTAAATTAATCTATAAGCTAATAGTTTGAAATTCATGGAATAAATCCAAAATGAGATACTATCAAGACTAAGCCTTCATGAATGATAAACCCAAGCTCAAGAACCTAATGTAATGACTAGGTCACATAAATCTTCTCGTAAGTTGTAATAACCATTACATTACCTCATACTATCATAGGAATTTTGAATGGAAAGAAGCCAAGCAAACTTATTATTTACCAATTTATCTTGTGCATTCAATAACTACAACTAGTATTCATTGATTTTATCAAATATAAAGGAAAATAATCCATCAAAAAATACAATGATAAATAAAAATTCCATTAGTCATACCTGAAATTGAAGTGACAAGATTTCTTCAAATTTGACATCTTTAGACTTATTAGTTTCCTTCTCACAACACAAAAACTAGAGTGTAGAGTGTAATTTCTCATATATAACTTGAGTCATGTTGGCTGGTCTAGTCAACAAGGGCCATAGCATAATGTGAGTCTAGATTGGCATATCTTGGGCTAGTTCCCACACTAGCATATCATGTAGGGAAGTAAATCCCCATGAGGTTACTCAAGTTGTAAAAGAACTAAGGATCCATGATGGGGTCATGTTAGTTTCATGTGATAAGAGAGAAATGTATAAGAGAGGAAAGAGATAAAGATAACTAAATGATTCTAGGAACACACACACATATACAATAATAATATTATGAAATAAACAAGTATTTAAACATAAAATATTTATTAGATTCACTCTTTGTTACATTTAGGGGAACAAATTATCACATCTATAAATATGGATCTCTCTCATGGCTCTATCTCTCCCTAATCAAATATAATAATAGCGATCAACCCTATTGATCTCTTTTATGGATCACTAGTTCTTAGTCTTTGTTATTCATCTTTCTTATTCTTCCTCTCTTTATACCCTCGTTTATCAATTTACAATTGCTCTTCTCTTCTCCCTTGCTTTTCTCCTCAACTTTTTATCTTCTAATTTTTTTCTCACTTCTTGAAGCCTCATTTTTATTAGGATTTTCCTACCCAATCCTATATTTTAAATAAAAAATCACTCCAAGGAAACTACCACATAATTCAATATCATACCATCATAAATTAATTTTAGAATCCATAGCTAACCAATCCACCTATCACTTCCTCATAATATCTTCTATAGTTTTTGGGTCCATGTGGATATATTTATGTGGGTCCTACCACTTTATTGTTATGCATATCAAGTTTCAAGTATATGTTATCAAATTATCCTCATGATGTTTGTTTTTTGTTAACACCTAAGATATTTGTGGCTTGAAATGCTTTGTTTTTCATTCCTTTCATGGTAATTAGACCAATAGGTGTTGCATCCATTTATATACAAATAAAAATGCAGCTAACTTATTTATTAATCCTTGATTGAAGAAGATAAATCCTACTTACACTCATGTGTTCCTTATATAATTTTACAAATTCCTAATATGAATTATCATCTATATTTTTTATATATCAATATGATACACAAATCTAATTTAATTTTTATTTTCATATATATTTATTGGATGATTCTCAATAGTATCCAATTTAAGTTGCAACATCTTGTCCCTACCAATTTTATATCTAAAATGTTTTCATTTGTATTCCTTTAGATCTTCTTTCTTTTAGTTCATTTTCAACATGTTCAATGAGTGAATTATCCACCCACTCTAGCCTAATTTTTCTTCCAAATACCATTTTATTTTATTTCTCTTTATATAATAATTTGGTGTCCCTAGAGTATTTGTGGTGGTGGAATTTCCTTAACTATAAAAAAAATCTTATAACATTGAATTTGTTAATTTAGGCATCTCATAAGTGTTGAATTTAAATCCTCTTAGTGATTTTGATTCTAATTCATCCAATGGGATGTCTTTTGGTGGAGGCATTTCATTGTAATCATCACTAATAGTGTTAATCATTAAATTATCATTTAACTCATTTTAATTTTCATTTTTAATGTTATCTTCATTTACTAATAATGGTGGAGATAGATCAAGTGACACATAGTTTCTAATAATAAGTTACAATATGTTATATCCTAGAAGGTGTTTTACTTGTTTTCTTTCCTAAATTTTCCTAGTTACTTTACATTTTATTGTAATGAAAATGTTTTAGATACTATTAGAGTATCCACACATAATTTTAAAATATTAGCATGCTTGTAAAATATTCTTTAAAATTTAAAATCATGTCATGCCAATAATATCATTGCACTCCTGACAAACCATCACTCTTGTACATAAGCATTGTAACACATTGGAAAAGTGTAATTTTCCTTGGAAAAACATCACAAACTTAGAGAATCATCATGGGATTATATAACCATTAGAGAATTATATAGGTATTTCAATGATGGAAAAACACCACAATGATGGAAAAACATCACAATGATAGAAAATCATTGTTGTGATGGAAAAACATCACTATAATGTGAAAGCATCATGATGATGGAAAATCATTATAGTATTATAAAATAATTGCATTGATGTAAATAAATCAAAAGATTATATAACATCAAACTAATGTAAATGTATTTAAAGCTTATAAAAACATCACATAATATAAGATAATTATAATTGCTTAAAAAATCATTGAATTGATGGAAAAACATCATAGGTCTATAAAATATTCAAAAGGATGGAAAACCATTAGGGATTATAAAATCATATCTATCTAATAAAATTTTATAAATGTATAAAATATTATAAATGATCAAATCATGATTTATATTTTATCAATATATTTACCTATAGGTTGTAAACTACAATGTTATAAGCTTTTTGAATTTTATCAAAGGATTTTTTGGTTTTCATTTGCTAGTTCTTGATATACTTGGATCCTTTTATACTCACCAAATCATCATAAAATCCAAAGTAAAATACTTATAGGATTAAAAATAGTGCTTCATTTTAGGTATATATATTAGTATATTAAAAAAATTGGGTTGTGTATAATTTGTGAATATAATTAAATTTTAAAATTTCCATTTAAATTTTCATGGAGTATGATCCCAAGGTTGATAAAATGTGTGGTGATCAAAACATTATTTATAATCATATACCATCAATTTTCTTGTGATATAAGAATAAATCATATTGGTATTATAAATAAATTTTATATTTGAGTATGAAATAGTAATGTGCATGGATTTTTTGGTGAATTATAATTTGATACAAAATTATTCACTAGTTAATATTGAGTTTGGAAATTCCAAATATTTTCCTAGCTATGAAAATTTATTGTTAAATTTTTTTAGCACTTGAATATATTACTTGATTTATGATTTCATAATTTTATTATACTTATGTGTTTCCATCTTTAGCCAATGGTTATGTTTTGTTATTTTGAGTAATGATTTATATTTGCATGGATAATAGGCCATGCATACTAATAAACCTCATTTTTTTTATAACCATATATGTATCTGTGTGTGTGTGTGTGTGTGTGTGTGTGTGTGTGTGTGTGTGTGTGTGTGTGTGTCTATATATATATATATATATATATATATATATATATATATATATATATATATATATATATATAGATGATTTCCAATAAAAATTTGTATTATATATACCTCTTTTCAAATATTATATAGATAAATGTTTGACTTAAACATATTAAAATTTTAAATTATACACAAGTAAGGCCTATATATTAATATGATAATGAATTTGATTCAAAGTATAATACATATATATTCTCTCATAAAGTGGATCATGGTCACAATAATGATTACTACATAAAGACAAGGTACAATGTAAGTGTTGACCAAATTTCACCTCAGTACAATTTGTTTAACCATTTTCATGGAGATCTAAACAATAGTTTCAAGAATAAGTCATTTTAGAGGTCCAAATTGCAATTCAATGAGGGTAATTTATTTTGACTCCATTGTAGTGTATTCTAGGTTCTCTACAAGTCAAGTCTTGGCTCCTCATAAACCTGAACTACATTATCATGACTCGACTTATAAAAATTTCATGAGTAGAAGTAATCTAGGTTTACAAACTTGAATTACTCCTTCCAATGATTTTTGGATTTTCAATGATGTATGACTTTAGGTTTTTAAATAAGCTTTGATTATGGCTTTTATAAATAGTGAGCAATGAGAGGTCTGAAGTGAGTAAGTAGTAGGGCTTATAAAACTTGAAATGGTCTTGATAATTCCTCTCAAAAGTGGCCCTTCAAAATTGTTTTGAAGGGCATTTCTTGCCTTGTTTCCCCCCAAAGTGTCCCTTCAAAAAATTTTGAAGGGCACTTTATTTTTCCAAGTTTCCCTTTGGAATTTTTTGAAGGGCACTTTTCATTCTGAGTAACCCTTTAGAAAAGTTTCGAAGGGCACTTTTCTTCCCAAGTGTCCCTTCAGACTTTTTCAAAGGGCACTTTTCTTTCTAATGACCCTTCAGACTTTTTTGAAGGGAACTTTTCTTCAAAGTGACTCTTCAAAAAATTTACGAAGGGAAAATTTTATCCTAAGTTTCCCTTCAAAATTTTCTAAAGGGTACTTTATTGTCCAAGTGATGATTCAGAAAAGTTTTGAAGGGCAATTTTCTTCCCAAGTGTCCCTTCAAACTTTTCCAAAGGGCACTTTCTCTTTAGAAATTCCCTTTGAAAAAGTTCTAAAGGGCCATTTACTTTGTAAATCCCCTTTAGAATTTTTATAAGGGACCATAGGCCTTTTGCAAGTGTCCTTCAAAACATTTTTGAAGGATACCTTCCCAAGTATCCTTTGGTAAAAGTTCTTGAAGGAACTAGACATTGGCTTTTGGGAAAAATCCCTAAAAGAGTTCCTTTTGACAAATTATCTGAATGATTTACTTTGGGAAAATTTCCTAAAACATAAACACAACCCCATGAATCCCCATGACATGTCACAAGACATCAAGTTTAATATAGCCAAATATCCATTAGGGTGTAAAGATGACATGTTGTAGGATGTCAAATTCAAGGTAACCAACTAGCCATTGGGGTGCAAAGATGATGTGCCATAGGATGTCAAATTTAGGGTGGCCAACTAGCCATTGAGATTCAAAGATGACATACCATAGGATGTCAAATTCATGCCTAAAGTTTTCAAGTAAGGAGTAAAGCCATTCAAAGAACCTGATAGGGTCTTAAGTAAAGCAAAATTGGGTTTCAAAAGAGCTTTTCTTTTGACTTTTATAAGTAAAATAAATCAAAAAACCTAAAATGGTAGAGATAGTGCAAATTAGGTTTTCAAAAAACCTTTTCTCATAACTTTTAGCAATTAAGAAGTAAATTAACTTGGAAAACCTAAATGGGTTTACAATTCAAAACAAGGGAGCTTTCAGGAAGAATCCAAGGTTTATAGCAGCAATCTAACCCATTTTTTATGGAGGGTCATCTCACTATTGATTGTATAGTGATCCTAGTCATTTCAAGAGGATTAATCAAAGATAAAGACAAACTCCAACTGAATGAGAGAATAGCTAGAATTAATTTCACTAGAATGGTGACTACAAACCATTTTGGAGGCTTCTATTTTAGTTCCCAAGAGCTCTCTCTTCTCTCCCTCTTTTTCTATAAATAGGACCCTTAAGATCATGTTTTATCATCCATAGATAGTATGATGAAGCCCTGTTGGAATGTTTTGCCATTTTATTGCCTTTGAGTAAAGAAGCATAAGTCTACTTTATTTCTAAGTTCTAGACATTTTCCTAGGCATGTAAGAGACACAGAGTGACAAGTGATGTTTTAACCTTCTATTCTTTGTCCTTCATGTTTTTGAGCAAAGATTTGATCCAATAGGTCATGTAGAGTTCATTTTAACTGTATGAAATTTTGCACATGTGTAACCCCTATTTTGGACTATGCAGGTTGTCTTTTCCAATTATTTACCATGTGTGATCTCATTCATTTTGTCTCTACATTGAAATATTTTTGGTAAAATCTTCTAGAGCTTGAGTTATAAAATATATTATAATATATTGTGTATAAGTATAGGGCATACATGTGGATGCTAATTCTTAGTGTATAACCATTTTAGACTAAGATTTTCATTTATGCAAACCTTTGACTCTTTTCACTCATACAAATTGGTTCAGTAGTTTTATTGCACAAAAGCTAAGACAAGGAGCTAGCCCTTTCAACCTAGAGGTTAATTTCCACTTATAGGTACACCCACAGGACTAGAAATATCCCAATGTTGCCCAAATCTAGAAGAGGCTTGAATATCCCTCTTCTATGGTGTAGGATTTAGAGATAATAGTTCTAGTATGCCTAGTGGGACATAACTTATTACTAATTCAAGGAAAATGTTGGTCTTGATAGGCCTAAGTAATAGAAATACCCCTAACCCAATATTTGGCAACTCCAAAAGGGTGTGAATCCCTAGTTTTATACCAAGTTTATACATTATCCTACATGGTCCTCACAAGGTCCTTAATATTTTTTGACCAAGCCCCTTTAGTTGAAGCTTTTGCTAAAGAAAAATGCCTTAAACCACTTCTAACCCTCTTAAATATTTGGTAAAGAGGTTGAAGAAGTTCAAGGAGAATAGGAAGTTAAAGAAGAAGAAGAAATAAAAGATCATATAGGAAGAAGAGAAATGAGGGAAAGGGAAGAGATAAATAAAAGTCAACCCTTCCTTGATTTGAATACCCAAAATGCAATATATATTCCTATATATGACCCCATCCCTCCAAATACTACCAAAAATCTTCCTAGTTTCAATGGAGAGGTCCATATTACCCCATTCGAACATATTAGAGACATCTCTAATTTTTGCAATTTCCATAATGTTACTAGGGCCAACATAGCCATTAGGTTTCTTACTATGTCTTTAAAAGGCAAAGAACTTAACTAGTGAAAAATGTTGGAGGGGGTTACATTACAAGTATAGATGGTTTTGGAGACCTATTGGTGACATGATTCAAAAATAAGAGTGATCATGCTTCCCTAATACATCAACTGAATGTAATAAGAAGAGGTCTAAATGAATCCATAGGAGATTTCAATTAGAGATTTCAAATAACATGGTATAGGCTACCACCAATCATGAGACCTCCTCGTAGCTTTATTCTCCTGACATACCTCAAAGGGATTAGTATTGATGTTGATGTTATGTTACAGTTAATGAGAGGATTCACTCTTCTAGGTGCATATGAGCTAGCAATTGAGGCTAAGAATAGATTGATTCAGACTAGAAGACTCCCTCTAAGAGTTTCTATACCTTTATTGTCCCATAATTTGGTTTAACATCTAAGCATGTCTTAGGTTCCAAATGCTAATGTGAAGCCAAGAGCCTTTCCCAAGAAGGTGGATAACATTGCACATAAGATTGAAGAAATCAGATCATTGAGAGCTCAATACAAGCAAGCTCAAGATCAGGCAAGTACTCCTCCTAATACATAATACTATCCTCAACAAGGATATAAACCTCCATCTAAATATGATTATCAAGGGAGAGGATAAAATAAATAGGGTTACAACAAATAACCTAATGCATATAATCTAATTTCTACTCCTCCCATAAAGGTTGTTGTTTTAGTTCATGCAAATCTAGTGCAAGGAGAAGATGATGTGGACCAATGGGGGAAACCTCAAGGTTAGTTTGTACATGATTATGGAGGAACCAACTACCATTTGACTACATCAGAAGAAGCTACTCCTTAAATGATAGTAGAAGAAGCATGTCCCAGCCAAAGGGATAATCATGGAGAAGGCAGCAACCCAAGTGTGGGGATGATGAACTTTCAAGAAAAGGATGATTTTGTGTTAACTCAAGGCATATCCATTATAGATAATACAATTTCCAAGAAGATATCATTGTAAGAAGGCCAAGATCCATTCATATTTCTAAGTGATGACCTCTCCAAGGCCACAAAATGCTAATCAAAGTGTTGTACCTTCTACAAGCCATATTCTTCAACAAAATTAGAATGTAAATGCAGCTACCAAGATTGTAACACAATAGGTAAAATCTCCTTTATTAGCATAAAAAATGTAGGAAAAATTGAATACTCCATCTCTAAATATTTTGGACTCATTAAAGAGTACTAAGATAAGCATATCCCTTTGGGAGGTTTTACATATACCTAGTCAAAATGAGCTTTTGCAAGAGCAGTTAGTAAGCATGTAGGTAGCTCCTCAATTTTCAAGGCATCATAGTGTTGTTATTAAAAATTCTCTAAATCATATTTTGTAGCCTTCCACTAAAGCTAAAAATCCTCCACCCTTCTACCTCACTTTCACTGTCGAAGATAAGTTGGTCCACAATTATATTGTGGATAATGGAGCAAGCATTATTGTTATGCCTATAGTAGTGGCTAATTAGTTGGGTTTGAACTATGAGACACATAGTAAAGGCATGTTACAACTAGATGGAACTCCAACCAAGATGGTAGGATTTGTTAAAGGTCTAAAAGTGTTTTTACATGGCTTCCTAAGCTTTCCTATCATGCAATATATTATGGTGGTGGACCTTTCATCACACTTTGCTATATGCTTGTCTAGGGACTTTACGACTAAGATAAGTGGATACCTTTATACTGATTGGTCCTTTCTAGATATAAAGACAAAGTATGTAATCAAGGTAACCATAAGGACTCGACCCTTATCAAGGTTCCACATTGATCCATACTTAGAGACAATGATAAATCAAAACTGTCTAATCAGTAAGGAGGAAGAGGCAGTCCTGAATAGTGAAACATCTTCTCCTCTTAAAGGTATTTTTGACCTCTATCTTGATAATTATAACACCCTTACACTTTCATTGAGGAAACTAATTTAGGAGTTTACTATGTGCATGAGAAAAATGTCCCAATTTCTTTACTCACTAATGAAGATCATAAGCTTGATGGAATGTGGGAAATGTTCTTTGATGGTTCAAAGAGAAAAGTAGGTGAAAGAGCTAGTTTCATGTTGGTTTCCCATCAAATAATAATTAGTACTCTTTTTATAGGTTTCACTTCAGCTACACTTGCAAAATGGTAGAATATGAAGGCTTAGATCATGGTCTCCAATGAGAAAGGAAGAGAGCAATCAAGATTTTGAAAGTCTATGGAGATAGTGAGATGGTCATTCATCAAGTGAGAAGTCAAGATACAACCCAAAACCCCTTGATCAAGTCTTAAAAGCATAGGGTATGGGATCTACTTAAGGATTTTGATGACTTCAACATCCAACCCATACCAAGATACTTGAACAAGCATGCTGATAGATTATCTATAATTGGAGCACATTTTGACTCAACTATTAATGTTAAATAAGAGAAGGATAAATCTCATATGAAGATCATTGTGATACCTTCCATTATAGATAATTAAGTGTAATGGAAAGTTTTTAAAAGTGATGAACACATTACACACTTCTTGCAAAATGAGGTAGGCTTCTCTTCAAGAAATCAAAAGAAATTGCATGATCATTATGAAGAGTAGATTATATAGTTTAAGACAAATAAAATACCCAAGGGGATGATTACCTTGGATAGTGTCTTCAATACGGATGATCAAAATAAAAATCAAAGAATGATCATGTCAACAAAAGAAGAGAACTGTGAGAGAGTTTTGATTTTCAAGGACAAACTTTTGAAGATTGGCAAGGCTTGTTCTCAACTAGAAAGGCAGGATTTTATTACCTTATGAAAAGAGTTTCATGATATATTTTCTTCGAAATATAAGGATATAAAAGGATTTGACCCAAGTTTGGCTAAACTGGTAAGGCAAAAGCAAAGGCCTATCAACCCCATGGTAGAAGAACTCATGAAGAAAGAGCTAACCAAATTGATTGAGTCTAGGATTATCTTTTCTATCAAGAACTAAACTTGGGTAGCCAACCTTGTGATCACTTGAAAGAAGAATGGAGAAATCAGACTTTGTTTGGATTTTCATGATCTAAACAAAGTGTCTCTCATGGATCATTACCCACTTCCTTCCATGGAATAAATTCCACAAGTTATTTCAAGTTTTCAACATTTCTCACTTCTTGATGGTTATTTAGGTTATAATCAAATATTGGTAGATGAAGGGGATTGATTCAAGACAACCTTCACCACCAAGTGGGTGACCTTTACCTACAAGAATATTCCATTTGGTTTATCCAATACTAGAGCTATATTTCAAAGGGCAATGGACATAGCTTTCAAAGGTTTGATCAATAATTTTTTGCTTATTTACCTTGATGATATAACCATTTTTTCAAATGATGTTTTTGATCATATGGGACATCTAAGGTAAGTGTTTAATAAGTGCATAGAGTATGGCATATCCCTCAATCCAAATAAGTGCATCTTCATTATCCATGAAGGTAAGCTTTTAGGTTATATTGTTTCAAAATAAGGATTATCTATTCACGTCAAAAGGATTGAAGCTATTATAGGCTTGTATTTACCTCAACACAAGAAAGGGATGCAAAGTTTCTTAGGAAAAATAGACTTTGTAATGAGGTTTATCCCAAACTTTTCAACTATGGTAAAGACTATCATAGCCATGATAAAAAATAACCAAGTTTTTACTTGGACAAAGGAAGGTAAAGGGAGCTTTGAGGAAATAAGGAAAGCAATCACATCCTCTCCCACTCTTTTTAATCCAATTTTTTATAAATATTTCATTCTTTATACTTTTTCTAACCTTGACACTATCTCAGTGATGCTTATGCAAAAGAATGATGAAGATGTTGAATAGCCAATTGCTTCTTTAGCCAAGGCTTAGAAGACTACAAAGTGAGATATTCTTTTATTGAGAATTAGGATTTAACCATCGTTAGAGGTTTGAAAAATTTTAGGCATATGGTTTACAATAATAGGATCCATGTCATGGTCTCCCATCCTAGCACCAAGGAGTTTCTCCTAAGATTGGATCTCAATGACAAGAGATCTAGATGGATCATGAAGGTAATGGAATATGACATTGACATCAAGGTAACCAACCTAGTAAGAGGAAGAGGTTTATGTGAGAACTTAGCATCTAAATTTAAAGATCCAAAAGAGTAAGCCTTGGTGAATCAAGTTCAAGACTAGCCAGATAATCAAATGTATTATCAAAGTTGGACATAAGACATCATTAGTTTTCTTCAAAATGGTGAGTGTCCCAATGGCTTGAAAAAATATCAAAGAGGGTATTTTAGGCTATAGGTTATTCCTTATTGTCTTTTGGATGACATTCTCTTTAGGAAGGATGTCAACAATGTGTTACTAAGATGAATTAATTATGACCAATTTGATGTGCTGCTAAAAAAGTTCCATAATGGTGTAGATGGTGGTCACTTCTCTCTGAGAACAATAACTACAAAAATAATGAGAGCTAGTTACTATTTGCCTAGTCTTTTTAAGGACTATTATCATTGTTCTAAGGTTTGTACTCAATGTGATTTATTTTTTGGCAGATAAATCTTGCTACCCTTGCATTGAATCCTATCCATGTGGACTAGCCTTTATGCAATGGGTTTTGACTTCATTGGCATGATCAACCCTCCATCAAGTGCTAGACAAAAATAGATTTTGATTTCTATAGATTACTTCATAATATGGGTGGAGGCTATTGCTTTGAAGGACCAAAATGAAAATGCCATCTTGGAATTCTATGATAGCATTTTAATAAGGTTTAGAGCTCCTCATGTCATCATCTTAGATAATGAACTTACTTTCATAAGTGCTAAAAAAATTTATTGCGAAGAAAAGACTGGAATTCATTTGAGTACATCATCAAACTACTACCCTCAAGGTAATGGATTGGCTGAGTCTACCAACAAGAACCTCATCAAGATCATCAAGAGGACATTGGAAACCAATCAAAGAACATGACATAGCAAGCTGAAGATAGCCTTATGGGTAGACAAAATCACTCCCAAGAAGTTAATTGGCAATTCTCCCTTTGTACTTGTCTATAAGAGAGAGGCTAGTCTATCCATATCACAAGAGCTCCCTATGTTGGAACTTGCAAAATAGCTAGAATTACTTGAAAACACTCCCATGGATGTCTAATTGATAGAATTAATGTAGCTATGAGAGGCAAGATATGATGCACACAAAGCTTTGGAAAACCATCAAGTTCTCACAAAGAAATCCTTTGACAAAATGGAAAGGGCAAGATTGTTCAAAGAAGGTGACTTGGTCTTGAAATAGGATGAAGATAGATTAAAACCAAGAAAATATACAAAGTTTTATACCTTCTGGATTGGTCCTTACATCATTAATAAGTGTAAGAAAAGAAAATATTTTTAAGTATCCAAAATGGATGGAAAAAAGCTACCTATTCCAATGAATAATATCCATTTGAAGCCTTGATTTTGACCCTTGCGAGCCATGTCTTGTATATACTTTATCTTGGTGTGTTTCCTTTGTTGTGTTTATTTTCCCAAAGTGATTTGTAGCATAGGTTCTTTCCTTTCCTTTGTTTGGTGTGCATCTCTACCTTGTGTGTATAATCAACCCAATTGGTGTGTTTTTGAACCAAAGCTTGTTCGGTTATCTTTGAGGTCCATATATGCATGACTCCATGCCCAATGGAAGGACTTAGGTGACTGATATTT
>JARHVA010001682.1:2892500-3132500 GCA_037957365.1 Torreya grandis | reverse complement strand
TCCACATATATGTAAACCATACTAAGAGTAGTATGAGATTCATTTGCATCAATTTAGATCATTATAAACTTGGGTATTTTATACAAATATATTTATCATACCCATATTTTTAATCCTAATTGAGGATGTTGAATATGGTTCTATATAGGGGTTTTGTCAATGGATCCAATACTTAGTTGAAAATTGGTTTCTAGTGACGTAAAAACAACCCAACCCTATCATAAAACTAAGAACCCTTATAACACATAAATTCATAGCCCTTTTAATTTATAAATTTGATGATTAAAAATTATTTTTAAGCAAATTTCATGGTAGGTAATTAAATCTCTTTCCAAAAAAATTCCATCCATCAAAGAATCTTTGTTAAATAAGGTATCTTGCCCATAGATCTACCCACCAAAGAGCTAATTTTCAACTCCTACATGAATTAATACTCCTCATCCTCCAGGATTCACATTTATATAATATAATCTTCCCCTAAAATTGTGTATATTCTCTAAATCTATAGGTTTTAGATTCTAAAAGCACTAAATTTTAGTAGAGAGACAAGTTGCACATTGACATAACCTCTGTTTCCCCTCCTTTCACTACCATCCAATATCCATGTCAGGTGCATAGAGAGAATATAAATGGATTTATTTTCCCATAAACATTTTTTATAGGCTTTTAAAATGGGAATATTTTAAATAGGTCATCTACTAATAAGTTGTGGGATTATATTAGAATAGAGAGAGGTTTAGCTTTGACCAACAAAACTTGTTTCATAAGTGAAATGGGTTGGTAATTTTTATGTGATTATTGTACCATAATTTGGTTTTTAACCCTATTATGATATAAATTATTATAATAATTAATTAATTATAAATTTTCAAAATATATACAAATATGCATGCTAAATATAGTAATGAATATACAACAAGAAATAAGAAGGCTCTTAACTTGTATATAGTGCTGATATGAGTTTTTATTAACTGAAATATAAAACTGAGTAATATTCAAATAATATGTATATGATATGGATTCACCTTTTTTTTTTTTTGTTCTGATGGATTTGGTTAGTATTGATAATCAATACTGACTATGGTGGTCCGAACTGACCTTGCACATAGTGAGTTACTATTTTATTCTAGGGAAATGCATGTATTTGAAAGATCTATTTATACTTATTTAAAATTTCAAAATCATGTATGTTCAAACCCTATTTCATCACATGCAATCCATTATCAAATGAGTGTATGTCAATTGAAAAGGTTGAGTTAGAATTACCTTGGTGAATCCTCATTGATAGAACAAGCACTGCACTACATTATCAATACTCTAAAGAGGGTTGAAACTTGAATGTAGTTCTCTAATTATTGTATATTTTTTAATTTTGGATTTAATTATATATTATATTTCTCCTATCTTTAATTTTATATAAGCACGTTGATGGAAATTAACCATATAAAACTTCAAATTTAGCTTTAATGTTTGTAGGTGCAATATGTAGTCTTGTATAAACCTTGATAATGAAATTTTATTGTTTTAAAATACCTTATAATCTATTTTTATACATATATTACATAAAATTTAATTAAGGGCTGAGGGACATGCAAAAAAAAGTAAAAGAATTTAAAACATGCCCAAACAATATTCTTAAATTGAAACTTTCCCAAAATTAATTAAGAATGGATCTAAATTAGTTCCACTATATTTGGTTAGTATTGATATTCAATACTAATAGTGAATGGCATAACTTACCTATGGAATAAAATACTCTAGAGTGACATGGAGGGATATATATCTCTATAATATGGTATTTAAATCTAGAGATGATAAGATACTAGTGTCACACAACAAAATAGAATCAATAAGATAATCTATATATCAAGATAAATGCAATACTAAATACTTCATTCATAATTTGAGATTTATACATGAAAAATTCCTTAAAAATTTTATGAAATAAGGATTTTAACAAATCTATATATTTTAATCCCTTCCCTTCCCTTTAATCTATAATTTTAGTGGAACTATAAATATTGGATAAAAGGGAAAAGAGGATGCAAAATGTACATTGGTGATTAGGAGTCTAGAATTTTTTTTCCAATAATGTCCAAGTGTTCCTACAAGAGATGATGTATGTGATTAGATATTTTAAATATTAGTGTAATAGGTATAGTTATAACTAAAAACATATTCAAATAAAAACTACACCTATGTGTTTGTTTTATGGTATAGCTCATAAAGTGTGCTTTTGTCATGAAGAGTAGAGATGTTGGGTTAAGGAGTGATTGTAAGAATAATAGTTCCAATATTAAAATTTGAAACTCTATGTTGGGTTAAGGAGTGATTTGTTAAGCATCATTTAACCTTAACACATCACTAAAAATTAATCAACCACTATAGATGGTTAAATATTCAATTGTAGACTCTCTCTCTCAAGTTTATTCCATGTAAACCAAAATTAGGGTCAAATAGGAATGAAAAATGTTTAATCACCCATTATTAATGCAATTATAATTGTATAGTTTCATCCAGTGTAGAATATAATTTATTAGTGAAAGAGAATGAATTATTTCCATTACACCATCATGACCATCGATCCAATAAGTATGAAGTCAAGTGAGAACCATTTTACACTAATTTTTAAATTGTGATGTTGTGTATGATAAATGCATGATCAAAATAAAATAGAAAATGGTCATGCCCATTTTAATTGAAAAAACTATGAATGAATTATATTATATATATGTGTAAAACTATAAATATTAGAATGCTAAAGATGTGTAATAATTAACTATTCTAAGTTTAATAAATTTATAAATATGGGAAGTTTTTATTTTAAGAAGTAATAATAAAGAATATACTTTTCTTTCACACTAAATTTTGTTGATTTTTTTTACTAGTAGTAACTAAAAATAAAAGAAGAGGTGAATTTGCATGTTCAATATTAGGATCAAGAATAAAAACATGATTTAGAGAGATTTGATATAGGCGGATAGTGGTGCAATGACTTTAGTCCATTAACTATGATAGAATATTAATAGGAAAGGAAAAAGAAAATAAAAATATATAAATTATAGATCAAGGGTAGAAGTAGAATATATTTATAGATATGCCCTATATGCACCCAAAATTTGCATGTTATACATTCCTGATATAGTTTTTAATGATGATATAATGATATCATAATATACACTAAAAGAAAGTAATATATAAAACTTATATTATAAGAGTGATATCCTATAATAAATAAATTAAAAATATATAAATTATAGATCAAGGGTAGAAGTAGAATATATTTATAGATAAGCCCTATATGCACCCAAAATTTTCATGTTAAAACATTCCTGATATAGTTTTTAATGATGATGTAATGATATCCTAATATACACTTAAAGAAAGTAATATATAATACTTCTATTATAGGAGTGATCTCCTATAACAAATAAATTAAAAATATATAAATTATAGATCAAGGGTAGAAGTATAATATATTTATAGATAGGCCCTATATGCACCTAAAATTTACATGTTAAAACATTCTTGATAGAATTTTTAATGATGATGTAGTGATATCCTAATATACACTCAAAGAAAGTAATATATAGTCCTATTATGTCCCTATCTCCCTCCTAAAACCCTTAAATTCCCCTCTTATTTAACTTAGTTGACCTCTTTTAGATTTTTTTATAAACCTTCTATGAGTGATGAAACCACCCTTATAGTGATTGAATAATTGTAGCCTTTGATAAAGCTACCCCTATGGGAACATAATTGTAACAGTGTTTTCACAAACAACCATGATGGTAACATCACTATTATGGTGGTTCCATCATCCCATGCAATGGTATTATCACTAGAACTAATAGTGCATAACCACCCACTGCAAATAGGGGTGGTTTCATCATGAATGGTCTATGTTCTAAATTTAGCCTTCAAAAATCAAGCTTTAATGTGTTTTGCATGCTTCTTTTTGTGTTTTGTGTTGTTTTCACATATATTTCACTTCAATATTATCCCAACTCACTCCTATTTTTAAGAATTTTTAAATATCTCTTATGTTTTTTTCCTCATTGTAAATTCCATTCCTCTCCTACAAACATTTCTTTTTTAGATGAATTTTGGATCAAAAAAATTGCATTTGAGTTTGAATGTTTGAAGATTTATATATCCAAAACTTATTTTCCATTTTTGATATTTTTGTTTGATCATTTTTGTATATATTATATAATATTAAGCAAGGGAGGTCATTTAATTTGAAACTAAAAATTTGTAGTCAGTGCACTAACTAGCCATAATTAATTGTTATTTTGTTTGGAGTTGTGTTCATCTCATATTATTAATTTTATAATATTATTTTTGTAATTATCCGTAGTCATAGAGTTCTTATAATCATTGATTTGATTGGAAGAGATAGCATGTTGAGGACCACACCATAAATACATCTTTTATTTCCTAGTGGTCGACATCTTGATCACATTAGGGGTTTCTAGTAGTTTATTTGATATGTTAAAAAAATTAGATTATTTTAATTTCATTTATTGAATTAGATTAGATATTTATTTTAAGAATACATAGATAGGAAAAATAATTCTTCTCTATTCTTATCTTTGCACCAAAAACATTAGTTAGTTTCTTTATTATTGGTAGCCATACAATAGATTATTTGTTAGGCTCTTAAATTTGGTTTGTTGAAGTTTTCATGCAAAACATGCTATCCACCTCAATTCATATAGATATTTTGGTGAGTCATCAGCCTAATGTTTTTGATACCCAATTGAAGGATGTAGCACAAAACATGTACCAGTTAGCCAATGGCTATCCATATCCCATATAATTTGGACATTGATAAAGATGTAAAGAAATGTGGAAAGTGGAGGACGGGAATCATGAGATCATAGATCCAATGGTTATGAAGATAGAACTATAACTTAGCACATGCATGAAACCTACACACTAGCAAAGATGCTCCTGAAGACCATTATAAAGAGCTCAAGATAGAAAAGGAGGCTAATATAATGATAATTAAAATGAAGCTCTAATAAAATTATTTTGGAAGCCAAACCTATAAATTTTATTCTAGTATCCATTAATGTTTCCTAGAGCTTTAATTTAGGCTTAGATATATAATGGAGGTCACTCTAGATCAGATTAAATGTGCCCAAGTTTGCTTATGAACTTCTAGGTTGTGGATAGTATGTTTTTGGATTTAAAATCTTATTATGGACTTTGAATAATTAGTAATGGTGTTGTTTTCAGATGAATCTCGGATGGTATTGGGTTGTATGTTAGTATTAGTGCAAATGATTTTGTGTTATGTCAAATTTTTGTTAGTTATGGTGATCGAAATGTCATGTGTCTCATTGGTTTCGCATTTTAATGGAGTCTTTATATTATCTTAACATCAACATCATTTTATATGCAAAATGGGTATAGATATGTGCCCATGAACCCAACCTTTGTTTGATATACATGTGTTAGGTATGGAAGATAATCGGAATTGAATTAGTTGTGACCTAATTAATGCCTATAAGACCCTAATATTACCCCAAAATAGGCTTTTACCTATGGGTCTACCTCGTAGTTGAGTTATCATCGAGTTTTATTGAGCCCTCATTTGAAGCCTCATGCCATGGTATAACTAGCCCAATGTAGGACTTGATTATTTCTTAGTTGTGCTTATAGTGAGTGATCAACACCTATGCCTTATGTGAAATTGATGTGAGTGTAGATGAGTGTTTAAATATTGAGAACAAATAGAGTTATCATATGCTTGTACTTGATTGTATAAAAACCCTAATAGATCACAACATTTTAGATCTATTGTCAGGACCCTTGTTTAATTTTATTATTGTGATGGTTTAATATAATGATGTACCAACTCTCCCTTGAGAACATTTAGTGCTAAGTGCACTAGGTAAAAAATATTTTTGTGTAAAATTATCTAACCTAAAAATGATAAAATACAAAAAAATGGGTTCATAATAACCTATATGATGCTCTGTATGAGGTAATTTTATATGAGTTACTAGTGCATGTGGACAAGTGGTTGGTTGAATATTCAACCCACATAAAAAGAAGCTATGGATGGTGCTATGAATGGAAAAAGGAGTGCCTAGATAATCTTGAGAACTTGAATTCTCCTTGGACTAGAGTGGTGGAAAATACCTCTAAATATATATGTGCTCTATTTCATAGTATCAACTTATTCATGCCCTGAGGAAGTATAGTACAAATTTTTACATGACCCTATAGGCACATTCATGGAAGACTTTGGAAAAGAGATCAAGAAGCTAATGGTTGATTATGGTTTTGAAACTTATTTTATGGAATGCTCTAATAATTTTTCATATGAGATACATAAATGGGAAGAGGGGGATGTGTAGGTGAGGTATGATGGAATAGGATGATAAAATTTAATCCCAAGATATAATAAGACAAGACTATAATAAGAGATAGTGCTGACTAGTAGAGGATCTAAAACCTAGAAGTGCCAAGAGGACCCATAGCAAATGTGAAAGGCATCAGGAAGGATCTCTTAAAATGGAATATCATGAAGATCAGAGGCTTAATGAATTGATGGATTGATCTTCACATTTGATAGATGTGGAATTCATTGAGATTTTATAAAACTTAGTGAGTGTAGATAGGTTTGACGTGCCTACCCCATTTGAACCTATGGTACATGGTCATGTTATAGATCCCCCACTTAAAGATAGTAAAAAAGTGATTGTTAACCCTACCAATGCCTCATATCTTAGACATTTTGTATATTTGGATTGTAACTTTGTTATTAAATATATTATTCCATACAAAGAGGTGAGTGCAACTATTTATAGTCAATTGAGTGTAAGCTCACCCTAGTAAAACTTGAAATTGGGTATACAAACATAGTTAGTGTCAAAAATTTAATGTGGGAAATAACCTATAAGAAGTGGTTCAATTCCAAAAACAAGTAGCATATCACTAGTGGCATCGACTACACCATCAGGAATGATGAGACCAATGCCTACCACTAGGGTTAGAGGTACTAGAGTAAACCCACCATGAGGAGGAAGTAACATCCTTGGTAGAATATGACCACTACTAAGAGGGAAAGCATCAAAGGGGACAAGCACCATAAGTACTATATGCACCCTCATAATAGATCTACTACTAAATGGGTATGCACCTCCTATAGTATCACAACATGGAAAATACTATAGAACATGTATTGAAGTTTCAATTATAGTGGCATGCATGAGGCATAACCTAGTTGGAATGCAAGGATACTTAGTTTACAACCACTTTACTAGATTTTTCCCACACCTAGTATATAATGTTTGATCCAAACTAGGCCATGGTCGACTATGATACATGAAAGATGCATTCTTGAAGGAGCTAGAAATCCCAAATTTTGAAAAATAAAGAATTAATGTGCTACAATAAATTACCTAAGGATTCATAAAGAGTGTCATCTTATATGATTCATAATTTTAAACTCTCTTATTAAAGATATCATATGATATTTACCCTTCCCAACATGCATAGTGGTTTATTGGGGGGAGGTTGCTTATACCCTTCTGAATGGTGATTTCCATGAAGAATTTTATAGATCATTAGGGAGTGGTTAAATCTATGCTCATAAAAAAGGTAATAAAAAGTGTAGACACTACGATCAAACTTTTTATAGAGGTATATATTACATCTATGGCATCCCAGCTCCAAAATCTTACCATCAAATTTGTGGATGACACTCGAAGTATACTATGGTATACGAACTATGAAATAAAAGGCCATAATAGAAATAACTACCTATGGAGTAATGTGCATGCTCTGATTATAAAATACAAATTCTATCAAGAAGCACATGACATGTGAAATTGCCCTTTGTTATAGTACACTAGCCAAGTCAACACAATAATATGTTTTTATTTATGTGACACCTACACCCATACCACCATTGACTATTAATTGATTGATGAAATTCATAAACACATGTAAAAGTGTGTACAATAGGGCAAAAAAACTATGAGAGGGAAAGAAAACCAAAGGAATTATGGCTATGGCCAAAAAATGTAGGCTTCGAGATGTAGCAAGGTGACAAAGGGAGAGGTAGAGGATGTAGTGGTAGAAGGTTCCCACCATGATCATGTTATAAGTGCGGCTTAATAGATAATTATTAGTGTGACTTACCTACAAATCCCACTTTTGGGTATTGTTGAGGTCCCCTTAAGGTCAAAGACTATTATGACCTTTATAAAAAGTTGACCTAAGGAAGCCTAGGTGTAGATAAGGGTGCATGAATGATTAAAAAAGAGTAGAAGACAAAAAACTAGACCCCAAAGGTGTAGCCTACATTTACAATAGAAGCCAAGGTGTAGGTGACTACCCAAAGTGGGCTCACCAGTTAGTTGACAACTATGTCAGTACTTGAGTTATGCCTTGAGTATGGGGATATTGGTTGAAATGAATGTGTAATGTAGATTTAACCAAAACTTGTGCCTTATCTAGAACCAAATCACTAGAAGGATGTACTATAGTAGGATATGAGTGTAATCTAAAATGTATAAGGGGATTTCTAATTAGTGAAAGACCTAGAGGCATAGACTATTATAGCTTGAAATTAGTAGGATAGTCACAAGGTTGAAGTATAAAAATTTGTTGAGATCCTATGCCTCTTGTAGACTGAGGGTATGTTACCCCTATTAAAGAACTTACTTTTGGAAAATATAGTCCAAAGGTATGTTGAGGTCACCACAACATAAATGGAGATGGTAGGGTAAGTCTAACACACTTATAATTTTGAATACGACCAATAACTTTTGGTGGATGCCACTATTAATGGCTAGTTTATTTGTAAGGTTCTTATTGACATAGACACCAAGGTTAACATCTTGATGAATATTACTTAGGATAAAATGGGTAGCCTAGATTTGATACCTTCCCCTCATGTTATCTTCATGGCTAATAAGACTTAGGTGTATCCTATTGAGATTTATAAAATCATGGTTGTTGATATCATGGGCATCAAATTATGGGCTGACTTTAGAGTAATAGAATTAGTAGAGCAGGAAAATGATTTGATGCTTTTGGGAAGGTCATGGTATTATGTTAATAATGTATATATGCACTTAAAAATGCACTACATGACCTATGAGAATGGAAAAGAGAGTAATCATACCTCTTTCAAATCACCAAAGACCCCCCCAACATTGAGAGTGTCGATATTGATGACGAAATCAACCATATCTATAACATCACACTATAAGGCATTGAGACCCTAGAGCCAAAAAATTAAGGAATCCTCTCTTAAGAAGATTGCCAATCAGCCTTAGACACCACAAATTTTATTTGCAATATATGGATTAAGGAAGCATATGAGACAATTGGTTGATACTGCCACTTGGTACATACAAAGGTGCCAAAATTGATAAGTATAGGCTAGATAAAAATTAATCATACTCCTAAAATATGGATCCCTTGAGCCAAGTGAAGGTTAAAAGAGTATTATGTATTATTAAGGGCAAGATTGATTCACCCCCAAGGTATTAATGAAGTAATCCTATAGAATACTATGTCCATGAAATTGAGTTATGAGTACTAAAAGAACTAGATATAATGGGTGCACTTGTGTACACATTGAAAATCACTACCATTCATTCATGGGTATAATAAAATCCTATATTTCCAACTTAAGAGGATGATAAGGTATCCATTTGTACTATATTTTGAAAACACAATAAGGACCTAAACATTTTAGCTTACTTTGGTGACTCTGACCCTATAGCACACGTATGAATTTACAAAGAAACATGGGATGGTTGTGGTAAAATACCCTATGAAATATATGGGTGCATTCCTTCTATATAAATTTATAGACTTGGGTGTGAGTCTGGTATGTAGTAAATGAGATGTGCTACCAAATAATAGACTAGAATGCATTTAAGGAGCAACTTGTTTATACTCTCTCCCTTTCTTCACAAAATATTAAACTGATTAAGCCATTACAAATAGTTAAAAGGTTAGTATTTGAGAACATTTATATACTATAGTAGCACCTAAGGGACATGTTTGGTGAAAAAGGGTTAGAACTCCTAGCCTTATTCAAAGAACATATTATAAATAGTGGCTTTAGTGATGCAAATGATGACACTTAGAAAGCATGCAACTAGAATAATTTGATAAGAGGTAGTAAGTTAGTGCACCAAGTTGAGGATGGCACCCAAAATAAGAAGACCCTACCCATATTCAATTAGAGAAAACTAAGGGCAATATCCAAGTCATATATTCACACCAAGAGAGTCATGAAATTACCAGTCACCATTAAAAACTACCAAGGTATATATCATCTTAGAGGGGAACCCAAAATTGACATTCTATGAACCTATTGGTCTGAAGTGGAACTGACATGTATTGTTGATCTAATAGAATAATTTAAAGACCTAATCTCATGAAACTATAAGGATATGCAAGACATCCACCTATCCTTTGATAATATGAGAATAAAACTAATCATTGATGTGAGACAAATCAAAAAGTGACCCTATACAATGAACCTAAATATTTGAGCTAAGGTCAAAACTTAGATCGATGGAATACTAGCCAAAGGAGTTATATACCTAGTATATAAGCTTTAATGGATCAGCCCCATGGTCATCAACATCAAAAAATATGGTTGCATCCAAATTTGTGTTGACTACAATATGTTGAGCATAGCTTGAATGACTAACCCCTTCCCAACTCTGTTCACAAACAAAGTATTTGATGACATCACAAAATATAAAATATTCATGTTTACCGATGGATTTTTAGGTTACAATCAAATCTAGATCAAGGAGGAAGATAATCTAAAAAATGCCTTTGTAAATGGATGTTTCACTTATAACATGATTCCCTTTATACTAAAGAATGCACCAATAGTTTTCTCCCAAGTGGTGACCACTAAATTCAAATAAAATTTTCACAAGTTCCTCCAAATGTATTAAGATTATTAGACAGTGTATGGATTGGAAAAATATCATTACAAAAATTTATTCATAATGTTTGAAATGTGTCTATAGTTATAAATCTCTTTAAAACTCAAGAAGTGTATTTTTATGATGCCATTTGGCACATTGCTCAGACACATCATCAAAAAGGATGATTTGCTCATTGACCCAACCAAAATTGTAATCATCCTTTAGCCCCAAACTCCATCAATGTTGAAAGACATATGTGAATTTATTATAGATTATAGGATGTTTATAAGGAATTATTTTAGGATTGTGGTGTTTCTAGAGGAATTATTGCATAAAGATGGCCCATTCTATTGGGGCAAAGCATAGGAGGATAATTTTGAGACACTAAAGCTAAAAATAGTAAGTGCAGCAATATTATAATTTCTAGAATGAGAGACTCTATTTTATGTCCATGTTAATGCATTTGGTACTAAAATCAATGCAATTTTAACATAAATAAGAGAAGGGAAAATGGATCATCCTATTTATTTTACAAGCAAGAAACTGACTAAAGTAGAACAAAATAAAGCCATGATTAAACATGAGGTGTTTTCCATTGTCTACACCCTATAGATGTTTAGATAGTATTTATTGGTGACACTATTTATATTATTTACACATCATGAGGTGCTTAAGTACCTAGTAAACAATCCAATTTTTCATGGGCACATATGTCAATGGATCATGATATTCCAAGAGTTTTAAATTTTTGTTGTTGCCAAACTTGGAAAATAAATTATAGGCCTAGACCATCTGTCCTACATCAAATCTAGAGATGTGATAGTTCCAATTGAAGACGATATGCCTAAAGTGAAACTTTATAAGATCTAATGCATCTCAGATGACTTAATAGATACCATATAATTTCTAAACTCTAGATCTATGCTTCATGCCATGGAAACTAAAGAAAAGAAGTAGCTTGTAATTTATGCTACACTATTCAAACTCATTGGCAAGGAACTTTAAAATTTATGCCACAACAAGATCATGCACGGATGTGTCCTTAAGAAAAAATGGGACCAAGTACTGCAAGAAGTGCATGATGGGATTATTGGAGGCCATTATGTTGGAGACACCACAACATGAAAAGTTTATAGTCAAGATTTTGGTAGCTTATTATATTTAATGATAAAAAGAATACACAAAAAATTATGATGTCTTCCAGTGAATAAGAAAAAAAACCATTGATATGATATTCCTCTCATCCCCATCCTTATATAGGTACCATTTTTAAAATGGGCCATTAATTTTTTTAGGCCTATTACTTCCACTGTAAGGTGAATAGGTGCAAGGTACATTTTAGCTGCTATAAATTATTTTAATAAGTGTGTAGAAGCAATGATAATAAAATAATATAAAACCATGACGATATTAAGGTTCATTTGGGAGAACATTATCAGTAGGTATGGGTGCCCGTTCAACTTGACTAGTGATCGTGACACACATTTCATCAAATAAAAGTTTAGATTTTATTGTCTGAGTATATGGTGGTGCACCATAAAATGACACCCTACCACTCCCAAGATAATGGTAACATGGAATCATTAAAAAAAATATTGGATACATACCTAAAAAAAATCTATGATTTTGGTCACAAAGATTGGGATGACCATGTGTTAGTTGTGTTATGGGCCCATTACACAATATACAAGTGCCTAAATAAGGCTACACCATTCTAATTAGTATTTGGCACAAAATTTGTTTTACCTATGGAGTTCCTAGTTCCCACATTCCACATCATACAAATTGGTTGATTGGATGACCAAAAACGATTAAGCACATGCCTAGAAGATTTAGAAAGGTTGGACGAGACATGCACCTAGGCACAATAGAGCCAACAAATAGAGAAGGCACACCAAAAGACATGGCATGATAGGAACATTAAGAATAAGGTATTTATATAAGGTGAGTTGGTCCTCTTTTATGATTCTGACTACCTCAGGCACCCAGATAAATTTTAAATCATTTGGATGGGACCTTATGTAATCCACAACATCTTAGAGACTAGTGCATGCAAGTTATGCATGTTGACTAGTGAAATGTTCCCTGAGAATTTTAATGGTAAAAAATTAAAATTATGCCATCAATAGAATGATGATTTCTCCCTCTAATTCTAGATTTATAGTCAAAAGTTGGGATCTTTTTATTATGACCACAATAAAATTTGCATGAGACAAATCTTTGCCTAATGTTTTATCTATTTAGCATTGTTTAAATTAACATGATGCTTTCTAGCCCATAATAAAACATTTTTGGTGCTCTCAATCACAAATACATTTGAGTGAGTTGATTTCAATTACTTTTGAATCACTTATGGATAAAAACCTAAATTTTTGGGCATGAATAAATTTTACTAGGTTACTTAAATTATAAGTACAATCTAGAAAAGTAAAACGCACATGAATTTGTTCATGTGTAAAAGACTATGAGGAGATATTTAGGTGCTAGATGACTAGTGTAAGTATTTATATGGGGTAGGGTAGGCTGAAGCAAGAGATGATAAATAATAAATTAGAGGTTTCAATAGGATAACTAGTCCTCGATTGAAGGAATAAGAAATTAAAAAACTAAACACAGTCATATTTCCTATGGTTATGAAGCATTACAAAAGCCATTTTGAGCTTTGGCAAGATCAATTAGCCATGCTTTAATAGTAGTAGGTCTAGGATGGGGAAGAAAAGACTAAACACTAAAACACTAGAGGCACATAGGGATATGAAGAAAGTAAAACTAGTAAGAGAATCATCTACTAAAAAATCTAAGATATAAATTATAGATGGATTTAGCTTCCTGGATATTGATCTAACCATGAGCATAAAGATCACCTACCAAGAAATGGAGTACCTACCTAAAGTTATGGTGGGTGAATAGTGGGTATCCTTCACCCATGTGTTTAAGTTAAAATATTACAACCATAGGACATGCAACAATGTATAAGATCTAAATAAATATTGGGTGGTGGATTTATGAAAAAACACAAAGGTAGGCACCATGAATTTCGATGTCTCCATCAGAGACAAGTTGAAAAATTTAGGCATAACACAACTCTTTGAGTTGCTAAGATTTGACAAGCCAGAAGACTTGGTGCATTTCCTTCTCTCAAGGGTGCATGGTGACTAGTTAAATTTTGTTGGATACTGCATGGGAATTTTTTCATACCACTTAAGAAAAATCATAGGGCTACCTTGATTAAGCATTTATATAAGGGAGATGATGGATGATGATTTATAATTAGAGAGGTTTTCAAAGCTCCTAGGTTATTATAAGTCAAGATTTGCATTCCCCATAAAACAACATTTAGGACTCAGGCACAAGGTGGTTGTACACCTAGTTAGTGCCAAAATTTTCCCTAGTGGCTGATGGTTAGACATAAGTAAAACCTTCCTTTGCATTTCCCACCACATGGTGTAGGCAGAAATTTTCAACATTTATAAATTTGTCTGAGAAGAGGTCATTAAAAATGTGTAATAATTCCATCAGTTTCATGAGACTTTATGATGGGGGTACAAGTTTATCCTAATGATAATTGAGGAGATACATGTGTTAGATGGTGATAAAAACCATCTATGGGTGTTTTCACTAGGTCATGAATCCTTAGTAATGAAGTACTAGGATTACATCTATAATCCCCCCCCCCCATTTTTTATAGGAGTAAAAAACCAATGTGTAGGGGTGGTTTTACAAGTATGTGGAGGAATTTGGAAAGAAGTGACACATCCCACAAGAAATACCTCATTAATTTGTCATAAGAGTGACATTCACCATGATGTAATACTTATTTGCGGTACACCTAGTGCTTATAGATGGAAATATTGTAGGTTGGCTCTGATTGTCTTATGCATTTTCTGCCAACTAATTCATGGTGTTGCTTAAGATAATCACAAATGTGTGGTAGATTAATATCCATGCCAAGGATATAGATTATAATAGGATAATTATGAGGCACCAATTTGTGTACCCTAAAACTAAGGCAACCAAGGATGAGGAGGATTATATTAATAGACCTAACATCCATCTCCTCTAGATGGTTATAATCAATGGAATTTTTTAAAACTTATACTAAGAGAAGAATTAATGTAGGAAGGGTGGAGATCTTGGCAAAGATTATGATCACCGACTCTTAGCTGGTGATAAAGGAAAGGATACATCAAAATTCTAAGAAAATTCACTCGAGAGGAAGTGGGGTGAAAAATTAGAGGAAATTATGAAGTGCATATAGCTAAAGATAGTTTTTAAGGAAAAAATAAAGCTAATTGCACCAAATAAATGTGTGACATTTAATCAAGGGGTGATTCTTCTAGCAATCATCCAAGAAAAACTAAGGGACTTATGGAATTCCCTACCTAGACCCTTATGGATATGGAGATAGAGGTGAACCTATCACATATAATAAAAGAGGAGATTGAAAAAGATTTGTTAGGGACTTATATCCTAAAAATAGAGGAAGGTGAAGAGGAGCTTGATGCTTATAACATCTAGGAGGCCTTAGAAAATGACATGATCTCATCACTAAAAACAACTAAGGAAATGGCAAGCCTTAGATCTAGTTCACTCTCGCCAAATATACCACCAAATAAGATATCTTAAATGGCTAAAGATAAGGCACCCCTAGTAACCCCTCAATATACCAAGGAGAAAAGAGTAGCCTAGAAGAAGATGTGACTCAATGAGGAACATATAAACTTGACATTGGCAATTAAATAAAAGTGGAAACTTAACCATGAATAAAACAAGGCCAAATTGGATAAGAGGGCCCTAAAATTACCCTCAAGTTAATAAATAGAAGTACAGGTAACCAAACATTCACTATGTGGCCCTACTAGACCAGTAGAGGAAGCTATTAAAGCACACCCAAGTAGTAAAGGGGTGTCTGGACCAAAATAAGGTGATGTTGGAACCTCAAAGAAATAAACAAAAATAGTTGAGGAGAAATTTCAATAACAAGGTGACCTTGGTACTAAAGGTATATCCCTTAAAATGAACATTTAGATTCCCCAAGATGAAGAAATAGACAAGGGGGATAAGTTTGATGAATCAACCCACAAGGACTATACAAGTGACTCCTTGGAGAAGAACACCAAAGAGAGTGGTGGTGCTAGTGAAGGGGAATAAGTGTACATGGAAGAAAAAGACATCATCAAAAAGGGTGATAAAGAGATCAATATCATAGAAACAACATAGAAATATTAGGAGGATGAGTATTTATACTTATCTGAAGTTATGCCCCCATAAACTGCCATGACAAGGACACACAAGCAACTTTCATTTATAATGGAATATTACATGGATAATCCCCAATTTGAGGTACCAGAAGATGAAAATTAAAGACCACAAGATACTAAGGAATGTAACTAATATCTCCTTATTAACCCCTGGGTCATGAACCTAGTCTAAGTTGGAAATTCACTAAAAATAATGGCTATGGAAGTAATGTGTGAAAACATCATAAATAATGACAAGGTGTATAAACTGAAGAAAATCCTTAAGAAAGTAAAGGATGAACTATAATCCAAAAAGTTCAAACCAAAATAGCTTTGTGAGATTGTGTAAGTAGCTGAGCCATCTTTATTGATCACCATCAACACTTCAAGCCTATTAAAGGTTGATAAAAATTTTGTATTGGTGGAAGATATGCTCTTCAGACTCTAGCTTGAGCCAACACAAGAAGAGGAAGAGGAAGACCCCAAAATCATGCTAAAGAAGGAGTTATAAAAAAATATCCAAGAGGTAGAGGATATTTTTGACAAATTAAAGGAAAGTGTAGAGATAATAGATAAAATATTATTTAACTAATCCAACCAAGCCTCGGTGATAGATGTATGATTGAAGCAAACAAAGGATGATAAGGAGCAGTTAATGACAAAGGTGTAGTCTACATGTTATGTGATCTTGAGTGAATATTTTTTTATGAACAAAATTGTATCAAAATGGTTATTTTAGCCATAGTGTGTTGAGATAAAATCTCTCCTCAAGATAAGGGGAGGCTCCCTTTGTATTATTAATTATAACAAGTTATTATTTACACTAATTTTATGATAGTGGGTGTTGTCATGTCATCCAATTCTCATTATAAATAATTGATATTTTCTTTAAAAATTTCCTTCTTTCTCTAAAATATATTAATAAAATGTAAAATCACTTGATGGAGCAATAGAAATTGATATTCAAATTAGTTAGGAGAAAGAATAATTAGAATAATAATAGCTAAGTAACATGAATGAATGGAATAAAATTCATCCCAAAGTATTCACTTTATTTTTAAAAAATATTAAAAATCACCAAAAAAGAATAACTTCTAGGCCAAATTCTCTAATAAGTCACTTCCAATGATGAACACAAACCCAACAACTAAAAAGTATCTCAAGGACTCTAAAATCAGTTTCATGGCACCTTTCATTTTATATAAATTTCCCACCACAATCTTGTCAAAGCATAAAAAATGTAATGGAAAATAAATAAGAACATCTCCAACACACCACAATTATATTTCAACACAAATATTGAAATATCACTTGATTTTCTTATATTGAATGGAATTCAAGATTTATAATATGAACACAAAGTTTCAAAATTGTTTATCAATTAAAAAATATTTCACCTCTATATATCTTGGTGATCCATTTTATAAAGAGAATCCTCTTATTTAAAAAGAGGAGCTATGAAAAAAATAGGAAATACATAAATACAATGAACTATTCATTAACATAGTCCTTTTTGAGTTAGCATTGTGTAATTTTCCTACATGTAAATTACACCAAAAAAACTACATAAAAAAAGCTACAAAAACAAACTAAGTGTCCTTAGACACATGAATTTATTCCTTTTATTCTTTTCTAAAAAATCCTCATATCTCTTCAATGTAGCCTGAAATTCACTATTATTTGGGCTTAATGTACTCTTGGAGATGGTAAGGACCCTTGTGATAGAATCTTCTAGGTTAACTAGAAAATCCTTGCTTTTGTCCAAGATTCTTTGTAGTTTATCCAAAATGACTTAAAATTCAATCAATTTATCAATGGAGTCCACCATGAATGTTCATATTTCAAGGTTCATATTCTTGCTTTTCAAGGTTCATATTCTTGCTTTTTAACATTCATAGTCAGAGTCCACCATGAACGTTCATATTTCAAGGTTCATATGTAAACTCTTTAACCATAGTCTCCATAGGAAGAATTTATTGGGAGTCATTTCTAACTTAACAAGGAAGCTCTCCATTTTTACTTGTAAGGTCTAATATCTTATTATTTCACATGTTTTTATATTCTTCAAGATATTTAATTATATTCTCAAGAACTTCATTTTTATTCTTCATGGCTTCATTATACTCAATGAACATTTTTTTATTTTGAATGACTTTTTTTCTCAACTAGGAGATCCAACTTGAATTGACATAGCTAAGTCCATGTATTAATGTCTTTCTAAGTGAATTCTAAATTTTGAGTGAGTGTTTTAATTGTTTGATGAATTTATACTTTTAATTCACTTAGGTTCTTCAAAAATCCAATGGTATAATGTAACCATTAAGTACCCTATGTTGTTAATCTCTCAATCTAGGCATTGACTGCCTGACCCCAAGATCCAATTTTCTCTACCTATTAAATTGTCATTTCAATATTTTCATGTATAACAAGCTCAATGATCTCAAAATATTTTGTGATCTTTAGTAAAATAGAGGTCAGCTATTATACTTGTACTTTGATTTTATCCTTGATCTTCTTGTCTTTAGCATATGTTTCTAACAAAGATGTAATATCTACTTACAAATCTTCTTTTGCACTCTCATACATTTTATTCCCCAAGTTTATCCATTAAAATAAATAATTTGACACTTTAATATATTTAATGCTTTTATCTTTAGGAGGCACTACAACTTCATCATACTTGTGCCTAGATTCAAAAATTACCCTTAACATAGTTTTGTCCTTCTTTGTTGTTTCGGGCTTAATCAGGACAAGCTAACCAAAATCAAAATCATCAAGTGAAATAGCCTACTTCTTCCTCTTAGGTGTCTAAGAAATTCGCCATGGAGGAAGAGGAGATGAGTCTTCTAGGGAAGAGGAATCCAAGGATTATGATTCTTGGGGATGAATAATGGTTTTTGAAATAGGTGGAATGGAAAATGAGATGGTGGCAATGTGAAGTAGTGGAGTTGATACTAGTGGAACTATGATTATAATTGGTGGAGTTTGGGTTGGTGTGAATGACACCATAGTTTCTAATGATAATCTAGATACTAGGGTGATAGGGACTTGAGTCATAGTGTTGATGGAGGATGTGGACATTAATTTATCCATATCCTATTGAGTGAAATATAAATTGGTTGGGGATCCCAATGATTTTTAAGGACTTGGTAAATTAGATAAAGAATCAAAAACTTGGTCTAGAGTGCCTTGTGAGGGAACTTGGAAGAGTGTGGCACTAGGAGGAGAAGTTCGATTCAAAATAAAAACTTGAGGGGGAATAGAAATAATTGGCATATATGTACTTATGGAAGGAACTATAGATAATATCACCTGTGAAACTATTGGTTGAGAGGTCTCAATCGTAGGAACTTCTAACTACATCCATTCAAGTTATAGAGTTGGAGGTTATGAAACTTTTGGTTGAGGAGTTGCCTCATTGGTAATTGGTTTCTCCTATGTCTCTATTTGAATACTCTTCTCATCACTAGGCTTTTCATCCTTTCTTACTCACAAACATGAATTTAGGTTTATGCATAGATATAGAGGCCTCTTATTTATTTTTCATCCTCAATTTCTCTCGTTTCTTTGTGGGATTTTCATCATATTCTTCTTTTGACCCTATCTTAAATTTTTTTAGTTTGATACCTTTGGATTCCAACCAAGCATTAGTTTTTTCAAGAATGGGTTGGAGTCTCTCTCTAATAGATGTGCATTCCTTTACAAACCATTGGATTAGAGGGATATCAATAGAATTAAATTATTACCTTCATAATAATGATCTAATATATTTTCATCATTAGATAGATTAGCTAGAATATTAGCCAATTTTAAATCTTTAATATGATCAATAATGAGACAATTGTAATCAAGTCTCCTTATCTTCTTTAGTCCTAATTTCTATCCAGATGTCCTCAACCTTGTGCTCATGGGCATAATTGCCTTTCAAATTTTCCTTATTCATTATATGATCAAAAAATTTCCTACCCTTATACTTTTTAAGGGTGATCCATTGCATTTTAGTTTCCATTGTCTTGGCTTTGGGATTACTTGACATTGTGTATTAGCTAATGCTTATCAAAAACTTGAGTCCCCTTTTATGTGCATCTAAATGATTTTTGTGCATGGTCATCATTTGTCTACACATATCCATCAAAACCAATTTATCACTTAGATACCCTAGAATCATGTATGGTTGTTCATCGAATCCTCCCACCCTGATGTAAGTAAAAGTTGGGAACTGAAGGAAGATGGAACCAATTTTATTCATTATTTCCCATGCTTGATTTGAAACTCTTTTCTTTCCTAGTTACTATTCAAAAATACAAATAAACTTATAAAATAAAGTATCATTAACTCTTCTAAAATGTTTGCTACTTTCTTTGAGAGTTAGATGTGGATAATACTCATCAACAAGAACCTTCTTGCTCTCACCAACGCTGGTCAGTACTATAAAGTTCCTCATATAAGCTACAACATACACTAGGTAAGAAATATAAAACTTGAGGGAAGAATTTACTTCAAAAATTTGGTGGCATATAACATCACTGATTTAACTTCCCTAATAAATTCTCTATTTATCTTTCTTAATGATGAATATATAATTATACATCCATTCTTGAAAGATATATGATGTGGGGAGACATTTGACCTTAATTTAGAGAGTGATTTAATTTCCTATCTCCTCCATGAATTCACTTTGGTAAATATTTATAGGTCATCTTACAATTGAGTTCCTTGGTGTCTTTAACCAATTGGTTTTACTATGCCTCTTGCATTTGTTAGAATTTTTATCATAATACTCTTGGACTGAGCTCATGCTAATATCAAAATATTTCTTAATGTCTGAGAGATGAATTTTTTTGTCAAAGTCTTAATCATCAAGGCAAATGACTATTTTCCCATTAACTATTTTCCCATTAGCATCCTTCATTAAATTGGTTTCTCTATCAAAATGGGCAGCATCAGCTAGAATTTTTTTTGAATCTTGAGCTAATATAAGAAATGTAGCTGCTAGGTTATTTCACTATTAAGAATAGGCTACCTATAAAGAGCAATAATATCCTTACCTAACCTTTATAGAAACTCAACCATGTCAACATGATTGATATATATATCTCTAATCTAATATACATTAGACTCTACTTTAGATGCCAAAAACACACCCTAAAACTTATACTTCATTATTCTTCTAGCTGGGGAACCCTCTGACATTGATCTAGTATCTATAAAAGAGAGTTTTGATTCACCAGAGTTAGAAATTTTCATCATTTTTGGGAAATATGTAAGAGAAGAGAAATTTTATGATTCTACATGGGATATAGAATAAAATGTGTAGTCTAGAGAATATTATCCAAACTACACAGTAGGTTGATAAATTTGGTACATCTCAAATAATTTTATTTGAACTACATGGGAAGAGGTTGGTGTAGTTCAGATAAAATTATATAAACTACATGAGAGAATGTAAAGTTAGTATAGGCCATATAATTTTCTCTTACCTACACCAATGGTTAATGGTCTTGGTGCACATCAGATAAAATTATCTAATATGTACCGAAAGGGTAGATCATGTAGTTTGGATAATTTTCTCAAAAGTGCACTAAGCTATGTGCACTTTAGAGAAAATTATCTAAGGTGCACTAGATGGTGAGCATGTTTGATCTAATTACATAGGGTGTTCTTCAAAGAAAAATATCCATAGAGCATTCTATGGGATTAATTGTGCTCCTCAAAGAAAAATCTCTAAAGAACATGGGAAAAAATAAAAACAAAACCCTAGGTCAAACAAAAACAAAACAAGCTTTTAAAAAATAAATAAATAAAAAAGGAAAGATTTACCTAAGACATGAAGAAATAAAACATAATTTGAAGTCCTTTGAGTGTGAAATCAATCAAACCAAAATATCCAAATGATCATGAGGATGATGAAGTGAAGGTGCACACATGCTTAAAAATGGTGGTTGAGGGCGCTTTAGATCTTGAAAAAAATTCTCTAGATTGCACCAATTTGAACTTTGGTTTAGTTTATATAAAATTCTATGGACTACATGGGTAGGTAAAAAATCCCCCAAAAAGATAACTTTTTGAGGAAAAACATATGTAAGAAGGTAGTGATTGGCCTCATTTTGCATGTTTAAAACTCATGTGCTATGAAATAGACAAGTTACATAGGGGTTATCTCATGAATTGAGCTTGCTAAATTCAAGGATAATAGCTAACTCTAACTAGGGAATTTCCTTCATGCATTATTTGAAATGCTTTAAGGAAATAGAATCCCATAACTCTAAGTGCCTTTCTCTATTAGACCACAGAATTAGGTGACTAACTAGACTAAAATAAAAACAAAGAATATACAAATATTTAAAAGATGTACGAACTTATCTAGAACCTCATTAAGTGAAAATATTTAGATTTTGCCCACTATGGGGTAGTGGTAATGATATTCCATCCATGTATGCCAAAAGAAAACTATATTATCTAAAACTATAATGGATGAGGAATGGACCTCTCCACAAAGAATCAAATTTCCCATGCATTCATTTTGGTTCTCTTCTTTTATCCCACAAAATAACTAGATCTCCAGCTCAAAAATCTCATGATTTGGCTTTCTTGTCAAAGAGTTCCTTGACATGACATTGATGTTCAACAATGTTGTCCACTACTTTTATATGTTTCTCTTCTATCTCAACCAGGTACATAATACACTCATCTAAAGAGCTTTCAAATGTTTCATCTTCAATTGCCTTAGCCAATCTAAAAGCAGTCAAATCTAATGTGACATGTATTTATGCATTCAATCCATACAAAAGTTGAAAAGGAGACATACCAATCACTCACTTAGGAGTGATATAATAAGTCCATAATGCATCATATAATGCTTTGTGCTAGGTTCTCTGATTATTCTATACTAATTTCCTAATGATAGTTACCAAGTTCTTATTAATTGACTCAGCTTGACAATTTTCTTGATGGAAGGAGTATGAGTTTTGAGATAGAATAATTCAATATTAAAAGTAGAAATGAGTCATCTCTTAGGATGTTAATCAAGCATCATTATTGGTCACAATTTCACTTGGCACACCAAATCTCATGATGATATTCTTTTTTAGGAATTTGTAAACAACCTATGAAGTAGCATGTTTGGTTGGAATTACTTCCACCCACTTAGTGAAATAATCTATAGCTGTAATAACATAACTATGACCTAAACTTGATAATGGGTTCACCATGCTAATGAAGTCAACACCCCATTGCTAAAATAGTTCTTTAATGACTATTGGCTTGAGAGGTAAGGTTGATAACTTGGGTTTCCCCACAAACTACTAACACTTCTTGCATTTATGCACCTAAGTGTATGCATCCAAAAAAAATGTTGGCCAATAATACCTAGCCTATAAAATATTATGAGTTATGATTGGGGCTAAAAAATGTCCTCCAAAATCCAAATCATGAAAATATTCCAATAACTTTCCTTGTTGTGCTTTATCTATGTATCATAGAAAAATTACATCAATATTTCATTTATACAAACCATTGTCCCAAAGAATAAAGTTTGTAGCTTTAATATTGAGTTTCCTTTTCTTTTTACAAGACAAATATTCTAGGCACTCTCCATATGTGAGGAAATAAGTGTAAACACCAAAATTAAATCACACACATGCATAACTCCCTATGTCAAAACCCCCCTTGAGACCCTTTTCAATAATAATTAGCATCCCTAACCCATGCTTTTACCTCTCACATATTTAATTAATTCAAAATATTTAATTAAGTTAATTAAAAACCCCTTATGCCACCTTACCTAGCCACCTCACCCTAAGACTATTTCTCACTTGATAAGTCACCTAAGGACTTAGTCCCCTTATCCTAACTACCCATGACTTATTTTCACCTCAAAAATAAATTCCTAACTAACCACATCCTTCTTAACCTCCCATTTCTACCATTTTTAATGGATACCACACTTGGCACAAGAAAAAATAGAAAATAGGTTAAAAATAGTAATTTTACCTATTCTCATGCCATCAATATTGGAGAACCCACAACCGATGTCAATGGGATCATCAACATTGGTTATATAATCCAAACTCATGTTCAAGTCAGCAAAAATCAAGAAAACTCATTCTTATTTTCATACATACTTTTGGCATTCAACTTTCAACATCTTGGCTTGTTATTACCTTGAATAAGTCAACCCAGATTAGGAACCAAGCTCTTGAGAACTAGTAGAACCTACTCATTTTCTCTAATCAAGGCATCAATTCAGCAAGATTGATAGGAGCTATCCATTCAACACTTATCATTTAATCACCTCTACAAATAAGTACATGACTTATTCTATAAGTCTTTAAGTAGTTATTTTGTAATCAATCTATATCTACTATTCATTACTTTACACATTCCTGACTGAACCCCCATGAGGGATTTATAAACATTTCTCATTTGTTTCCCCTTATTCCAACACACCAAACCTCTAAATAGATCCATCCAAACACTACTTTCTCACAACTCTCCCCCAACCTTCTAGACTAGACCAAAACCATTTCCCAAAACCAAAAAAGCCTTCTAAAATATCCTAGGAAATTATTACCCCTATCTACCTTGGAAACCTAACTGATATCAGCCACTTTTACTACCAACTTGGGTAGCCTAACTGATGTCATCAACTATGTATTTCTAGTAACCCTTCTAAAACCTACCCAAATAAATTCCAAAATTCAAACTAAATATACCACCTATAATCTATTATTTTCTTCTATACTCAAGTTGTAAATAATGGTAACATTATCTCTCTTTTCCTCTCTCTTAATTATTTATTACTCTTCTATCTCTCAAAAGTGGACTATAATCTCTAAGCAAGTTTGACACTTCTTAGAACAAGCACATAGCTTGACAGCCCACTCATATATCTACTAATAAATATTTTGTGGTAGTGCTTTCTTACTTTCAAGTAGTTGTCCCCAGCCAAAGAGGAGTGCTCACAATGTCTGGATATGGCATGCAAACCATTTTGGGTTCATTTTAATCACTTATCCCTATCCTTATTCTCTATTTTTCTTTAGACTTGAAATAGACAAATTTTAGTGAAACATTTCTGACACGCTCGATGGGACCTTAGAGTTTTCCTTGGGTTTATTTCTTGTTTTAAGCGTTCATATAGGTGCATTATAGTGAAATTTTAATTTCTTATACTTTATCCTTTTTTCTCTCTCAAAGATAAAAATTCAACATTTTATTTTCTATTTAAAGGGCAATAAACTAAAATTTCTCCTTCCTTGCCACTCTTCTTTTCTCTTTGCCTCTAAAATAAATTAATCATTTTTATTAAAAGTTAAAATAATATTTTCTTTATTTATTTCTTACATGCACATTAGGATGGTGAAGTTCATTCTCAACTCCTATTTCATCTTTATTTTCATGTGAACCTAAACATTTCATATTTAGGTTTAAAACTTACTGCACTTCATTGTTTACTTACTGCATATTAGCTCACCTAGTTAATTACAAGCATTATGAATGAATTTTAGTGCACCTATGTTACACAACTAGATAAAAATCATAAAAATAAACATCTAAACTCACTTGATATAAGACCCATAAGGATTTCATCACCTAGTGGATCACCTAACCCTATTCGGTTATCCTACTTGGATTTCACCACCAAGGGGAGAACCCACTCCATTCTCTAGTAGAGTATAAACTCTAGGTAGAAGGTATATTTTGGCTATGCATCCTATTTTGGCTTCAAGTCCATGAAGTATGGGGAGAAAGATCCTATAACAAGCCACATACCTAGTCTAACATAGATTTCCTCTTGAGCACTAAAACTAACCTAAAACTAGCTATAGATTGCTTTCTATTACCTTTGCTAACCAAATTCTCCTCTCACTATTTGATTAAGGGATAAGCCAACCTGAGACTAAAATTCATCTCTAGGAGTTAATAATTAGTGGTTGTATTTTATTTTTATACTTTTTTATTGCTTTCTATATTTTGGAGTTGGTACGGACATTTTTCCATTGATTCACAAAAACAACACTATTTTTTATACTCAGTTTGTATAACCTATTATATCAAGTTTTTTAAGTGTTCTTCCTTCTTACACAGACCTCTTACATCTTCTATTTTACCTAGATTCTACCTCTAGGTTTCTAAAACATTAGATTTTTCATTTCCCAGTATATCACAGTGACTGACATCGATTAATTACACTAACATCAACATGATTTAGCTACCAACATCGATTAATCCTACTGAAAACTGCAAACTTTTACTATCAACATCAGTCAAGTGATTGGCATCAACAACTATGTAATTTTAGATTGCTCAAAATAGTGAGTTAAAACAACCCACTTACCTACACCCAAACCTAATTTGTCCTTATTATATATAGTAAGACTATTCTTACTTCCTCTTACATTGTATTAATGTGAGCTGAAGCCAATATCTTACCAACTATGTAAGCTCGCAACCACTTCCACCTTCCCCTCTTATTGATGACTCTGTCATGGATCATATTTTAGATATAGGGCATACTCTTAGCCCTGACCAAATTCCCATTATGCCTGAAGGAGATCAAGATTTTGCTAAATTTCTTGATTATAATGTGGTAGCCCTACAACATTACCTTGCCATGAGACAAACTCACAATTCTTCAAGTAACCCAATCTATGGTATGTCAACCTCTCTAATGGAGACAAGTTTAGTTTTAGATATCTTCACTATTTTCCCCATGGTTACTCAAACCACCACCTTAATAAGTAACCCAACCATAAACAATATCCATATTTTAGCATCACTGACTACCCAATCCCAGCTAAACCCTAGCATGAATTCTCTATTTTCATAATCATAAGTAGTTTAGTCAAGTCACACCCCATTTCAAAATTTGGTGGTACCTATTCCATCAAATCTTACAAATATAATGTTTTGGGTTACGACTCACCCTTCATCTAGTCTAATCATGCCAATAACCAAACCTATAATAAAACATCCAACCAAATCATAGTCTCTAACCCAATGGGACAAGACCCTTTTCTTTCTACCCACTAACCTATGACTCATTATCCTTATATTGTGCCAACACAACCTTAGTAAGCTATGTCATACACTCTTTCTGCTTCCTATTAAGTTACCTATAACTTAGGGGGTATCTCCCAAACTAATCCCCCTCTAGACCTCATTAAGATGTTGATGGATAAGATGTCTAATCTAGAGACATCTATTTCTAGTTGAAAGAATGTGTTATCTTATGATCAGATATGCAATAAACCCATCCTTCCTTTTGTGCCTATTCACCCTTATCCAAGCCAATGAGAACTCCCCAAATTTACTCATTTCTAGAGTAAAGAGGACTCACAATAGCATTTGTTAACATTTATACATGGTTTTTATTTAATAGGGCATGATGATGTATTACTACTTGACACATTCTATATGTCTCTTTTAGGTGTTGCCTTGGATTGGTATAGCTCTATAACTCATCACTCACTTTTTTTGTTTACCCAACTCACATAAATATTCCTAGACTATTTCTCTATTAACATTTCTAATAAGGTTTCTATTAAAAAAAATTATTCTATTAGACAATTTGATGATGAGTCTATCACAAATTTTGTCATTCATTGGAGAGGCTTAATCAATCAACTCTCCTAATTATCACAACATGAGGTTATTATGCTCTCCTCAAGGGCATGTGCTAAGCACATTTCATCCACACTCTGAGTACAAACCTTCCACACATTTTATGAGGCTTTTATAATGGCATGGAAACTTGATATTTGGGCTAAAAATGAAGGTAGAGTCAAGTTACACAGTAAGAACACCAATTCCAAATTGAATAACTCCTCTTCTTCTAAAACTTCTCCTTCTAACCAAAAATCTAAAGTCTATGCTAATGCAATGGTCATTAAATCAGCATCTTCCACAACTACAAACCAGCCTAATTCCTTAACTTCCCAAAATCTAACCAAGCAACTCCAAAAATGGTATGAACAAATATAATACACTCCCATTGGGGAGTTATATACATCCATTTTGGAAAAACTATTGAAATAAGGTGTCATAACCTTTCCTCAAATCAAAACTCCTATATAGTTTGACCCCTCCCATCCTATTCAAATTTTGTATAAGGAGGATGAGTTTTGCATCTACCATTGAGTTAAAGGCCACAATTCTAATAAGTGTAAATGATTCAAAAACATTATTCAAGACATGCTTGATATGGGTGATCTCATCTTGGATAATCCTAATGCACCTGCTAATAAAAATATGGATGTGTTCAAATAACCTTTTCCTAACCATTCACCCAATCAAAATATTATTTAGACCATGACTAACTCATGTGATCATAACATCCATATGGTTAATATGGTATTTCCTTTACCTCTAGTTCAACCTCTCCCACAATAAGAGGCACCCATTTTATCGACTCCTCCCCCATAGTTAGTGGCATTTATTCTGCCTATTCTTCCTCCATGGGTAGAAGAGCCTATTTAACCCATTCCAAACACACATGAGGAAAATCCTCCTTTACCATTTCTTTTGCCACCAGAGGAGCCAGTATTGTTAGTTCCTTTTTCACCAATATTACCTATCCTTCTACCACTTGAAAACCACACCTTACATATTCTATAGCCACATTTTGAGGGGAACATCATTGTTTTATTATACCCTCTTGAGTAACCTTCTTCACCTACCTCTCCTCCACTAATATAGAGTAGTACCCCATCTACTCCAGCTTTGCACCTATAAGAGTTAATGTTATCTACTCCCACAGTATATGAGAGACCTATTGTGTATAATCCAATTCCACCACTCTTAAAACTTCTTTTACCTATGGAGGATCATACTTTACCTATTCCTCACCCATATTTTGAGGGAGAAATTATACCTATATTCTAACCCCTTGAGGAACCCTCTTCACATACCTCTCCTCCACCCATGGAAGACTATGCCTCTTCTCCTATCTCTATCGAAGAAGACCCTATTATGACTCTTTCTCATATTTAGGCTAAAGTAACAAAGACCAATAATTTCCCTCTTTATCAAATACCTCAGCCTTCTAAAGACACAATCATAAGGCCTATGCCAACTTCATTTAACATTTCTCATGGTTGGTGAAAAGTCTAGAATTTCTTGACTCTAAGAAACTAGATCACATGATATTCTGGGACCAACTAAAAACTCCTTATCCAACATAATGAGTGTTGAATTTTACCTACAACCCTCTCACTACCCTTTACCCCAAGGTCTTTGAAAAAGCTAGAGCTTCTTCAGCAGAATCACCAAAAAATCATCCATTTATGTCAGAAGCATAACCCTTATAGGCATCTACCACATTAAAATAGATTCGGCCTTTAGGTACGTACCCTATGTCTAATCTAATTCATCCATAGGTGAAATTATATCTCTCTAACCAAAAGTTAGAATTTTATGGTTTGAACTATAGGAGAATGTTAAGATTCCTAAATTTTACTGATCCTTCTCTCTTTAGCCCTCAATTTTTCCATCAATTTTGGGACCACACCCATCTAATTTAGTTGGAGTATCACCTATCCAAACAAAATAAAAGGCTAAGTTACCTCCACTACTACCTTTGCCACTTTGTAGGCCTTTCACATCTAACACCATGATACCTAACACCAAGAAAGTGTAAACAAAACATGTAACTCCACTGCCACCAAATAAGTCACTATGTAAAACCACCCTTGTGACTCCTAAATAAAAGAATGTGTCTATTCCTATTACCACAACAAGTGTGAGCCCACTCATAGGCACTCAGAGATTTTTACTATGTCAATTTTTGTAATGTTCCATAATAAATCTTCCTCCCATTAAGCCTTGTATTCCTCTTAAAATGAAGCCATCTTAATTTAATGATACACAAGTATGTCTATATCATCATTCACCTAGACACGATACTGAGAGTTGTAAATCCCTTAGAGTAGTCATTTAGCAACATTTTTATGTTGACACACTCTTTGATGATACTCCTATTAACCTTATTATTATTCCACCTCTAGCATCCACAATGCCTCATATTGTTCCACCTAAATTCAAACCCAAAGATGTTGTTGTACCCCCTTCACCACTTATTTCACCTATATTTTAGATCAACACAGTTAATGTGGCCACATGGTCACAAAAGCAAAAGGATTAAGGTAAGGAAAAAGTCACTACTCCTTGGGATCATCCCTTTCCCAAAGACACTCCTCTGAATCCTAATATTTCCATTTTGGGTGTCCCAAAACTAACATCTTTAGACATTATTCAAAGCTCAATGGTGAAATAGCTTCACCAAACTCCTATGAAAATGTCCTTATATGAGTTAATCCAAAACACACCCTAATAATGTCAAGATTTTATTAGTGCCTTACAAGTGGTTGAGGTATAACCTGATGATCCCCAACCTCTTATAGCTTTGGTCAGCTCTCTTAATTCCATCTCCTTGATTTCCTTAAATAATTTGTAAATTCCACTTCAACACCCTAAAGATCAAGATTTTTCCCTTTTTATTACCACATATATTAATAAAACTCATGTCTAAAGACTCATGATCAATGGGGGATCTATTATTAATATTATTTCTACCCATCCCTACAAATAACTAGCTCTTCCTGATAATTATATGTCTCAATCTGACATGGTACTCCTCTCCTTTAACGATACCATAGCTACTACAATGGGCATTATTATATTACATATCCATATCTAACACAATTCTTAAGATTTTCTATGTTTTATAAGGAGATTTACAATATAAAATCCTATTTTAATGACCTATGATACATGCTATGGCATGTGTACCCTCAACTTTGCACCACTATGTCATTTTTGAGCATGATGGGCAAGTGCATGTTATACCCATTGACCCACATCCATTTAAAACATGAAACATGATCTATAGTCCCAATTATGTTCTCATTCCATTAAATACATCATCTTCTCCACATGATACTTCTAAAGCTTCCACAAGCTCCACTACCCTAGTTACACAAATACTAGCAACACAAATTCCTGACATAGATCCCATGGAAGAAATTTTAAACATTTGTCACTCAATGAATATCATTTATTGATGCTCAACATGTTCTATACTCCAAAATAATATGTAAATCTTCATATAAACCCAAAATATGATCCCCATATTGGGATTGTCATCCCTTATGGCCCCCCTAACATTCAAACTAATTTCACATATGGGGGAATTGATCAAGTTCCCATTGTATATAATCCATCCCCTTCTGCATAACTATTTACCTATGATTTTTCTTTCCTGAGCAAGCCTAGATTCACTCACACCTATCTCTATAGGTGTGCCTAGAAAGGATTTCATTTGGGTCATTATGAGTAGGATTTCCATGCACCCATTGAATATCCCAATAGCAAAACCATTGAAAATGCCTAAAAGAGGCATGGAGTGGATTATGACAAACCAACTAAAATCACTAAAACTTCCCATGTACCAATTATTGAAGATCTAATATATCCTTCTTCACCCTCTTCTTGACCATCACCTACTAAATTAGAGTTATCTATACCTCCTAATTTTTTATTTATTTATAATAAATGCATCCATTTGGGGCCTCTCACTTATCACCAGGGTAAGTAAATTAGGTCCCTTCCTCTAATTCATCTTAAAATAATTGATGAATACTCTCTTACTATTAACACTATCTAATGTCAAGACAATGATGTTATTCTCACATACATGGTTGAAAATGATTCCTATATCCAAAAATCACTCCCATCTGAAACACAAGCTATGTTAAATGAATAAACCATTGACATCAATTTTCCCTCTCATGATAACCCCTACATCCTCAAGATTGACCAATCTTTGGATGCCTCTAAGCAAGTTGATTATAACACATTTCTTAATAACCATAGAAAAGCATTCATTTGGTCTTATAATGACATGCCTATTATTGACCATCTATCATCACCCATAACATTGTCACAAATTGAGATGATAAACGTTTTAATCAAAAGCTTCACAAGATGCATCCTCATATTGCTCTCCTTGTCAAAGAATAGCTCTAATGCCTCCTTTATGTTAACTTTATCCAACCCATTGACTACCCAAAATGGGTTTCTAATATTTTTCCTATCACAAAAGTGACTAGAGGAATCCACATTTTCACTAACTATCGTGACTTAAATCTCTCTTGTGTAAAAGATGACTTTCCATTGCCAAATATCAACCAGCTTGTTGATTTAATAGCCAGCCATGAGATGATATAACTTATGGATGGGTTCTCTACATATAATCAAATCCTAGTTACTCCTAAAGATCACCACAAGATAACCTTCATCACCCCATGGGGGACTTTTTGTTATCAGGTCATGCCTTTTAGTCTAAAGAACACTGGTACCACCTACCAATGCACTATGACTTACATCTTCCATGATATCCTACAAAAAATTATGGAAGATTACTTAGATGACTTACTTGGAAAGTCTAAGCTTCACCAAGATCACTTGATGCTTCTAAAAATCATATTTACTCATCTCCTCAAATATAACATTTGACTAAACCCAAAGAAATGTGTCTTTGGTGTTCTTTCAGGTAAGCTCTTAGGCTTTATCATTTCTCTCCATGGTATTGAAGTCAACCCTGCTAAGATTAGAGAAATAATATAGATGCCTCTACCTACTAATATAAAACAACTCTATAGCCTACAAGGAAAACTTCAATCAATTCACTACTTTATCTCCTAGTTGTTAGATCATTGCCAACCCTTTCACCATCTCCTCAACAAAGATATCCCTTCCATTGGAACATAGATTGTTAGGAAAATTTTGATGGACCCAAATAGTATCTCCTTTCCCCATAAATTCTTATTCCACCTAAGGAAAATCAGCCTTTATACCTTTATATCTCTATAATATACCACTCTCTGGGTGTTATGATTGCACATCGAGAACAAGTGGTTTACTACATAATCCACACACTTATTGATTATGAGACTTGATATACCCATATAAAATAGCTTTGTATCATGTTGGTCTTTTCATCCTTCAAGATCCACCATTATCTCCTAAATCACAAAACCTACATGGTCACCCATATTGATCCCCTTAAATACATGCATTCCAAGCCATATCAAAACCAACGTAGCTTAGTGGATCATGCTCCTTATTGAATTTGACTTAGAGTTTATTCAACAAAAGACTATCAAGGAGCAAATTATCACTAACCAATTAGCTACCACCCCTTTACTTGAAAACCAACCTTCATACCTCAAATTCCCTAATAAATACATCATAATTCTCTCCACTGATGGCACCTCCTATCAAATGATGATGTTCTTTGATGGGTCTAAATGTCAATACGATGGGGGTGTGGGGGTCATTCTTATTCCTCTAGCTAATGAGCCTATGCCTTTGTCATTTAAATTAGATTTTGAATGTACTAACAACATGGTTGACTATGAGGATTTATTCTTAGGGATTAAAATGGCTCTCTTCTTGGGTGTCAAATCCATAACTATTTTCAATTATTCTCAGTTAGTGGTTAATAAAGTTAATAGTTCCTACCTATACAAAAATTAAATTCTATAGTAGTATAAGCATTTTGTAGATATGTTATTGGGATCATTTGACTATTATCTCTTACAAACTATTCCTTAATCTATAAACATGTTTTTTGACATAATGGCTTCACTTACTTCACATATACCCTCTTCATCCTCTTCCTCGAATTTTTATGTCACCATGCATCACTTAACATTACCCTCTGAGGTATCAACTAACATCATCTATATCAAAAATGTAACATCCAACCCACATGACTTTGGTACAAGTAACTCACAAATTATGTTTCCTTTTCCATTACCCCTTCCAATTTCTCCAATAATAGGAGACATGCCGTAATAAAACATGCCACTCATTACACTATGCTAGGGGGACTTCTCTATAAGTGAGGTTTTGATGGTATCCTCTTTAGATGACTTACTAGTACTGAGACTCCCTTTACTATTAAAGAATTCCATGATAGGATTTGTGGTTTATATTTCAATGGTCACATAGTTTCCAAGCATATCTTCTAACTCAGCTATTATTGGTCAACACTCCATTAAGACTGTGCTGATTACATTCGACATTGCATCAAATGTCAACAACATGATAACCTCCTTCACATTTCATGTCATGTATTATAAGTCACCATAGACTTTTGGCCCTTCTCCCAATCGGGCTTGGATCTAATCGAAGAGATTAACACTCATTCATTCTTTTATCATCATTCTATCATTACTACCACTGAATACTTCACCAAGTGGGTCAAGGCTATTCCTCTCATCTCCACTAAGGTTGACAATTTTTTTGACTTTATCAACCATCACTTTATCTACCATTTTGGTGTCCCCCATAAAATTATAATAGGTAATGGCAAATCTTTCAAACCTAAGACTATCCAAAGTCCTTGTGATACATTCAAAATCAAATTAAATTTTTTATCATCATACTATCCATAAGCGAATGGACAAGCAAAAGCTTATAACAAAAGATTGACCGAACTTCTCATGAAGGTAGTCAATGATTTAAGCAGAGATTAGCACACACACAATCCTTTTGCTTTATGGTCTTACCACATTAGAATTCAAACCCCTATAGGTGTTACACCTTTTTCCTCAGTGTATGGGATATAGGCTATTTTGCCTCTTGAGGTTTAGATTCCTTTTCTTTGGATTTCTCTAAAAGACATACTTATTAATGATGACTTTAACCAAGAACATTTGGCTCAACTTGAGTTGCTTGATGAGTGTCATCTCATAGCCCTTAACCATCTCCAAATATATTAATAGCGTATCAAACATGCTTACAACAAAAACCTCAAAGAGCAAGATTTAAATATTAGAAATCTCATCTTATAATAAAATCAACATGTGATGAACATGGAGAAAATTAAATGAGGTAAGTTTTCTCCTAATTAGATTGGACCCTAAATCATAACTCACAAGTATGGCTCAATAACTTATCACTTTTCTTTTCTTGAAGGAAAGCTAGAACCTGAGCCTTTAAATGCTTTACACTTATGACTATTATTTTATTAACTAAATAACACTTTACCTCATGTTTAACTTTATCTCATCCCTTGAGCACCCCTATTACATTTATCTCACTTCCTCTTAACCCTTACTCCTACACACTTAGTTAACTTATAAAGTGCTATGGGTTTTTCCTCAAAGTGAAAACGTCCCAAACCTCTATAGTCTTGTCCATGACTATAAGAAAAAAAACCAAAGAAAAAAAGTGATGAAAATAAAAGTGGGATATGTAGACAAGTTATAATCTCTTAGGTTATGATTCTTAATGTAGATTTCTCCCTTGAAGGATAACTATTTAAACTCAAAAACAAATTCTTAGACCACTCCCTTGAAGGATGGCTAGGCCAACCTTTGTTATCAAATGGAAAAAAAAAATCTCATATTGATCAGCCTCATATGACCTCAACACATACAACATCCCCTTGTAGGCTTCTTGCATTGATCATCTTTCACAAAAAAAAGATTTAAGTCATGAACTTGCCTATAGCCTCTCTTGAGTCACCCACATTAGGGGTATATCTTCCCCACTTCAAAGGTTATGATACCCCAACACTTTCACTCATTTTACCCTTTTCCCCTCATACTCTTTCAAGGGACATTGAACTAACTTAACACAAGGTGAACATGATTCTTCTCTAACAAATAAAAAGATCCAATGATTTAAATCATGAAAGAGGCTCATATTCTTGAGCCTAATTATGTTATGATTATGGTATTTGCCAGTACATGAGCATTCTACCTCTTTATTTCCCTTCCACATCACATGTTGATCTCTCTACTAAGATGACAAATTCATAGAAATAATAACAGACATAACCTATCCATTTTAAGCATACCTCATCACAAATATGGAAAAATGCTAAAATGAAGCTAACAAATCAACTATACATATACCATAAAACATATGGGAAATGCTTGTCTAACTCAACTAATATGCTCAACATTAAGATAAAATAATCATCTACATCAATATATTCATATAAATCATAATAAACGCATCTAAAAATCATAATAAATATACATTTCATATATATATACACTCAACATAAATGTGTATCAATGCATCATCATAATATCATCTCTCTCAAAATATACATCTCTCATCTTTAGCTTATAATCCGATGTGCATAAAAAATATATAAAAATACCAAAATCTAGTGCTCAAAGTCCTCAAGGCTCTCCATGTGGTCATGAAGAAGCAGTGTCATCACCACTCTCCACTTGTCTGTGTCTATGTGAGTTAGGAGTCATGGCATGTGTCAGTGATCTCTCATACTCTTTGAACCTATAATGCCTCTAAATCTATGGGAAATCCTTGATGGCCCTCTAATAATAATAAGTCTCATCAAGGGTGGTATTATACTTTGCCAAATATATAGTCTATGGTAGTCCCATCACACCTACTAAAGGCTCGACCTATACCAGTCCTTATGGTGGAGGTGGAGTAGCCTAACCTACTACTCTCAAACTATCCCTCTCTATTTTTAGTGTAGTAATTTGGCCCTATAATACCCAATATGGCCCTGTAATGCCCCAACCTAGCCCTATAATGTCACCACCTATTCCTATAAAACCAACACTTGTGTCTGAGCTATATCTTAAGCCTACACTATTACATCCTATACTTGTATCACCATACCTTGGGAATATATATATATATATATATATATATATATATATATATATATATAATCAATCTTTAAAAATTTAGTGGTGGCCTCTTGACCTCAACCACAAGATGTAATCTTATCCACCAAACAAGATATGCCATTATACATATTGAATCTACTACACCTGACCCTACTGGTAGCTCCTCAGAATCTAGCCCATCTATCTCATGTGGCAAGGGTATGGGTGCCTCTATATCATCCATATTATATAAAGGGAAAGAAAGAGGTACATCTTTTAGCAAGTGAAACTATCTCTTGATTGTGCCATAGGTATCATCTCTAACTCACTGACTTGTATCCCTCTCTAACTCACTGACTTGTATCCCTCTAATCCATAATGAGCTCTATAAGCCAACCAAATGTTCTTCCTATCCTTTGAATTTATGGTATGTAAAGTAAGGTCTCCATAAAATATCTATAGGGATCAATCCCTCTATCATGTACCTATAATACTCAATATCATGCACTATGCCATCTATTCTGGTCTGGGCCATACCATCTCTCCAACATCTAAAGCCAACCCTTATACTAGCTACAATCATGGTGGGTAAGCCCAATGGTTATGTCACCATGATATGCTCATATACCCAATAATGGATTAAATTTACAACACACAAACTATATCACCATCATAGTCTCAACCCCCACATCTCTCTGTATAATTGTGGTAGAAAAGCTAGTCCCCATTTGAATATAGTCTACTACTCAACCATCTATGGTAGAACACCTATCAACACAATGGGAAATCTCCCACCATCTACATCTAGTAGTGCATACACTATAATCCCTATCATCATCAAGATGTTGAATTGATTCTACTCCTCATCAGCCATGTATAGTGGCTTATAAGCAAATCTCACTGAGTGATAGGTCACCTTGTTAACATGCTCTCTAAATAATTCCACCATGCAAATATTATGATCCTGTCTTGAATATGAGAATATCTCCTCACGCTAGAGTAGTAACCATAAAATACTATATACATCCTTTTGTGTCACTATCAACTCTCTGATCAACAAATAGAATGTGTTGGTAGTGTGATCCCACCTCCCGATTAATGTTATTATCAAACTCACATCTCATGTGACTTTGAAATATCATCACACTTCCCCTAAACCTATGGCTACCATTTTATCCCACACCTCTGAGGTGACATCTCTCCTCATCCACATCAAGAACATTGGTAGGCAATCTCATAGCATATACTCCATCCTAGCTTGCATCCATACACACATAACTCAAGTCACATACTTTATAATATAGCCTAACACTACCTTTTCCCCTTCTCTTTGGGAGAATGATATTTGTCTAAGGCCCACCACCAGGATATGTAGACAAAACTCAATTGACACAGGGTATTTTGAGGTTAGGTCGGTCATATACCCACCTAAATATCTAACTTGCTCTCCCCTCTCTACCCTAGGATTCACTACCTCTCTCTCCACCCTAGGTCCAACTGCCTATCACAACTCTAAGCCACACAACTTATCTCCCTAACCTTTGATCATATAACTTATCTTTTGAGCTTTAGGTCCCTTGACCTATTTCAACCTATCTTTTTTTACCCATTTCCTATAACACACTTTTAACCATACTTTAGATTTTTTTCCCTAGGCTTTGGGAGAATTACATTGGCCTAAGGCCCTCACTTAGGCTATGTAGGCAACACTCAATTAACATGGGGTCTTATAAGGCTAACTCAGCCATTAGGCCAGTTGACTACTTTAATTAAGGATCTAAATTCACTTTTTTTGCTATTTTTGGGGTTTTCACAATCACTGACATCAATTTAGTATGCTAACATCGATGCTTGGTGTCGATCAACGTCAGTAGGAACTTATAAACATCAACACCATGTTGGTCGATGTTGGTGGATGCCACTGACGTTGATAACTGGTTTGACCCTAGTGCTAAATGACCCATCTCCCAATGTTAACTTTAAACATGAAACTTGCCCCCAAATTAACCTAAACCTAACCCACCCCATTTCTTACCCCCGTCAACACCTTTTTCTACCCAAAATTTAAATTTAGCCTATAAAAATCAAACTAACCATCTCAAACTCCACATCAAATTAGTGGGGCTCTTACCTCATCTCTCTATCTCCTCTAGGCTAGAATATCTAGCTCTTGTGGTAGTACACTTCCCATTGGGTCCCCTCTTAGCTCTACCATCTTAGTCACACTTAGAGTTCTTTTTCTCTCTAATCAAATTTCATAAATGAGTTTTAGTGGGCCACCAAACCCCTTTTTATCAGGTTTAGTTGCCCACTGATATCAGTGTACTTGAACTAATTCATTATGTTGGCAATATTTCCCATTGATGTTGGTAACCTTTCCCTATGACATCAAGATTAGTATTATTTACTACTAACATCAATGACATCACCGACATCGACACCTTTTCCTTAGAGTTCCCACCAACACCCACAATCCTTTAGATTCTACCCATAATATGGGGTAATTTGGATATCACATATATCTCCCCAACTATGACAACAACCTTTTAAGATCACATAAATCTCTACCCATGATGACTTTTCTTGAAGATCACAAATATCTCCTCCCTTATTGACACTTTTACAACAACCTTACATTGCTTGTCTTGATCACTTATATTTTTTCTCTATAGTTGGCTATTTTACACACGCTTGTATATTAGGTTTTTTAGATGGTGACCAAGCTCATCTTATCTCCTGTAACCTTTTGTGTTTCCTAGGGTCACCTCATACCTTAGATAACTAGCACACATAAACTATTAGAGCTACAACTAAGATTGTTTTGACTTTCTTAGCTATCACTTACAAGCGTTTCTTTGGTTATTTCAATCTAAGTCCTCCTCAACCTTACTTATTATCAATTTGATCAACTATAGCTCATAATAGTATATGCACAAGCAATGATACCACATTTTCCTCCACTCACACAATTCACTTATTATCAAGCTAGTACTCCATTTTGGTTTCTCCTCCATTGATTCCTGCTTTGAGGGGGGATACCTCATCTAATACCTAAAGCATCTAACTCCTATTTTTATCTTGCAGCTTGTCAGTACAAATTACAAGACAAAAAGGGGACAATGTAGACACTAAAATTATGTCACACACATGTGTAACTCCCTATGTTGAAACCCCCCTTGAGTCCCTTTTCAATAATAATTATCCTCCCTAACACATTTTTTTACCCCTCACATTTTTTAATTAATTTAAAATATTTAATTAAGTTAATTAAAAAACCCTTATGCCACCTTACCTAGCCACCTCATCCTAAGACTAATTCTCACCTGATGAGTCACCTCAAGACTTAGTCCCCTTATCCTAGCTATCCATGACTTATTCTCACCTCAAAAATAAATTCCTAACCAACCACCTCTTTCTTAACCTCCCATTTCGACTGTTTTGTAATGGATACCACACTTGGCATGAGACATAAAAGAAAATAAGTTAAAAATAGTACTTTTACCTATTCTCATGCCACCAACATTGGTCAACCCATTTCTGATATTGGTTGGATCATCGATATTGGTTATATAATCTAAACTCCAAACTGATGTTCAAGTTATTACAAATTAAGAAAACTCAATCTTATTTGAATACAGGCTTTTGAAATTTAACTTTAAACATCTTGGCTTATTATTACCTTTCATAAGTCAACTTAAATAAAAAACCAAGATATTGAGAACTAGCAACACCTACTTGTTTTCTCTATTCAAGGCATCGGTTTGATAATCCTGATAAGAGCCATCCATTTAAAACTCATAATTCAATCACATCTATAGTTGCTATGCCCCTAACCTATCACATGTATGAGGATAATATTAGCCTAATTTTGGCTTACATATCCATCTTTGATGTTATATTACATTTATCTATGATTTCTTTTGATTAGTAAGTCAGCCTATGGAGTAACCATAGACTAGATAGACTATATATAGGAGGTATTGGGTAATTATTTATCACCATATTGTGAATTCTACTCTTATTGAAGCTTGTGGAGGTTTCCCCCTCGAAGTGGCTTATCTATTATCATATATTCAGATATATTTAAGTCATATTTGGATATAATTTTGATATTATACTTAATTATTCAATTAATTTCATTACAATTGGTATCAGAGCTGTGATTTGGGCAATCTTGTGGGCAAAACACTAAATTTTTAATTTTTGTTATATATAAAAAAAGGTTGAGAATTTCTTTGAAAAAGTTTTATTAGAGGTGAGAAATGATCAAATTAATCTTCCATTAAAATTTTAGCTCATTTGGATCTGTTTTACAAAAGTTATCACTATTTTATGGTTTTTCATAAAATTGCTCCATAGTGCACAATTCAAAGAATTTTTTTGAGTTATTTACATTTATGGAAATATTAGAAATTTTTTGCTATGGTATTTCTTTGTATATTTTGATTTGAGGCTGACATAATTCCAAAATTGCTTGGTCAAAGTTGGGTCAAAAGTGCCAATAAGGGTCGACATCGCAAAACCCTTTTATGGTAGGTCCACAAACTCAAGGCCAAGGAAAGGGTGCTAAAAATCTAGGTAAAACTCATAAAAAGGAAGAGATGGAGTCAGAAGGGGGATGTACTAGACCCTTTATACCAAGGTTTTCTGATATAGATCACAAAGTGAGCCAGACTGACTATAGTGTGCAAGGCATTCAGAGTGAGGTGCAAGACATACAATCTAATATGCAATCCATATAAGATAGTTTGGGAGATATCATGACATATTTGAACATTAATCAGTCAAATCATCAAGCTAACTCTATTGCACAAACCCACCAGGGTGGTTCTCCTAACCAGTCTACTTCAAATCTAACTCCATGGCCATAGAGGAACCTATTACCAAAGGTGGATATGTACAAATTTGATAGAAAATATCCACTCAATTGGATTAACCAAATGGAGAGTTTTTTTGACCTACATCAAATTTCAGGTGGATAAAATGTTACCATGGCATCCTTGTATCTTGAACTTGATCAATTCATTTGGTATCGATGGTTGTGTGCTCAAAAGAAAAAGATGACTCTCAATGTCACTTGGTCAGTTTTTACATAGGAGCTACAATTACACTATGGAAATAGTGTGACAGAGAATTACTTTAGCCAACTGGAAAAATTGTGACAAACTGGGTCCACCAAGGATTATACTCATCATTTTTAGAACCTGTCCTTATTTATGGAGACAATTTTTGAAGCGAATGACCTATTTTTGGGTGGATTCAAGGACCACATTCAATATGAGGTATGCTTGCTTAATCCACTTAAGATTTTTGATTCTATTATCATGGCATGTAGAGCTAAGGAAAAATTCATAGCCAACAAGAAGTAACCATTCACTCACTTCAAAGATCATAGCATATCATCACCAACATTTCCTCCACCTACTAGATTGACCCCTCAACAAATTAAAGAGAAGCGTGCAAAAGGATTATGTTTCAGTTGTGACAGCAAGTAGAGTAAATGACATAGATGTGTTGAGAAGAATTTATTCTACATTGAGAGAACAAATGAAGATAAAGAAGTAGATGATTCCTCCAATGATGATGAGGAAGATATAGAGGAGGTACCTAAAGATTCCCAACTTACAATCTCTTGTCATGCACTTGAAGGTATTAACACTCCACAAACTCTTAAGGTGGTGGATTTCCTCAAGAAATAGAAGGTGACAGTGTTGATTGATTTAGGGAGCACACATAACTTTATAAACAATATGTTGGCCACTCGATTGAATCGTTTCATGTACCCAGCACCAAAATTTCAGGTCATGATTGCAGATGGCAGCACAATTAATTATTTAGGTAAATGCCATAGTATTAAGCTTATTATGGGTGGGTACAATCTTGACTCTCTTATGTCTACTATTCCCATGGGTAACACAGACATTATTTTGGGAGTCCAATGGCTCACAACCTTAGATACCATTGAGATGAACTTCTAAGAACTATTCATGTGCTTTCATTTTGAAGGTAAGAAAATTGAACTACATGGATTACATGCAAAATCTCCACAATTGATTATTTCACATTAGATGACCAAGATGCTAAAAAAGGGGATAGAGGGAATTATTGCATGATTATTCTCCATAGAAGTTTAACCCACATAGGTATCTACACATCCTGATCTATAGATAATTCTTGAGGACCACTCATCTATTTTTGGGGCCATGCCAAAAGGACTACCACCAAAAAGAATACATGATCATGCCATTCAACTAATTTTAGGTAGTCAACCACCAAATATCAGACCATATAGATATCCATATGCATAAAAGAGTGAAATTGAAAAGATGGTTCATGAGATGTTAGAGGCAGGGATCATCAAACATAGCCAAAGTGCATATTCATCACCAGTGGTCATGGTGTAGAAGAAGGATGACACATGGAGGATGTAACTAGATTATAGGGAACTCAACAAGTACACCATCAAAGATAAGTTTCCTATTCTAGTAATTGATGATTTACTTGATGAGTTGCATGGTGCTAATTATTTCACAAAATTGGATCTTTGCTCAAAGTACCATCAAATTATAATCAAGGATGAAGATGTTCATAAAACTACTTTTAGAACACATGAGGGCCATTATGAGTTTTTGGTAATGCCCTTTGGTCTTACAAATGCACCATCAACTTTTTAGAACTTTATGAACACTATTTTTAGGCCTTTTCTAAGGAAGTTTGTGCTAGTTTTCTTTGATGACATATTGATTTATAGTCAGACATGGGAAGCACATCTGTAACATGTGAAATAGGTGTTAATAGTTTTGGAGATGCACCAACTTTATGTGAAGCCATCTAAATGTGATTTTGGAGTATAGGAGGTAGAGTACCTCAATCACATTATTTCCCATGAAGGTGTCAAAGTTGGTCCATAGAAGATCAAAGCAATAGTGGAATGGCCCATGCCAAAAACTCTCAAAAACCTTTGAGGGTTCCTTAGACTAACATGTTACTATAGAAGATTTGTGAAAGGTTATGGCAGCATAGCAACTCCACTCACTACATTGATAAAGAAGGATGATTTCCATTGTAATGATGATGCCACCAAAGCATTTGAGAAACTAAAAGTAACTATGTGCACCACTCTAGTTTTGGCTACTCCAGACTTCTCAAAGACATTCACTATTGAATGTGATGCTTCTGGGTCTAGATTGGGGGAAGTACTAATGCAGGAAGGAAGACCCATTACATTTGAAAGTCATTAATTCAAAGGTAAAAATCTACAAAAATCTATCTATGAAAAAGAAATGATGGCTATTCTTTATTCAGTTAAACAATGCATGCCTTATCTGATGGGTAGACACTTTAAGGTGAAAATGGATCATGATAGTCTCAAATACTTTTTGGAGTAAAGATTATCATCTGAAGAACAACAAAAATGGGTAACCAAAATGTTGGGTTATGATATTGAAATCATCTACAAGAAGGGTAAAGATAATGTAGTAGTAGATGCACTATCCAGACGGGATGCGTCCATAGAAGCATTACTTTGTGCAATGTCCATGTTGTAAGCAGATTGGGTGGATGAAGCTAGGTTATAATGGGAGTAAGACAAGGATACATAGGTTTTAATTTAGAGTCTCTATCAAGGTAATTTATCCTCTAACAAATTTGAATGGAAAGGTAATGTCTTATGGTATAAGTGTAGGTTATACTTGTGCAAAAATTCAGAGCTTAAGCATAAGATTCTTGTAGAGTTACATGCATCTCCAATTGGGGGACACTCAAGGTTCCTAAAAAATTATCATAGAATTAAGAAAGAATTATTTTTTAAGGACTCAAGGGAGATGTACAAAATTTTGTGGAAGAATGCTTGATATGCCAATAGAATAAAGGTGAAATAGTTAAGACCCCAGGTCCGTTACAACCGTTAGAATTCCTAGTCAAAGGTGGGAGGAGGTTTCCATGGATTTCATCACTGGGTTGCCTTGTTCTGAAGGTAAGAATGTTATTGTTGTCATTTTGGATATGCTTACAAAATATGCCCATTTTTGTGCTCTCTCACACCCATTTTCAGCAAGTAGAGTAACAACTATTTTTATGGAAGCAGTTTTCAAATTACATGGAACCCCAAAAATAATTGTAATTGATCATGATCCTATTTTCACTAGTAATTTTTGGACTAGACTATTTTCTTGTTTGGGTACTCAGCTAGCTCATAGGTCATCTAACCACCCCTAATTTGATGGACAAACTAAAGTGTTTAACAAATGTTTAGAGGGGTATCTCCATTATTTTGTATCAGATAAACAAGAACATTGGGTTACCACTTGCAGAATGGTGGTATAACACATCTTTCCATACTTGTTCCAAAATGTCTCCATTTCTAGCACTATATGGTTACCATCCACCTTCCATCACTTCATTAAAGGTGCACACTAAGGTTTGAGATGTGGAAGAGCACATTCAACATCAACAAGAGGTTTTGGCTAGTTTGAGAGAGAATTTGGCCTTAGCACAAAATAGGATGAAGCAACAAGTAGATCAACACCATAGTGAGAAAATTTTTGAGGTGGGTGATTGAGTATTTATTCGTTTGAAGCCTTACAAGCAAATGTCCTTAAAGTAATAGAAAAAGGACAATAAACTTGCTCCTAAGTATTATGGCCCTTATCAGGTTCTATGAAAAATTGGAAGTGTGGCTTATAAGCTTGAGTTACCTCATTCATCTCACATACACCCAGTATTTCATGTTTCCTATTTGAAGAAGGTCATTAGATAGAAAGTTTTTGGCTAGACAAAGCTCCCAGAACTAGATGAAGAAGGATGAGTCATTTTGGAACCAAAGAAGATCATCTAAACACATACTAAGAGGTTGAGAACTAGAGACATTAGGGAATATTTGATTAAGTGGAAAAACTAGAGCAGTGAAGATGGAACTTGGGAAGGTGAAGATTTTCTACAACAACATCTAGAGTTGTTTAATGTTGAGGATAACATTGGTTTGAAGGGGAAGGGCATGTTATGCCCCTAATCTATCACATGTTTGAGGATAGTATTAGTTGATTTGTGGCTTACTTATCCCTCTTTGGTGTTATATTACATTTATCTATGCTTTTTTTGATTAGTTGGTCAGCCTATGGAGTAACCATGACCTAGATAGACTATATATAGGAGGTAGTGGGTATCATCATATTGTGAATTCTACTCTTATTGAAGCTTATGTAGGTTTCCCCCTTGAAGTGGCTTATCTATTATCATATATTTGGATATATTTTAGTCATATTTGGATATAAATATGATATTATACTTAATTCTTGAAGTAATTTCATTACAATAGCTAAGTACACTTATTTTGTAAGTCTTTAAATAGTTACATTGAAATCACTCTATATCTACCATTCATTGCTTTATGCATTCCTAATTAAACCCCCATGAGGGAGTTATAAAGCTTCCCCACTTATTTCCCCTTATTCCAACACACCAAACCTCTGGCTAGATCCATCCAAACACTACTCTCTCTCTCTCTCACAACTCTCCCCCAACATTCTAGACCTGACCAAAACCATTTCCTAAACCCAAGAAAGACTTATACGAGATCTTAGGTAATTATTACCCCTACCAACCTCAATAACCTAATCAATATCGATCACTTTTACTATCAACCTTGGCATCCTAACTGATGTTGACAACTATGGATTTTTAGTAACCCTTATAAAACTTGCCCAAATAACTTCCAAAATACAAACTCAATATACCACCTACACTCTATTACATTCTACTACACTTAGGTTATGAATAATGGTAACATTATATCTCTTTTACTCTCTTTTTTCCTCTCTCTTGGTTATTTATTACTCTTTGGTCTCTCAAAACTAGACTGTCATCTCTAAGGAAGTTTGAAACTTCCTAGAACAATCACATAACTTGTCAACCCACTCATATATCTACTAATAGATATTTTGTGGTAGTGATTTCTTATTTGTACGTAGTCCTTCCCAGCCAAAGAAGAGTGCTCACAATTTTTGGATACGATGCACAAACTAATCTGGGTTCATTCTAATCACTTATCCCTATCCTTCTTCTCTATTTTTTTTACACTTGAAATAGAAACTATTTAGTGAAATGATAAGCAATGTTAGAATACCATTCATTCATTGTGATTACAAGCAAGACCATGGGAAGTTCTTTTATATCTCCTTCATTACTGGGTATCTCTTCTAGTTTAATCTCTACCATGAGTTGACACAAACCTTTTCCGTGCAAAATTTTTGTAGGATTGATCTCCATATCATACTCTTGGATCTTTGCAATCTAATAACCTCTTTTGCTTGTAAATCCTTATTGAGTCAAAATGGACTTGACTATAGAATCTAGAACTAGCATAATGGTGTGAGATTTGAATATGTAGTACCTAAAATGCTTAACTACTTCACCACAACATAAGCATGTTTTTCCATGGATGAATACTTAAGCTCATGAGCCTTCGAAGGGTATCTCATGAAAGCTATGGGAGATTTGATACCTTATTCATTTGGTTATACCAATATTGAAGAGAAGGTATGCTCTGAAGCGTAACTATACATGATGAAATTTTTGGTATAGTTAGGCAAAACTAAGATAAAAGATAGTGTAATTGATTCTTTATTCTCATGAAAATATACTCTTTCCTCTACATTCGAATGGAATATTGATTTCCCTTTCATCATATCAATGATATGATGTTTCTTTTTAGCAAAATATGGAATAAATATCTATAATAAATTAACTTTTCCAAACAAAGAATGGAATCCTTTCTTACTTTATGGTAGCGTAAGATTTTGAATTGAATTGACCCATTCAATATCAATCTTTATTCCTTTCTTAGACACAACATGTCCAAGGAGCTTACCTTAAGTAACCCTAAAAATGGATTTCTTAAGGTTAAAATATATCCAATGTTCATGACATCTTTCAAGCACTTACTACCAATGGTCACAATGATCTTGATTATTTTTTGAGAAAATGGTTAGATCATCTAGGTAGACCACAATAAACTTTACAAGTATATCTCAAAAATCCAAATCTATATCCCTTTGAAAGGTAACATTAGTATTGATCAATCCAAAAGGCATCCTATAATAGGCAAAAGTGCCCCATGCAGTAGTGAAGGTTGTCTTGTGTTGATATTCATCATAGACCTCCACTTGATTGTATCTTGAGAATCCATCTAACATGGATAACATTTTTGAACTTGTCACTATTTGTAGTATTTGATCTATTACTGATAATAGGTAATTATTCTTAAGTGACAATTGGTTCAAATTATGAAAATCAATGCAGATGAAAATTTCTCCATTCTTTTTCACAATAACAATATTAGTTATCCATGTGGAATGATGTATAAGAAAGATAATCCTAGCATTCAACGTCTTTTGAATTTTAGTGAGGATGGTACTTGAGATTTAAGGATTATACTATCACTTTTTTTGCTTGAGGTTGAAACCCTAGCTTGAGAGGAATATTATGTTTTCCTTCCTTCAGTCAAAAATATTTTAGATCAGCATATAAATATGCTAATACATCAATATACCAATGTAGGAGTCTAACTAATTTCTCCCTTTCTTCCAACAAAAACATTACTCAATATTTATCATTTTGAGATTATCTTAAGTCCCTATATTGACTTACTTAATTTTTGTAGATGAATCTGATTCTAATTTTTGACATTTAATTAATCAATCATGTTTATCAAAAAACCTCTCCAAAGATACCAATCCTTTGGGAATCCTATTTCCTTTTAGCTATAATATTTATTCACCAATTTCTTCATTTACTTTGGCGATGGACTCTTGAGGGGTAGAGTTACTTCCTTCAAAATATAAATCACTAAAATTTTCCACCTTCTCCAAGAATGAGATGACTTTCTCATCATCATTGAAAACTTGCTAATTATTAACATTTTTAGGAATACTAGGCTAGAAAACCAACTCAAAGGTATACTTGTTTCCTTAGAAATCATTGTGAGGAATTAGAAGAGTGGTTAAAACAACTAATGAATCAGCTTTATCATTATATTCTCTTGAAACTACTGATATATTGCAAGTATCAAAACTTTTAATGCAATCCCAAAATTGATTGTGGTAGTGCCTAAGTCTTTCATTCTTTGTTTGATATAGATTCTTGACTTGAAGAATGACTATCTTGGCATCACCCTAACCATGAAGGTTTTTAATTCCTTTCTTTTATGAAACCTCCATTCTTAACAACAAGGATTCATATTCAATAGTGTTGTTAGTGTTATCAAACTATAACTTGAAAGAGAAAGGGAATATTTTTCCTTTTGAGGATATGAGGACTATCCTAGATCTAGATTTAGTTGAATAATAACTACCATCAAATTCTAAAGTGTAGACATCATTTGAACTTTCAACTCTAATATTTTCAAAATCTAAAACTTTTCATCTGAAGTGGAGGGTTCATCTATTTCTTGATCTTTTTCTAAAATGTCATTTAAAGATATTAGATCTTCATCTATGGTCAATAAATACATACCCATTCTGGAAGTTTCAAAAATAATTTGGTGTTTTGGATATTTTTTCTTTGTCATAGTATACTTCACTTGCTTCTCTAGGTGAAGTTTTTTCATAACACCTTTGACAGGTATCCTAGCCTCAGACCAATCCATGTTGATTTCTCCACTAGCATCTTTATAAAAAATGCATCCCAACATAACTCCATATGAGTCTAGAACATTAGCCACTAGAGCCATCATCTTGATCTTTTTCTTTAGAAAAGTAGTAAATTTAAATTGTACATCCTTGATTTGGTATATGAGAGGTACTTGCTTAGTTTCCATTGAGAATCAATGGCTAAAACTCTTCGTCAAGGTTAATCCCAAGGAAGTAACCACCTTGGTTGGAATGACATTATTGGAAGCACCCAAATCAATAACATAACTACTCATCTTATAACCATTGACAAATAGAGAAATATAAAAAGGCTTTATTTTTTTGGAGTTAGATGCAAGATTTATGACCAAGTTATTTTCCTTTGGTCTTGGCTTAGGGCCAATCGGCACACTTTTAGATGAGGTTTGATCAAGATTGATCCCTTTAATTTTTACAAATTTTGACAATCTTTCAAATTGGTTAGGATTGGATTAGATGTATTCAACCCCAAAAATTTTAATTTTTGTCTTCTTAGCATGGTCTATGATATCAAAATCTAGATATGGGGCAGCCAAGGAAGATAAGGTATTTTAATTTTTAGGTTTTGAGTTTTGGGTACTAGGTCTAAATGTAAAAGGAGAAGAAGTAGAATGGTGACAAGTAATTACTTGTTTATCTATCACTATGTCCTTTGGTTGAAATGGCAAAGGAGTTACTCTTTTAGCAATAGTAACTTTTTTACATGGTTCATCCTTATTTTTAGCTTTATCAACCTTCTGTTGCTGCTTTATTTGACTTTGTGAATGGCTAAAGATGGCATAAGAATCACCTTATATGTCTTCTTATTGTTCATCTTCTTCTTCTTTAAAGTTTAGAAACCTAATATTAGAGTCACCATCTTCTCCATCTTCATCTCTTATGAAAGGATTAACATCTTCTTCTAGAATATATTCTAATTCTAGAATATCGCCAGTCTCTGGTTCCAACCAATTGACTGTTGCCTTATCTGGAGATGCTTCCAATGCAAGCTTTGATTGTGGTGGAGGAATATTATTCTAATTTTTATTTCTTTCACCATTATTGGAAAAATTAGAAGCATTTGGGTATGTCCTTCTTGGATCATCCATGTATGCAAGAAAATACATACCTTGAGACATTTACTTCTTAAGTGCTAGCAATTCATTTGACATATTTTGCACCATGAGATTTGTGGTGCTCATAGAAGATGAAGTTGTAGATGGCTACCCTCTAGGCTTGATATAATTATTTTTCACTTTTCCCACTAAGATCAAACCATATTCTACTTTAGTGGTCAATCTTTGAGCAATATCAAGATTGGATAGGGTTGTTCTTCACAAAAGAAAACTCACTTTGGTCAATTGAGAATTAATGAATAAATACTTCATGTTCTCATGTGTAGGTTTAGTAATTATTTTAATCCTATCCATCAACTTGTTAAACGTTTACCAAAAAATCATGCATGGGTCCATGTGTTTGTTTCTTCATTTATGTAATATGACCTAATAAGGTGTGAACAACTTCTACCAGCTTGAACCTTGCTTCAAACTTAACCTTAAGCATCACCCAACTTGTGATGGTTTTAGTTGCAAGATGATAAAACAAATCAACAACAACTCCTTAGAGTGTTTATATGAATAATCTTACATAAACATCTTCATATTCCACTCCAAGAACTCCACATGCAATGTATAATGTAGAATGTGTTCATCTAGATGTTGTTTATCATCACCATAAAATTTATGCAAATTTTTTCATGAACCATGATGAAGTTCATGAGATGGAGGTGTCAATTTTAATGGACCAAAACTAATACCCCATAGAACTTGAGTAGCCATTCTATGTGGATTATAGGGAGGAATAACAAACCTTTGCAAATTCAAAATAGACAAGACCCTAAGAACTTTGGAAGCCTCCCTAGGTATAGGATATCTTGTATTGGTACGTGGAAAAATTCTTATACATTGAAGAGGAGACCTTTTACATGTTGATAAAATATCAAAGTTATGCTCTTGTAATAACTCAAATGTTGGATTAATGTGTCCTGCTACCCTTCTTCCATGAGTGTATCTTTATTCTCTTAGATTGTGAAACTATCCAAAAAGAAAAGAAAATGACTACATCAAAATAGTAGCAAGTAATAAGGTACTAGTCCTATGTCAATCTAATGAGTGTAAAACTCGATTGTGTATTTGTTTCCCTAGTGGAGTCACCAAAAATTGTTGGGTGAATATTTTTTTACCAACATAATGGTATGAAAAAGGTTATTTTAGCCATAGTGTGATGAGATAAATTCTCTCCTCAAGACAAGGGGATGCTCCTTTTGTATTGCTAATTATAACAAGAAGTTATTATTTACACTAATTTTATCATAGTTTGTGTCATCATGTCATCCAATTCTCTTTTTAAAGAATTTATGTTTTCTTCAAAAATTTCCTCCTTTCTCTACAATATATTAAGAAAATTTAAAATCGCTTGATGGAGAAATAAAAATTGATATTAAAATTAGTTGGCCAAATGAATAACTAAAATTATACTAAGTAACATGAATGGATAGGATAAAATTCACCCTAAATTCTTCACCTTATTTCCAAAAAAGATTAAAATTCACTAAATAATAATGACTTGCAACCCAAAGTCTCCATAGTAAGTTGTTTCCAATGATGAACACAAACCTAGTAACTAAAAAATAGCCCAAAGACTCTAAAATCAGTTTCCTGACACCTTTTATTTAATATAAATTTCACACCAAAATCCAATAAAAGAATAAGAAAATGTAATGGAGAAGACATAAGAACATATCTAACACACCACAAGTATATTTCAACACAAATATTGAAATATCACTTTCTTATATTGAATGGAATTCAAGATTTACAATATAAACACAAAGTTTCAAAATAGTTTATCAATTCAGTAGCATTTCAACTCTATATCTCTTGGTTTAAATATGAACAAAAATAGGAAATATATAAATACAATGACTTATTCATTGATAGAGTCCTTTTTGACTTAGGATTGTGTACTTTTCTTATGTGTAAATTACACTAAACAAAACTACATAAGAAAAGTTACAAAAACAAACTAAGTGTCTTTAGACACAATAATTTCTTCCTTTTTATTCTTTTCTAAAGATTCCTTATATCTCTTCAATGTAACTTGGACTTCATTATTATCTAGGCCTGATGTACTCTTGGAGATGGCAAGGACGGTTGTGATAGAATCTTCTAGGTTAACTAGTAAATCCTTACTTTTGTACAAGGTTGTCTATAGTTTATCCAAAATGACTTGAAATTCAATCAATTTTTCAATGGAGTCTAGTGTGAACATTCTTATTTCAATCTCTATTTGGAGAAAAGATGTAAACTCTTGAACCATAGTCTCTATAGGAAGAATTTCTTGGGAGTCATTTCTAACTTGATAGGGAAGCTCTCCTATTTTATATGTAAGGTCTAATATCTTATTATTGGACATGTCTTTAGTTTCTTGGAGATTTTTAATTAGATTCTCAAAAACTTCTCTTTTATTCTTCATGGCTTCCCTGTACTCAATGAACATTTTTCTATTTAGAATGAGTTTTTGCTCAACTAGGAGATCCAGATTGAATTGACATAGCTGAGTCCATGTATTAATGTCTTTCTCAATAAATTCCAAATTTTAAGTGAGTGTTTTAATTATTTTTTTAATTTCTTATTTTATTTCACTTAGGTTCTTGAAAAATCTAATGGTAGAATGTAACTATTGAGTACCCTGTGTTGTTAATCTCTCAATCCAGGCATTGATCGCTTGAGCCTGAGATCCAATTTTCTCTACCTATTGATTTTATTTTTTAGTTTCATGTATAACGGGCTCAATAATCTAAGAAGATTTTATTATCTTTATTTAAATATATGCTAATTGTTCTACTTGTATTTTGAGATGATCCTTGGTCTTCTTGTCTTTATCATATCTTTCTAACAAAGATTGCATAGCTTCTTATAAATCTTCTTTTGCATGCTCATGCTTTTTCTATCCCAAGTTTATCTATGCAACTACATAATCTAACACTTGAATATCTTCAGTGATTTTATCTTCAAGAGGCACTACAACTTCAACATATGTGTGAATAGATTCAAAAATTATCCTTGACATAGTTTTGGCTTTCTTTGTTGTTTTGGGCTTAACTAGGATAAGCTAACCAAAATCAAAATCATCACGTGAAATAACCTACTTCTTCCTATTATGTGTATGAGAAAGTAGCCATGGAAGAATATAATATGAGTCTTTTGGGGAAAAGGAATCCAAATATTATGATACTTGGTGAGGAACAATGGTTTGTGAAATAGGTGGAATGGAAAATGAGATGGTGAGAATGTCAGGTAGTGGAGTTGATACCAATAGAAATGTGGTCATAATTGGTGGAGTTTGGGTTGGTGTGAATGACACCTTAGTTTCTAATGGTAATTTAGATACCGGGGTAATAAGGGCTTCTGTCATTGTGTTGATGGAGGATGTGGACATGAATTTATCCATATTTCATTGAGTGAAATATAAATTGGTTGGGGATCCCAATGATTTTAAAGGACTGGGTAAATTAGACAAAGAATGAAAAACTTGGTCTAGAGTACCTTGTGAGGGAACTTGGAAGAGTGTGGCACTAAGAGGATAAGGTGGAGTCAAAATAAAAATTTGAGGGGGAATAGAAAAAATTAACACATATGTACTTATGGAAGGAACTATAGAGAATGTCACCTATGAAATTGTTGGTTAAGAGGTATTAACCTTAGGAACTTTTGAATATGTGGATTTAGGCTATAAAGAATGTTGAACCAGATGTTGTAAAATTATTGGTTGAGAGGTCTCAACCATAGGAACTTATGGTTACATGGATTCAAGGTATAGAGACTTCTAAACTAGATGTTGTGAAATTGTTGGTTGAGGTGGTGCCTCACTCACAGCTAGTTTATCCTCCATCTCTATTTGAATACACTTCTTAGCACTAGCCTTTTCATCCTTTCTTTTAACTTTACTCAAAAAAATAAATTTAGGTTTGTTTATGGATGTAGAGGCCTCTTATTTATTTTTCATCCTCAATTTCTCTTGTTTCCTTGTGGTATCTTCATCATATTCTTATTTTGACCCTATCCTAAAATGTTTTAGTTTGATACCTTTAGAATCTAACCAAGCATTAGTTTTTACAAGAATGGGCTATAATCTCTCTCTAATAGATGTGCATTCCTTTACAAACCATTAGATTGGAGGGATATGAGTAGAATCAACTTGATTACCTTCATATTAAGTATTTAATATATTTTCATCATTAGAGAGATTAGCTAAAATATTATCTAGTTTCAAATCTTAAATCTAATCAATAGTGAGATGGCTATAATCAAGTCTCCTTATATTTTCTTCAGTCTTTATTTCTACCAAGATGTCCTCAACCTTGTGCTCATGGGAATAATTACCTTTCAACTTTTCCTTCATTATTTTATAATCAAAAATTTTCCTACCCTTGTAATTTTTAAGGGTGATCCATTGCATTATAATTTCCATTGTCTTGGATTTGGGAGTAGTTGACATGGTGTATCAGCCAATGCTTATTGGAAACTTGAATCCCCTTTTATATGCATCTGACTACTTTTTGTGCATGGTCATAATTTGTCTGCACATCTCCATCAAACCTAATTTATCACTTGGACACCTTAGTAGCAAGTATGGTTATTATTGAATCCTCCCACCATGAGGTAAGTAAAAGTTGGGAACTGAAGGAAGATACAACCAATCTTATTCACTATTACCCATGATTGATCTGAAACTCTTTTCTTTTCTAGTTCCTATTCAAAAATACAAATGAACTTATATATTAAAGTATCATTAACTCTTCTAAAATGTTTAGTTCTTTCTTTGAGAGTTAGTTGTGGATAGGACTGATGAATAGGAACCTTCTTCCTCTCACCAACACTAGTCAGTCTAGGAAAGGTCCTCATACAAGATATAAAATACACTAGGTAAGAAGTCATATAAAACTTGAGGGAATAATTTACTTCAAAATGTTGGTGTCATATAACATCACTAGTCTAACTTCCCCAATAAATTCTCTTTTTATCTTTATTAATTATTAATATATAATGATACCTTCATTCTTGAAATATATTTGATGTAAGTAAACCTTTGACCATACCTAAGAGAGTGATTAAATCTCCTATCTCCTCCATGAATTCACTTTGGTATATATTTTAGGCCATCTTGAAATTGAGTGCCTTGGTATCTTCAACAAATTGGTATTAATATACCTCTTGCATTTATTGGAATTTATATCATAATACTCTTGGGATGAGCTCATGATAATATCAAAATATTCCTCAATGTTTGAGAGATGGAAAATTTTGTCAAAGTATTCATCATTAATATGAATGATTAGTTTCCCATTAGCATCCTTGAATAGATTGGTTTCTCTATCAAAATGGGTAATAGCTATTAGGATAAATTTTAGATATTGAGCTGACCTGGGAAATGCAGCTGCCAAGTGTATTTCACGATTAAGAATAGGCTATATATGCAAAGCAATAGGATCCCTCCCTAACCTTTATAGGAACTCGGCCATGTCAACATGACCAATATTTATATCTCCAATCTGATCTACATTGGATTCCACTATAGATGCTAAAAACACACCTTAAAACTTATACTTCATTATTATTTTAGCTGGGGAACATTATGACATTGATCTAGTATCTGCAAAAGAAAGTTTTAATTACCTAGAGTTAGCATTTTTCATCATTTTTGTGAAAGGTGTAAGAGTAGATAAAATTTGCACTTTTACATGGGATATAAAATAAAATGTGTACTATAGAGAAATTTCTCCAAATTAAACAGTGGGTTGATAACTTTGGTATAATTTAGATAATTTTCTATGAATTACATGGGAAGAGGTTGGGTGTAGTTTGAATAAAATTATCTAAACTACACACTAAAATGTAAAGTTAGTGTAGGCTAGAGAATTTTCTCTGACCTGCACCAATGTTTAACTCTCTTGGTGTACATTGGAGAAAATTCTTTGATATGCATTGAAAGGTTGGATCATGCACTTCAAATAATTTTCTCCAAAGTGCACCGATTTATGTGCACTTTAGAGAAAATTCTCTGAGGTACACTAGATGGTGAGAATGTTTGATCTACGTAGATAGGGTATTATTTAGAGAAAAAATTATGTAGAGCACTCCATGGGATTAATTTTTCTCCTTAGAGAAAAATCTTTCAAGAACATGGATAAAAAACCCCTAGGTCAAGCCAAAAAATCAAGCTTTGAAAAAATAAAGAAATAAAAAGGAAAGATTTACCTAAGACATAAAGAAATTAAAAATAAATTGAGGTTCTTTGACCATAAAATCAATCAAACTAAAATATCTAATAGATCATGAGGATTGTGAAGTGAAGGTGTACACAAGCTCAAAAATGGTGTTTGGGGGTGTACTAGAGTGAAAAAATGGTGAAGAGAGAGAAAATAATGGTAAAAATAAAAATTACCTCAATTAAATATATATACATATAATGGTAATTAATGTGAATTAACTACTAACATGATGATGGGACTAGGTGTAGGGTGAGATAAATTCTCTGACCTTACATGTGCATTAGCAGAGAATCTCTTTGTTATTACATGTTGGGTGCAGTTCAAAGAAAATCATCTAGATTGCACTAATTTGAACTTTGGTGTAGTTTGGAGAAAATTCTCTGAACTACATGGGTAGTTAAAAAATACCTTAAAAATCTTTCTTCTTGAGGAAAAACAAATGCAATAAGACAGTGATTATCCTCATTTTACATGCTTAGATCTCATGGGCTATGAAATAAAGAAGTTTCATAGGGGTTATCCCATGAATTGATCCTACTAAATTCAAGGATAATAGATAGAAAGGATTTAAATCATAGGTATCATAAATGAGTTGATCAATCTAATTAGTGATTAGGAAAAATCCTTGGAAAAAAAATTGTGCCCTATAAACTAAATCCTGTGAACAAAGGGAGATTTTGGATGGAAGTAGGGCAAAGGTGCAAACCAACCTAGAAGACTTTTGAAAGGAGTTAGATAAAATGGATATACTTGTGTTTGATGCTAATTCAATAAAAATTGATAGTGTCATGAATGAGATCAATTTAGTCATAAAGGGATTTAAGGACTTTAATTTAGGGACCCAAGAGAATGTACTTGAGTTTTATGTTCTTAAAATTTTGATGGTATAGTCCAAGGGTGGACTAGGGTTTTTATATGGGGTAATATTGGGCCCCTAACTTTGGTTTTTTGAATTTTTCATGCCAACTTGATATCAACCTTGGTGCATCTAGATATTTTTTCAAGAATTTAGACTAATGATTTTGATATCTAGTTGAAAGATGTAGCACAAAACATGCACTAGTTGGATGCTAGCTAGCCGGCTCCTAGATAATCAATACATAAACAAAGATATGAAGAAACATTGTAAGTGTATCATGAGAATAATGGGATCATGTAGCCAATAGTTTTGCTAACAAAACTCTAGCTCAATTCTTGAATTCATCCCCCACACTAGCAAATATGCTCTTGAAGGATGTTATAAAGAGCTCAAGCTAGAAAAAGAGGCTAATAGAAGGATAAGCATAGTGAAGCTTTAGAAAAATGGTTTTGGAACCATGGACTATAAATTTTGCTCTAGTATCCATTGACACTACCTAGAGATTTAAGTTAGGCTTAGATGTAGAATGAAGGTCACTTTGGCTTTGATGGTATGTGCCCAAGTTTTCCTGGGAACTTTGGGTTATGGATAATGTGTTTTTGGATTTAAACTCTTATTATGTAATTTGAACAATTAATAATGGTGTTGTTTTGAAATGCATTTGGGATGGTCTTGGGTGGAATTTTAGTAATAGTGAAAGTGAGTTTGTGTTATGTCACATTTTGGTTATTTATGGTGATCTAAATTTCATGTGTCTCACTGGTTTCACATTTTAATTGAGTCTTTGTATTCTCCTGACATCAAAATCATTATATATGTAAAATGGGTATAGAGTTACACCCATAAACCCAAAATTTGTTTAATATACATATGTTAAGTATGGAGGATAATTTAAATTTAATTATTAATGAACCAATCAGTACCTATATGACCCCAAGATTACCCTAAAATAGGCCTGCACCTATGGATCTGCCCCTTAATTAAGTTAACATTATATTTATTTGAGACCCTCTTTAAATCCTAATTACATGGTATAACTAGACATATATAGGACCCAATTCCTCCTCAATTTTAATTCAAGTGAATGCATAGGGATTATTCCTTATGTGAAATTGATCCTGACATATCTGAGTGTTTAAATGTTGAGCGTAAAAGGAGTTATCCTATACTTGTCCCTGATTGTAGAAAACCCATACAATATCAAAACATTATTTAAAATCATATATATTTGCATTATTTCCCTAATTATATATTATAAAAAAAACAATAAATTCCATCTTTATCAAAAATCAATATTTAGTTTAAAATAAGCTCTTGTTCATATCCAAACAAACACACTAGTAAGTGGAAAAGTTAGCCAAACCTAGGAAAGTAGAAGGTAGTATAATGGTATTAATTTCCTTATTTAATTAAATTACGAATATTATTTTAGTTTATTAAATAATTAAATCAGACCTTATTTAATCACTTTCATTTCATACAAATCATCCAAACTTAGTGTAATTCACCTAGAGACACCAAAAACTAGTTCTAGATTGCACATGTAAAAGAATTTTTAGATACTTGGTATTATTACTTATTAGGGTCTAGACATGATTTTTTAGTTAAACAAATATTATAAAATAATATTTTTCATTATATTTTCATTAATATATAATATTAAAAATACAAAAATAATTTCATTTGGTTTTCACTTAAAAAATCTAAAAATCAGTATTTGCATTATTAGTCAAGATTTTACATTCTATTATTATATGAATTTAAAAGTGAATTGAAAATTTACAAAATAAAAATTATTCATTTTTTTTTATATATTAATGTTTATTTAATTTAATTTATTCACCTTTATCAATTAGTTAGCTTTGTTTTCATTCAAAACATTACTAAAAACCAAAAACAAATCAACCACCAAAGCCTTGTACCAAAGAGCACAAAAATTCAAAAAATATTTATTATAAAAAAATAATAAGTATAACCACATATCACCTTAAAAAAATATTAGGTTTATACATTTATAAACCTAACATCTTGGATGAAACTTTCAGAGAATCCATACATTCATAGAGCAAGTCTATTTCCTAGAGTTATAACACTAACTCTTACTATCAACACCCTTGATATTAGTGTCAAGCTTAGAATTGAGGATTTTTATTACACACCTATACCACACCTATTTTGAATGATATCAGTTCCCTATAGGAATAATAAAAAATCCCTTATTCACCCACCATCATCTTCCCCAAAAACTAAGGCCATCAAAATAACGTGATTCAGGCCTAGATTCTCATTCCACCACTTTCTTCTCCTTGGGTCTAGCGTCATTATATATAAATAAAAATTTTGTATAAAATTGGTATGGAATAGGCATCCCAATATATTTTACCACATTTAATTATTCATTCAACCAAAACACTCCCACCTTCACATTACTATTATTGATTATGAAATTCACATCCTTATCATCATCAATATTGAGGGACATTGGAGTTCTATTTCTGATTAGTTAGATGATCTTATTAAGAAACATGATGAATTAGAAATATTTTTGTTATATAATGAGCATATATTTTCACTCATCATTCTTAATTTCATGTCACCAAAAAATCATCCTAATTTGTAACTCCATCAGACATCTCTTACATTAGTTGTCTCGACCAGACCTCAAGAACTTGAGTGCATAGTTTAGTATGTTTTATTCATGTGCATATAAATTAGGGAACCTATCATGAAATAATATGATATTTTTCATTTAAATGTTCTTCTCTTTACTATTTATCCCTTCTCCATCTTCTCCGCTCCTTCTATTTATTTTTTGGGTATCCACATACCCCAAAAATATGTCTGGATAGTATTTAGGTAGATCTCTTGACGTGGAGGGATATAGAAGGAGAAAATTTATCTCCATTAAGGATTATTTGGTAGTTTTTAACTATCATAATTTTAAAACTAACATTTATTATAAATATTATGATTATTCTCACCCCAATACTCAAACTAGTAGTCAAATTTCTATTAATGCGGTGTGGGATATATCCAAAATTAATAATAATCATCCTAACTCTAATGCAATGACTTGCTAGAGGGATTGAATCCAATTATCATATGGATATTATAACATATATTATCCTACAAAACCTAGATGTGAAAATCTCTACTAGGTATGACCAATATCTAGGTATGATTTATTATTTAGATGATGAGGTAAACCTGTGCAAGTGGATATGCATCCCTCTAGTAGGAGTCTAAAAGCATATATATCACTAATGCAATACCTAAACACTACATTTTAGGATACTATTACAAATCAATCTTTCCACACTAACTAATATCACACTTATACACCTCATATATAAGAGGATCCTAGACCTAACACTACTACCTAACTTGAATAAACTCATCAATACCTTGGTGGGTTACATTCATTATTTATAGAAAAATGAATAGTCTCTAAATAAAGGAATCAACCCTAGTACTCCTACATAATTTTATTTATCTTCCATTCATATCCAAACAATAGTTCATCAACCATTTCAAAAATAAAATTAAATGTACCCACCACAGCAAGGGCATATGTCCCCACCAAGCTATGCCTATAATAAACCCCTCAGGGACATCCTTACTCATGTATTCCCTAATACTATCAAAATTATTCCACCCTACCAATATCCTATCCAAACCCTAATTGTAAGTGTATTTATTAGTATAGGTATTTATTTTCCTAGATTTATTTATTTGGGAATATCATATTTGCTCACATGGATTTTTATTACAATTGGGGATATGCTTTCTTAGGTGGAGTTAGTGTGTCATAGGTGTCATAGGTTTTAATAGAATACTAGGATGTAAATCCCTTGACCAAATTTTGTCATGGAATTACACTTCTATTCTAGGTTCCTTTAACCAAATTTTGTGGAGGAGTTACAAATATATTATAAGGGGTCTTTGACCTCCATTTTTTGAGGAATTATTTAGCACTCCTATATGTAAGATTTGCTTGAGGAGATTTATCACATAGTAGATATTTAGATTTATCTATTTTGGATATCCAATGCAATACTTATTTTTTGATTTCATTCTTGGTTTAACACATTGTTGATGTGAACTCACATTATCTCATGTGAACATTAGACATTTTCACTCACTTTAAATAAACCTAGATCAAAATCCAATATGGTATTAGTTCCAGCTTGATCATTTTTTTTCCTTGTTAGTTGCTAAGCTTTCATTTTAAATCTAGATGTAGCCTAAATTTTAGATTCAACTCTTATTACTATATTTAGTAATAAAAACCTTGAATCTAAACACACCAATAAGAGGAGATAAAAATAATAATCAGCTCAATAAGAAGGCTCTTACCATCACTTTACCTATTTATAGATCCTCTTCAAGATTTTCAAATGGATATTTGATGCCAAATTGAAGGATGTTGGATTTCTTGCTTAATGCTTGATAGTGGAATTCAATGGACAATATGAGCATGATAATGGCTATGGATGCAAGGATGATAATAATGGATGTAAGATAATGGCAACAAGATAGAAAGTAGGTTTCAATTTTTCATGTTTTTAAAATTATTTTCATGAAGGGAGTGAACTTGATTATAAAGGAATGGAGGGAGAAATCAATGGATCAAATTTAATTTTGAGCCATTGAGATCAATGGCTAGGGATTTCCCATGGAATTTTTAATTGCATGGAAGCCTTTAGAATAGAAAATTCTAGAAAAAGGGGGATAAAATGGAGGAGATTTCTATAATCCTCTAATTCTATAAATATCCATAGGGTTTAGGTGTTTAAGAATATCTAGGATTAGGGGGTAGATGGGTAGGTAAAATATTTTGTATTATTAAATTAGCAAGTGGCTTAGAGAGTAGGTTAGTGGGTAAATAGGTCTTGTTAGGGGATTAATGAAGGGAATACTTAGTTATGGGATGTGGTAAGGTTTATAGGATGTAGGAAATGGTATTTGGGAAAATGGGACATTAGTAATGTTAGCTAGGAAATATAGTTATTTGATCAAATTAATGAAATTAGCATAATTAGTAGGGTGAGTGGATTTTAGTGCATACATATTTACCATATTTAAAAGGGAATTATGAGTGAATAGGATGGGAGGAGTAATGTTTAAATAAGAACTATAATAATCTTAGACAGTGTTAGAAATCAGTTAGTAGGTTATGATGCCCCTTTGAGGGAGCATACGAGGAGAATCAACCTAGATGGTCACTCAAACAAAAATCCCAGGGTGGGATAAGACCAAGATGATAAAATGGGGTTGGGATGTCCCAAGTCATAGTTAAATTTTAGATGCTACAAGAGTCAAGGGGATAGCGTATCTCAATAGTGATGGGTTATAGATAAATGACCAATGTCTAGAAAATGATTTGATTGATAGGATGCTATTGATTTAAATGAGATGGGTTTAAGTTAGTGATAAATAATGTATCAAGGACACATGATAGGGAAGGCTTGAAGGATGATAAATGAGATAAGAGTTTTTGATTAATGGATAAGGAGCTACTTTATGTAAGATATGTATCTTAAGAATGATGGTGATTGTTGAGTGACTAGTTTAGGGATGAGATAGTGATGAGGGATGAATAGTCACTGAGATGTCCCTAGGCACAAAATCAAGACTAGGTACTACCTACATAGTCCTAAAAGACCTCAGGTCAATGTAGTTCTGATGTGAGATATAGTTGAAGAATGGGGGAATGGAAAATCCATACCCTAGATGATGTGAGAGAGATGATTATATATGACTAATGGGGATAATTGTATTTTTTGGGGGATTAGATGTGGGATGTGTTAGCAAAGGGCTGATAGGGGTGGTGTGGGGTCAAATAGGACGAAATGGGAAAATAGGGTCATTTTAGAATTTTTTATTTTATGAGATTGAGCTCTGAGATAAAACATGGACCATCTTCCCCAATCTCCCCATAATGGTAAATGAGTGTTGGAGTTCCATAGATCTACTAAGGCTAGACCATTGATGAATGATTGACCCTAATTTTTTAAATTTTTGTAATTTTTTGTTGAATTTTTGGGATTTTGGTAAACAAGATCATTATTTAGTTTGCTAGGATAAATACCATTATTGATAGTAATGCCCTTAATCATGACATTATCATCATAAACTATGGTGTTGTAGGGGGATTCACGATATTGTAACACTAAGAGTTTAGAGCTATGGTATTACAATATTGCAAGCCTAGGCTCATAATTTTGTAATATCATGTATTTAGGAGTCATATTTTTACATGATTGCACTATAATTCAAGAGTGGAAATTTTGTCAAAGGCACAATTTTGGGCAAGTCTGCAAGTTGTAGTTTTTCCAAAGTTAAAAAAATATTCTAAGTGTGGATTAGTTATATGGGTATGAAGTTCAACTAGATATGTAGGATTATTAGTTAGGATAGGGATGAGATTAGATAATTAGGATAGTTAGTTAGGATGTGGTTGTATAAGGTAGGGGATAGCTTAAGGTGGTAGGTTAGTTACATAATATTAGTGGGATAGGGATTAAGCTAAGGGATGACATTAGTGAGATAATGTTTAGGGGATTATTTAAGTTGATTAGGGTAATTTGATATTTTTAGTGGAATAGGGATTAGGTGAAGGGGAGATAAGAGTATTTATAAATTAGTGATATTAAATGGGAGCGGGAATAGTTAGGGATAATTTTTGGGTAGGGATAATACTGGCAAGGAATAGGAAGTTGGTATAGGTGAGTGTTGGTAGTGTATAAGATGCAAATAAGATTGGGGATGTGTTGGGATAGATTAGGGTGAGGTCTTGTGAATGTAAATAATATGGATTAGGTTTTAGGGGGATAAGGGTAATTTAGGTGACTTTTGATAGGTAGGAGAGGTGATTTATGATAAATGTAGTGATAGGTTTATGGTTGTTAGTGAAGGAGGATTTAGGAGTGATGGTATCCCAATCACTATGTCCAGTAGTAAAACATGAGATGCACTTGATAGTAGAGGATGGGTAAAAAGTGTTGGAGATAATTATGTTACATGATGTGGTTATGATTTTGGTGATATGAATTGATCAGGCCCTTATCACAACATTGGTGGAGCACTAGCATTCTAAAATCAGCACATTTCACTTTGTCACTAGCAAAATGATAGTGACACTAGAGGATGTTTACCAAATATTATACTTACCAATGTTAGGAGATAGGATTTATTAGAGGTCACATACACTCACTATGAAACTAAAGAGATTGGTTGGGGATTGTAGGTGGGAGTTCCTGATAAGTGCATTGATGTTGATAGATGTCTTATTAAGGGTACTATTAATAGGCAAACCATGGTGGTCAAGTCTCTTGTGATTGACATGCTCTTGATATACAAGAATGGGTAGTGGTTCCATTTGGGCCTAAGAGACATTATAGAAGACATGGTCTAATATTTTAGAGTTTCTACCTCGAGGCCTATAGTATTATCATATCTATACTGAGAGATACATCTAGGAGCATATAGAGGAGTCACAAGCCTGGGACCATACATGCTTTTACAAGTCTATAACTAGAAGAAAATTATGATCTAATAGTCATTACAGACTTTAGTATCATGATAACCACATTAGTTAATGGTTTTTGGTTGGTAAATTATATTAGGTGTGTATTTGGGTCATGATGGGGAGATGTAATTTTATCGAGATGAATTCTATAAAATTTATCCTAAGCATATTACATGGACTCTTTATAGGGGATTATAATTTGGATGGGATGATGAGGATGTGGTGACACAATATGTGATGATGGAGTGTTATTTGATGGGGTAGAGGGATTTAGTGATAAATCAATATAGGCTAGATATGTTGTAGAGGTAGTTTAGATTTATTCAAGATGTGCCTAAGGAAGAGTACCTATTTTCTTGGAGTATGAGGGAGATGCAATATTAGGGAAAGCCAATAGATAGGGCACAAGCTCAAATGGATGATGATAGTATTGCCCTAGTGGCTTAGGATTTTATGATGTCAATCCCTGATCTGAGAGTGATAACAACATATACCACATGGTGGATACCATGGATTCTAGTGAGATTGACCCATCTTAGGGTTGTAATATGATGAAGAGTGGTTAGGAGAGTGATATAGACTCTTTCTATATTATGAAGTCATATGAGCCAAGTACCCACATAGAATGGATATGATGGGTAGGATAGGGTTGCCATGGATGTGGAAAGAGTGGATGGGGATTAGGCATAGACACAAGTATAGGTTGGACCTCAAGTGTAACCCAAAATTCAAGTGGGCACATAGGCTAGGGAGAGTGGTGGTGGAGATGGTGTAGGGCCCTTATATTAGCCTTTATTAGAGAGTGAGAGATCTATACTTACATGATTATAGATAGAGATTTAAGATCGAGTGGTAGAGATTTCTAGGATTATGTAAGAGTAGAATAGGATACAAGCATAGTTGTAGGCCATGATAGCTCAGAGAGATGGATAGTTAGCTTAGGCACAAGCCTAGGTGACTGGGTTATAGGGATAGGTTACAGGTTTATAAGCCCATATAACATTGAGAGATGGGTAGCTGACCTAGGCCCAAATATAGGGGATAGGGTTACATGCATAGATCACTATATCAGAGGCACAAATTTCTACCTTATAGAGCTAGATCTAGATCCATGATGCATAGATTAAGGGATATTAAGTTTAGATTGCATAGATGTAAGAACAAATACATACCCTAATAAGAGAGGTAGAGATGGTTGAGAAGGTCAAGGAGGCTTGTTTAGTGATGAGTAAGCATATGATGGATAGTGTGATGAATAATATTATGAGATTAATGTGTAAGGCCTAGTACTGTAGGACATTAAATAAGGCAGTCATGCCAATTGAGTGACATGCTCCTTTTTAGGCCAGTTCTTCATACTCAGTACAACATCCTGTTAGAGGAATACTAGGACCACTAGGGCCACTAAGACCATAGCCATGATATACATATTTATATATAGGGTATTTATTATATTGTATCTCATTCTTATCCCCATGGGTGCACATATTGTATCTATTTTTTGATAGGGACTCCATGTGGACCATTGATATTACTTTTATATACATGATGAGATGTTAGCTGATGTGATGTGTTATATTATTCAATTGATGGTGATGTGATCATATTGATGTCATGGGTTGTCATGTAGTTTTAGGTTATATGATGAGATATGATTATATAAATTCATGAAATTAGATGTGATGTGGTATATTTTCGTTATTATTTGTCGATCTTGTTATGATGTGATGTGATGGATACATTGTTTACCATTTAGATGACTCATTTATTTATGATGTGATGAGATGCATATGATGTAATGTGATCAATTTGTATAATTTTATTTCATATGACATTATATGAGGTGATGTGATAGATTTACATGCTTATAGGTTTTATGATATAAATGATGGATGCATGTATAATAATATTGGATTTATTTATGATGTATATGAATTAGATGATGAGATGACTATGATGTAGTGATTATATATGTGTGTGTGTGTGTGTGTGTGTGTGTGTGTGTGTGTGTGTGTGTGTGTGTGTGTGTGTGTGTGTGTGTGTGTGTGTGTGTGTGTGTGTGTTTGTAATGATGTGATGGATTGTATGTAGATGTGATGTGATGTGTATTTAATGAAAATATTAATCCCCTTATTAATTTAGTATGTCTCACAATATGGTTTTGTGTAAGAACTTTCATACACCATAGAGGTATGATAATAATGGGATGGGACATAATTAGATGTTAGATGAGATGGGGATAGGCTACATGGGATGGGGGTATCTACGATAGGACAAGTGATAGGATTAGAGGGTAGATGTGATAGGTGGTGATTTTTGAAGTCATTGATAATGTTTGTAATCCATTTTAATGTTGCACCCTTTAGATGTGTGCCAATGACATTGTTTCACTAAATTTTGTCTATTTTAAGTCTAAAGGAAAATAGAATGAAGGAAAGGGATAAGTGATTATAATGAACCTAGATTTGGTTTGTGCACCATATTAAGACATTGTGAGCACTCCTCTTTGGCTAGGGAATACTACCTATAAGTAATAAAACACTACCACAAGATGTTTGTTAGTAGTTAAATGAGAGGGTTGCCAAGCTACATGTTTGTTCTAGATAGTGTGAAACTTCCTTAGAGATGACAATCCACTTTTGAGAGAAAAAATAATGATAAATAATTGAAAGAGAGGTAAAGAGAGATTGAAAGAGAGATAAGATTATTTTTATTAACAACTTGTATGCATTAGAGAGTAATAGGGTGTAGGTGATGTACTCTTTTTGTATTTTAGAAGTTGTTTGGGTAGGGTTTGAAGAGGATATGGAATCCATAGTCATCGATGTCGATAGGGTAGTGACTGATATTGGTTATACTATTGAGGTCAGTAGTGAGGTGATCAATGTCAGTTACGATATTGAGGTTAGTAAGGGTAATAATGGTCTGGGAAATTGCAAAAGGCTTTTTTAGGTCTAGGATATGGTTTGGATTAGGTCTAGGAGGTTGGGAGAGTTATGAGAGAGAGATTATGACTTGGATAGATTTGGTCAGAGGTTTGGTGTGTCAAGTTAAGGGGGAAAAAGTGAGGAAGCTTTATAACTCCCTCAATGGATGTTCAGTTAGAACTGCATAAATAAATGTAGAGTAGATATAAAGAAATAGTAGAATAGATGTTTAAAAGATAGAGAATAAATGATGTACTTAGCTCTAGTTACTAAATGATATGTGTTAGATTGATGATCCCTAATATGGAGTCTAAACTTAAATACTTAAATAGAGAGAATAAGTGAGTGTTTTTGGTTCTTACGAGCTTAGTTACTAATTGTGATTGACTTACGTAAGATGATTGTAAGCCAGAATGTTGAAAATAGAATGCCCAAAGCTTGAATGAGAGTAAGAATCAATTTTCATAATTTCTACTGACCTAATCTTTAGGTTGGAGTTTGGATTATATTTTCAATGTCGGTGATCCCATTGATGTCAGTCATGGTTTGATCGATGTTAATGGCCCTAAAATAGGTAAACCTTACTATTTTTGGCCTATTTTTCTATTGTTGATCATGCCAAGTGTGACACTTATTATAAAATGGTAAAAATATGGGTTTAGGAAGGAGATAATTGATTAGAAATTTAGATTAGAAGTGGGAATAAGTCTTCAGTAGTTAGGATGAGGTTACCAGGTCTTGAGGTGACTCATTAGGTAAGAATTAGTCATAAGGTGAGGTGGCTAGGTAAGGTGGTAATTTGGTTTTTTAATTAACTTAATTATGTATTTTAAATTAATTAAATGTGTGATGGGTAAAGTATGGGTTAAGAAGATTAATTGTTATTATTTAAATAGGCTTAAGGGGTTTTTGACATAGGGAGTTTCACACATGTGTGTGACATAATTTTGGGGTCTAAATTTTCCCCTTTTGTCTTTTAATTTGTAATGGCACATTGCAAGATAAAAAAAGAGTTATATGTTCTAAGTATTGGATGAGATATCCCCCTTCAAAATGGGAATCGATGGAGGAGAAATAAAAATTGGGTACCAGTTTGATAAAATGGTAATTGGATGAATGGTGGATAATTGAGTATCACTATGTATGCATGTACTACAACAAGATAGAGTTGAAAAAGTCAATAATAGGTAAGGTTACGGAGGACTTAGAAAGAAAAAACCAAAGCATAACTTGTAAGTGATAGCTGATAGGTCAAAATAATCAAAGTTGTAGCTCTAATGGTCAATGTGTCTTAGGTATCTAAGGTAGGAAGTGCCCTTGAGAAACACAAAAGGGTTGAAGGTGATAGGATGATCTTGGTTTCCATATAAAACACCTAATATACATGCATGTACATAATAGCCAACTATAGTAGAATAGAATAAGAAGCCAAGACAAACAATGCAAGGTTGGTGTAAAAGGGTTAATGAGCAAGGAGATATTCATGATCTCCAAGAAAAGTCATCATGGGTGAGGATTTAAGAAATATCTAATGGCTTTTGTCATGGTTGGGGGAAATATATGTGATCTCCAAATTCCCCAATGTATGGGTAAAGTTTGAAAAGTTGGGTTTGCTTGGTTGGGAAAAAAATTATAGGAATGGTGCTGACATCAGTTAGATTTGTTGATTTTAGTAATAGAAAATGTCAACATCAATAAACTTAGGGAAACAACACTGATGTTGATAAGTGTAAGTACTAACATTATCAAGTTAGGTCAAGGATGATGATGTTAGTAGCCAACCAAACCTAACAAAAGGGGGTTTGGTATCAAACTAAACTCATTTATAACTTTGTGATTGGAGAGAAAAAATAGAGCTTGTAGAGTGATTTGAGATGGTAGGTCAAGGAGGGGACCCAATAGGAGGTGCACCACCATAAATGCTAGATATGCCAACCAAGAGGAGATAAAGAGATTAGGTAAGAACCTCTACTAGTTGGTTTGAAGTTTAATTTTGGTATTTTTAATTTTTAGGCTAATTTAGAGGTGGGGGTGTAGAAAATGTTAGTGGACAGTTAGAAAATAGGGTAGGGTAATTATAGGATAAGTTAGGGGGTTTTTTGGGTAGGTTTTTAGGTGAAATGGGTAAGTTTGGATTTTGGTCATTTAGCCCTAGGGTTAAACTATCAGAGTTGTTTCTAGAATCTAGATAATGCAAATGAAATGGAGATGTGATCACATGAGATGAAGCAAGTGCACACCACATAGATGCTAAAGCAATTTGAAATTATACAATAAGATAAATTGCACAAGACAAAATAAAGAAAACTAAAATTTGATTAACATGAGATGGCCAAAGTGAGGAATACATATAGGAGAGTATGTAAGTAACTCCTCCACAAAAGGTGGACAAGGCACCCCAAGAATAGATTGTAACTCCTCCATGAAAGGTGGTGACAAGGTGCTAAGAATAGAGAAGTAACTCCCATCAAGGGAGTTACTTATGACATTATCATGACACCTAAGACACATCTATGACACACACCTCCACATAAGCTAGCCTATCCCACAAATATAGGAAAACTCCATGTATGCACAAGAAATACAATTTCTCTAATTGAAAAATAGGGAAAAATAAAAACCTACACTAATAAACCCTCCATAAGCGCAACTTAGGTGGGTAGTGTGGAAATATAAAATGGGTCTCAGTAACTAGGCCTGATGAGGTACCCATGTACAAATGAAATCTCCCATAAGATAGAGAAAAGGAAAAAACCTATAAGAAAAAACTCCCCCTCAAAAGAGAGACATAAAAGAAATGAAGAGGATAGAAGGCCCCCTGAAGATGATGTTGTTATAGAAGTAGATTGCACCCCAAGAAGAGCTCATAGATGAATGAACTTGCTCTTGGTGAAAGATTTGGTGAAGATATCTATAACTTGCTCTATAGACTAGCAAAATATCAAGTCAATGATCTAACTATGAATAAGTTCTCGAATGAAATGCATGTGAATCTCTATGTCCTTGGTCCACTAGTGCTAAATCATATTCCTAAAAATTTGAATGGTACTCTAGTTATCACAATAAATGATGGTGGGTTGCTTGATAGGAATGGTAAACACAAAAAGAATCCCTTAAAGCTAAATAGCCTCAGTAGCTACATTAACAGCTCCCCTATACTATGCCTTTATGGATGATATAGCAATAACATTCTGCTTCTTGCTAGACCAACTGATAAGAATAGAACCTAGAGAGAAATTGTAACCAAAAGTGGAATTGTAAGTCTATGAGACACTAGACCAGTCTAAATCTGTATATCTAACCAAGTCAACCTCTATGTCAAATTTGTAATGAATATTGTATTTATGTGAACCCTGTATGTAATGCAAGATCCTCTCAGCTACTTTCCAATGTAGCTCATGAGGTTCCTGCATAAATATAGAGACGAGTCCCACTGTATATGATATGTCAGGCCTGGTGTGAGTCAAGTGGATGAGACTACCAACAAGTTATCAATACCAAGTAGCATCAACCAATAGTGAAGAATAATCAGCCTCAATGTTGATTCCTAATAGAAAGGGAGTCAAAGATGGCTTGCAATTAGCCATGTGAAACTAACCCAATAAGTCAAGAGCATACTTAGGCTGTGTAAGAGAAATCCCTAAATCTAACTATGAGATCTCAATGCCAAGGAATTAGTGCAATAAACCCAAGTCTATCATGTCAAATCTATCCTAAAGAGATGCCTTCACCACTATAATAACTGATGAAGAACTCCTGTTGATCAAATGGTCATCGACATATAGAACCAAATTAGGAGCAAATCATCTTACTGTAAGAAGTAGACATTAGGACCAGAATGACACCTACTAAAACCCATTGTGAGAAGGAAGGAATCCATCTTAGCATACCATGCTTGAGGGGCCTATTTGAGGCCATAGATATATTTCCTAAGTCTGCATACTAGAGAAGAATCCTGAATAAATCTTGGTGGTTGCTTCATTTAGATCTCCTCCTCTAGGTCTCTGTGAAGAAAGGCACTCTTCACAACCATCTAGTGCACATCCCAACCATGTGCTATGGAAATAGGGAAGGTGAGTTAGATAAAAGTCATCTTTGCAATGGGTGCAAAGGTCTTTGAATAGTCAATGCTTACCACCTGTGAGAAACCCTTGGTGACCAATCACACCTTGTACTTATCAACTGACCCATCTATTACAAACTTGGTCTGATATATCCACCTACATCGAACCATCTTTATTCCTTTAAGAAGTGAAGTCAAATCCCAAGTGTTATCTTTGATTAAGGAAGGATATTCTTCCTCCATAGTGATATCCCACTCAGATACCCTAGATGCCTCTCAAAAAGTCTATGGATCTAAAACTGAAGCAAAGAAGGCATGTGGATCTCTCTAAAAATCCCCCCTAGTACATTTGTCATCTATGGGATCTCCTACCCAAGTGCCAGCACTCTCAAGTGTCTGTCTAGCCCAAAGTGGCCTGGAAGTGGGTGAGATAGGTGCTAACTCCTAATCCTCTAACTAACTAGAGGTGGATGACTCTGCATCACTATCCTCATTGTCTAAACTTGAAGAAGAAGAAGATGTCTCTGGCTTAAGAACCTACTATGGCTAATCTGAATCTGATCAGGAATCATCATGAAGAAGTAGATCTGATGAGGGAGAAGAAGTGTCAAGTGTTGACTCTCTAGGACTTTCCTGAAAATGGACACTTCTCTCTATGAACAAATCATGATTGACTGGATCTAGAAGGCGATACCCTTTAATACCATTCAGATATCCTATAAAGATGTAAAGCTTGGACTAATGTTCCATAGCTTTGGGTTTCTTCTTTAGAATGCAAGCCATGGTTGGGGATAAAAAACCCTAAAGTGCTCAACATCAGGTTTCCTCTTATGCCAAGCATCAAAGGGTGTTATCCCTTTCAAAGCTTTGTGAGGAACCCTATTTTGAATGTAGCAAGCACAATTGATGGCTTTAGCCTAGTACTATGGTTCTAAGGATTTGGAGTGAACCATATAGCTTCTCATCTCTTTTAAGAACCTATTCTTGCATTTTGCAACCCCATTTTATGAAGGACTGAAAATGACTATGCGTTACAAATCAATCCCCTCTGTGGTGCAAAACTACTCAAACCTAATACTAACATACTTCCCTCCATTATCAGTTTGAAGAACCTTGATGGATTTCTCACTTTATTTCTCAACAAGAGCCTTGAAGTCTTGAAAATTTTCAAACACTTCAAACTTTTGTTTGAGAAAATATATCTAAGTGTACCTAGAGAAATCATCAATGAAAGTTAGGATGTACTTGGCCCTTGTGAAAGATGGTATGGGAAAGGGTCCTGATACATCACTGTGGACTAACTCCAAAGGTTGTGAAGCCCTCCAAGCTTTGCCTTTGTCAAATTTTGCTTTGTGATGCTTCCCAAGGGAGCACCCCTTGCAAATTCATTTTGATAATTGGACACGAGGCAAGCTAATGACCATGTCATTTTTGCAAAGTTGCTCAAGGTAGCAGTACTTAAGGTGGCCAAACCGCTCATGCCATAATTTGTTAACTCCATATAAATGAGTTAGTAATGCTATTGGAGAATAATTTGATGAAAAATGTGAGAATGTGTATAACCTTGCTTGGTGATCTACCCTATCCACTGCCACTGTAGTATCACTATGCAACTCCCTGATAGCCACTGAATCTAGTGAAAACTCAACTCTCATGCCTTGACCAATGTGAGTGATTTGGTACACTGATAGGAGATTGGTTGAAAGAGAAGGAAAACTTAAAACATTATTAAATGTTCCTCCTTCCATTTCAATTGACCCTCTCCCTGCAACAAAAATTGATGTGTCATCACCCAAACTAATTAAAGTCATGTTACAAGGCTCTAAAGCTGAAATCTCAACTAGTGAAGAGCCCATGTGGTGAGAAACACCTGAATAAATGACCCATGATGTTATATAAGCTATAGTAGCTACAAGGGCCTTTCCCTTTTCTTTCTCCTTACCCTTGCCTTTTGCCTTGGTAGAATCTTGGGTAGATGAAATCTGCTTGATGGACTTAGGAACACCTATGTTGTCTTTCTATAGAAGATGAGTTAGGTGATCTATTTGTTTTTTCATGAATTTGTGTTCATCATGCCTTGTCTTTTTACAATAGGCACACTTAACCTTCTCCTTCTTAGGTTTAGCATTGGAAGAGGAAGTCTCAGTGTTGTTTTTGGTAGGATTGTTGTTTTCTTTCTTCTTCTCCTAGTCCTTGTTCTTTTTCTTCTTCTCCTTTATTGAAGTCTTATCCTTACCATTTCTATCTATCAAAGCTTGGGGTTGTGTAGACTTCATTGTGCCCATTTGAATTAGCTTATCTTGCTCCCTAGTCAAGTCAAAAATAAATGAATCCAAAGAAGGCATTTTCCATGTAGTGCCAAGGGCACTTTTTATGGCATGAAAAGTGGAGACAAAGACTGAATAGCTTGGACCTAACTTTGTGAGAATAGAAAGGATGAGTTGATCATCTTTCTTCTCTATCCCACATTATTTCAATTGTAATCTAAGGGCCTTAAACTTAGTGAAGAAGTCCTATAAGGTGTCAAAGTTGCTAGGACTTAGACTTATGAGTTTGTTTTCGAGCTCATGACCTCTCATCTCATCAAGCTTTCCAAATAAGTTTTCTAAGGTGTCACATATGTCATTGGGAGTCTTGGAGGATTCTAAATGGAAGAAAAGTTTTGGAGACACAAAAAAGCTTAGTAATCCATAGGCTTCATCACTATGGTTATACCACTTGACCTTTTCAGCATCAGTGTTGGGTTCTACTTTAGTACCCATGGTGATCCTATACAACCCTTTACTTCTAAGAATGATTGACATTTTAACCTTCCATTCATGATAGTTGAAGGGTGTTAGGGGTTTAAGTTTAAAATAATATATTTTAAGCTGAATTTAGGTGAAGTTGTGTTGATTTTAAGTTGTGAAATTATGCAAAAAGGAGAATGAAATCAAAGATTTGCAAGTTGTGAAAAGTAATCACACCCCCCCCCCGAAATATTGAGCCCCTCCCAAAAATATGTAAGTGCACGTTTAAAAGATGTCATACTTAGCCAATAATGCGTCTTAGAGCAATCAGTGCAAGACTTAAGCAAACAAGACATTGGACTCATCTAAAAATGCATCCTAGGAGACCCAAATTTTAGGCACTTTATAAAATAGTTCATTTTTGACAAATAACAAGCCTACACTGTGGAGAATTAAATTACAAACACTTTTTCAAAAAAATTCACCCAAATTTAAGCTACCATTTGTAAGATATTAAAGGTTCAATTTTCTCGTAAACTAGTGTTTTTGCAAAAAAACCACTAAAACATTAAAAAAAATGTATGTTTTGAGAGAGAAAGTGGCCTTCCAACCACTCATTAGATTCAACATGGAATGAGGAATCCAAAGGAGGTTTGTGTGAGGGGTAATTGGCCTCCCGCCAACCTGGGCCTCACCCTTCATCTTCAACAGATGAAGATACAAGTTTTAAATGAAAACTCCCAAATTATCAAACTATCTAAAAAAATAAATATTCAGTTAAATTAACTGATTGTTGTTTTACAAGTCAATTTTTAATTGAAAAAAATAAAGCAAAAGATAGTTTTGATGAATGCCTAGGGTCCAAGGGCTGACATGGGACACCAAGCAAGGAAGGGGTGCCAAAAAAGCACAGTCTAGATTTTACTTGCAGAAAAGATAAAAAAATTTGTAGACCTACTTGCCATACGGCCTGCTTGGCACCTTGAAAATAGAGAAAAAAGTCAGCTAGAAGGACTACCTAGGGTGCAACATTGACTGTTGCATGGATTGCTATGTGGAGTGATGAAGCCATTGTTAAAGGCACGTTGCAAATAGAAAAAGGTCAGCTATTGGAGAGTGCGTGGGTTTGTAAAAAGTTGGAACAAAGTTGTAAAATATTGGTATGGAGTTCTAGAGGCTTAGCACAAAGTTGCAGAAGCTTGGCATGGCTGTACCTAGACTATTGTTGAGTGTTGATCCTCCCTTTGCTCCTTGCACACAATAATGGCACCTGAGCTGAAGTAAAACTAGCGCATGAAGTGAAGAAATCCAAGACACCCCAAGGCCAAGGATCCCAAGGATATGATACTAGAAATAATATTGAAATATTTTTCTATTATTTCAGATCAGATCTAGAATTAAAAAAATAAAGATAACTCCACTCCTCTTGATTTCAAAATAAACTAAAAGCATAATTAGACACATGATTATAAGCTTTGCTCTAATACCATATCAGAGTTGTTGCCAAAATCTAGATAATGCGAATGCAATGGAGACGTGATCACATGAGATGAAGCAAGTACACACCACATAGATGCTAAAGCAATTTGAAATTATACAATAAGCTAAATTACATAAGATAAAATGGAGAAAACCAAAATCTGATCAACATGAGATGGCCGAAGTGAGGAATACACATAGGACAATACGTAAGTAACTCCTCCACAAAAGGTGGACAAGGCACCCCAAGAATAGACTGTAACTCCTCCATGAAAGGTGGTGATAAGGTGCTAAGAATAGAGAAGTAACTCCCATCAAAGGAGTCACTGATGACATTCTTATGACACCTATGACACATTTATGACACACACCTCCACATAAGCTATCCTATCCCACAAATGAAGGAAAACTCCTCGTATGCACAAGAAATACAATTTCCCTAATTAAAAAATATGAAAAAATAAAAATTGACACTAATATAAACTAGTCATTGATATTAGTGAGGTCCATCAATGTCAAAAAACATGGTATTGAGGTCATCAGGTGCTTGTCAACATTGGCTAATACGTAGGCCTATAAATCACCAGCATTGGCATTAATTCTAATGTTAGTGACTATAAAAAAGTAGAAAAATAGGAGAAAGGGTCAGTTTAGATCCCCAGTGGAATTACTCAACTAGCCTAATAGCTAAGCTAGCCTCAAAAGACCCTATGTTAATTGATTACTACCTACATATCCTTGTTTAAGGCCTTCAACCAATGTAGTTCTCCTAGAGCCTAGGAAAAAAATCTAAAAAGTTGTGATAGGGGAAGTGGGTAAAAAAATAAGTTGAGATAGGTTGAGAGATCTAGGGCTTAAAAGATAGGTCATAGTGTCAAGAGTTAGTAATATAGGCTATGAGGCCTAGAGTTGTGATAGATAAGTAGGCCTAGGGTAGAGAGAGAGAGGAAATAAAGCCTAGGGTATAGAGAGAGAGGTAGTGAAGCCTAAGGTAGTTAGTGAGGTGGGTATATGGCTAAGCTAACCTTAGAAGACCCTATATCAATTGAGTGCTACCTACATAGCTTAGTTTAGGGTCTTAAAATAATGTAGTTCTCCCTAAGAGAAGGGAAAAAAGAAGTGATATAGTATATTGAAATGTATGTGACTTGAGTTATGCGTGTATGGATGTAGGTGAGGATGGAGCTAACATTATGAGATCATCTATCAAGGCTATTAATATGCATGAGGAGTGATGTCACTCTAGATGATTGGGAACATATGGCAATTATGGGGTTAGGAAGAGTGTGATGGTACTATCAATTCACTTAGGATGTGCCCCTAATGATAGTATTAATTGAGAGGTGGGATCACACCACCAACACCTTCCATTTATTGACCAAAGAGTTGATAGTGACTCAGGAGGACTTGTATAGGATTTTGTGGATACCACTTGAGGGTGAGGAGATTTTCACATGCTCAAGAGAGAAGCATGATATACACATGGTCACTTTATATGGAAAACATGTCAGTGAGTTGACTTAACACTCTATGAGTTTCACATATGAGCCAATCTATATGGATGATGAGGAGTAACATCATCTAAACATCCTGATGATGATAAAGATTATGGTGTATGCATTACCAGATGTAGATGGTAGGATATTTTTGATTTCACTAACATGTGTGCTTGTATAGATGGTTAAGTAGCAGACCATTTTTACCGAGTGTCTAGTATTTTTGGCATATTTATATAAAGAGTTATGGGGTTTGAGGCTGTGACAATGATCTAATTTGTGTGTCAACCATCTATTACACTATTGGGTGTATGAGCACATCATGGTGACATAACCATTGGGGTTACCTACCATGATCCTAGCCAGCTTCAGAGTTGGTTTTAGATGGTGGAGAGAGGGCATGGCATAGACCTGAGTAGATGGCATGGTATGACACATTACCTATTATAGGTGAATGATTAAGGGCTTGATCCCTACATATATTTTATGGAGACCATATCTGACATACCTAGGTTTTAGAGGATAGGCACATCAACTTGTTGGGTTTCAAATCTCACTATGGGTTAGGGGGAGATGGGCTAGTGAGTTGGAGATGGTACCCATGGCACAGGTTAGGAAGTAGTTTAGTATACTATAATATATTCCACCTTCTTTCCCTCAATATAAGAGGGATGACATAGAGGCACCCTTACCATTGTCCTAAGATATAAATGGGCCAAAATTTGAAGAGTTGCTAGTAGGGCTAGGTGTTGGAGACCTAGGGTACACAATGGCCTATATAGCTTGGTGTGTAGGTTTACATATGGTGATGGAGGTCAGGAGGCGACCACTAGATTTATAAGGGTTGGTAAGAGAGAGGGATGTAGTGTTATAGGCTCAAGATGTATTAGTACAATCTTGAGATGCAATAGTGCAGGCTTGAGAGATAGCCTAGGCATATGTTTTATCCTTACATGGGTAGGCGGTGATGTTGTAAGATAAGATTGGGGCTCTATAGGGCCAAGTTATAGCACTACAGGGCCATGTTATTGATGTATAGGGTCAAGTGACTATACTAATAGTAGAGAGATATACTCTGAGAGTAGCAACCTAGGGTACTCCTCCTCCTTTAACACCACAGGGACTAGTACAAGTTGGGCCATCATTAAGTGCTATGGAACCTCTATAGACTATATCTATGGAAATATATTTGACTACCCTAGATGAGATAGTAGGAGAGGTCGATGTCACATGTGATGACTTATAGCTCATGCAGACATAGATAGGTGGAGAGTGGTGATGACATTGCCTCTTCATGACCATGTGGAGAGCCTTGAGGACCTTGAGTGTCATAGTTTGATAATTTTGAGTATATATGTTATATGTATACTAGCCTATGAGCTGAAAATGTGAGATGTATATTTTGAGAGAGAGATATGATTTTATGATGATGTAGATGATGATTATTGTGATCATATATATATATATAGAGAAATGTATATGTATATATGTATATATGTGTGTGTGTATATATATATATATATATATATATATATATATGACATGTTCATTTATTGCTATGTGTTCATTTGAGATGTGTTTATTGTGGTTATGATGATGATATGGATGATGATTATTTTATGTTATGTTAATTTTGATGTTAATGTTGATCATGTTAGTTGAGCTAGACTAGTCTTTCCCATATATGTGATGGTATATGCATAGTTGGTTGATTAGTTTCATCTTAGCATTTTTCCATATTTAGTGATGGTGTATGCTTAAATTGAATAGATTGGTTATGTTAGTTTATTTCAGAATTTTTCTATATTTTTGATGGTATATGCATAAAATAAATTGAGTAGGCTTTGTTACTGTTGGTATGACATTATTTCTTCATCTCAAATAGAGAGATCGACTTGTAATGTGGATGGAAAAATAAAGAGGTAGAATACTCATGCATTGGCAAAGACAATAATTAGAACATAAATAGGCTCAGGAAGATGAGCCTCTTTCTTTCCTTATATTTTTGAACCATTATGTTTGTTAGAAAAGTGTCGTGTTTACCTTATATTAAGTGAGCTTCATAGTCCCTTGAAAGAGTATGAGGGGAAAAAGGGTAAAATGAGGAAAAATGTTTAAATAGCATGAAATACGAAGTAGGGATGATATGCCCATGATGTGGGTGACCTAAGATCTACTATAGTTAAGTCCATGACTTAAAGCTTCATTTTTTTATTTAAGTTGATCAATACAAGAAGCCTACAATGGGATTTTGTATGGGTTAAGGTTGTATAAAGCTATGAGAAGACTTTTTTTATTTGTTTTTCCCTTTGAGAATAAATCTTGGCTTAGCCATCCTTCAAGGGAGTGGTCTAAGCATTTCTTTTAATTTTAAATAATCTTCCTTCAAAGGAGTAGTCTATTGATAGTAACCAAGGGAAGCTATGTAGCTATCATTCAAGGGATCAGTCTACACTGAGAAGTATGACCTGAGATGTTTATAACATTTTCAAATATCCCTTTTTTTTGGCTTTTATTCATGGACAAGACTATAGAGGCTTAGGAGTTTTCCATTTTAAGGACAAAACCATACCACTGTGTAAGTTAACTAAGTGTATAGGAGTAAGGGTGAATAGGAAGGGTAATGAATGTAATAGGGATGCTCAAGGGATGAGCTCAATTTAAATACAAGGTAAAGTGATGATTGTTAACAAAAGAATGGTTGTAAGTGTAAAAAATTTAAAGGCTTAGGTTCTGGTCTTCCTTCAAGAAAAGATAAGTGATAAGTTCTTGAGCTCTACTTATGAGTTATGATATAAGGTCTAGGTGAATTAGGAGAAAACTTATCCCATTTGCTTTTCTCCATGTTCATCACATGCTGATTTTATTTCAAGATGAGATCTCCTATATTGAAATCTCTCTTTGAGGTTTTTTTATAAGCACATTTGATATGATTTTGATAGATTTTGAGGTGGTGCTATGAGATGGCACTCATCAAGCAATTCAAGTTGAGCTAAACATTCTTGGTGAAAATCATTGTTAGTAAGTATGTCATGTAGATAAATGTGAAGATAAGTAATCTAGACATCAAAAGGCAAAACAACCCATATACCAATGAAAAAGGTGTAGCACCCATAGGGGTTTGAATGTTAGTATGGTAAGCCCATAAAGTAAAAGGAATATGTATATGCCAGTCCTTACTTGTATCATTGACTACCTTCATTATAATTTTGGTCAATGTTTTGTTAGAAGCTTCTACTTATACATTAACTTATGGATAGTATAGTGATGAGAAGCTTAATTTGATTCCAAATATATCATGAAGACTTTGAATAGTCTTGTTTTTGAAGGACTTGCCATTATCTATTATAATTTTATGAGGGACACCAAAATAATAGATAATGTGATGGTTAATGAAGTCAATAATTTTTTCAGCTTTAGTGGAGATGAAAGGGATGGCCTCGATCCACTTGGTGAAGTAATCATTGGCATTGATGATTAAATGATGATAGAATGATGAATGAGGGTTGATATCTATGATTATATCTAAGCCCTATTAGGAGAAGGGCCAAAAGTATTTGGTGACTTGTAATGTATGACTAGGAATGTGAAGTTAACATGTTGTTGACACTTGATGTAACACCGAATGTAATCAACATAATCTTGATGAAGTGTGGTCCAATAATAGCCAAGTTTTAAGGATATGTTTGGCAAGTGAGTGACCATGAAAATTCCCACCACAAATCCCATCATAGACTTCCTTAATAGCAAAGGGAGTATTAGTACTAGTTAGGCATCTAAGGAGAAGACCATCAAAACCTCGCTTGTAGATAAGTCCCCCTAGTATAGTGTAATGAGTAACACATATTATGGAGGCCCATGTCCCATTATTAGAGATATTAGAAGGGGTGATAGGGAAATAAATATAATAAATGAGTTATTTGTACCATAAGTCTTGTGGGTTAGCAGTTACATTTCTGACAAAGAGGATGTTAGTTGAGACATAAGAGGGTAATGTTAAGTGATTCATGATGACATAGATTATTAAATAGGAGGATGAAGAGGGTATGTGTGAAGCAAGTGAATACATCATGTTATCAAACTTGTTTGTATATCAAGGAACAATTTTCTAGAGACAAGAGGCAAATGATCCTAATAGTCTATCTACATGATGTTTATATCATTTTAGAATTTATTTTTTACATAGGTGGGAACCATTAACCTGATTAACCACTACTGAGAATCACCAAAAATGGTTATGGATTTTATATCCAAGAAGAGATCTATTTGAAGTCCTAGAATCAAAGCCTCATATTTGGCCATATTGTTAGTGCATTCAAAATATAGTTTAAATGGCAAAGTTATAGGCTCACCATCTAGAGGAATAAGAATGAACCCCACACCCCCACCATGTTGACATTTAGATCTATCAAAAAACATCATCATTTGATAGGATATGTCATCAATGGAGAGTATTACAATAATTTAATCTAGGAATTCAAGGTTTGAAGGCTGATTGTAAGGTAAAGGGGTAGTAGCTAACTAGTTAGTGATTGTTTTCCCTTTAATAAACTTGTATTGAATGAATTCTAAGTTGAATACGATAATAATAATGAGCCATAAAACTACACATTAGTTGTGATATGGTTTGGAATGCATGTATTTGAGGGGATTAGTATGGGTGACCACATAGGTTTTGTGACTTAGGAGATAATGGTAAAGCTTAGAGGCATAAAATACCAAGGTAAGGCAAAGTTTTTTAGTATGGGTATATCAATTTTTATAATCAATAAGTGTGTGGCTTATTTAATAAACCACCTACTCTCAATGTTGGTCATCTTGATGTGAAATCACAACACCTAGAGAATGGTCTTTTGTAAAGATGTATAGGTAGAAAGGTTGATTTTTCTTAAGTGGAATAAGAACTGACAGGGAAAGGAGGTATTTTTTAAGTGCATCAAAAGCTTCCTATCAATCTATATTCTAATTGAAGGATAAATCCTTTTTGAAGAGATGGTGAAAGGGTTGGTAGTAATATGACAACTAGGAAATGAAGTGGTGAATTGACTAAAGTTTGCCTTGTAAGCTGTAGAGTTATTTGATATTAGTAGGTGGAGGGTTCTCTAGGATTACTCTAACCTTATTAGGGTCAACCTCAGCACCATGGAGAGAAATTATAAAATGTAAGAGCTTACCAAAAATAACACCAAAGACACATTTATTTGGGTTTAGTCTAACATTATATTTGAGGAGATGAGTAAATATGGTTTTATGAATCATCAAGTGTTCTTGATGAAGTATATACTTGATGAGTAATTCATCCATGTAATCTTCCATAATGTTTTATAGGAGATCATGCAAAATGTAGGTCATGGCATTATGGTATGTTACACCATCATTCTTTAGTCTAAAAGGCATGACCTGATAACAAAAAGTCACCCATGGGGTAATAAAGGTTATCTTGTGTTGATCCGCAGTAGAAACTAGGATTTGATTGTATCTAGAGTCTCCATCCATAAGTGATAGCATCTCATGGCTGACTTTTAGATCAACAAGTTGGTCGATACTTGGAAATGAGAAATTTTATTTTGGACATGTAAGGTTTAAATCATGATAGTCAGTGCAAATGTAGATTCCCCTAGTCACTTTTGTGATAGGAACAATATTGGAAATCCATTATAGGTAGTTGATGGGTTGGATAAAGTTAACAAAAAGGAGGTGTTGGAGTTCTTCTTTGAAAAGGAGTGTAATATGAGGATGCATCTTATGAAGCTTATACTTAACATGCTTAAAATCTCTATTAGTGACAATGTTATGGGTGATGATAGAGGGGTCAATACTAGGCATGTCATTGTAAGACCAAGCAAAGGCTTTGCTATGGTCATTAATAAATGTGGCATAATTATCTTGTTCAAAGGAATTTAAAGATTGGCTAATCTTGAGGATGCAAGGGTTATCATGAGAGGGTAGGTTGATGTCAATGGTTAATTCATTAAAATAGCTTTTTTTTTAAATGGGAGTAATCTATGGATATAGGAATCATCCACACCCATGTGGGTGAGAATTGTGTCTCCATCTTGACATTGGATAGTGTTAATAATGGGAGAATCTTCATCAATTATTTTAGGATGAATGAGAGGAAGGGACCTTATTTCCTTACCCTGAAAATAGGTGAGAGGCACTAAGTGGATGGCATTTATTGAAAAAAAATAAGAGGTATAGATACCTCTTATTCGATAGGTGATGATGGAGAAGAAGGTGGAGAAGGAGAGACTAGTTCTTAGAAAATTGGTTCATGGGAGGTTTTAGTGATTTTATTTGGTTCATCATATCCAACTCCATGCCTCTTTTTGGCATTTTAAATGGTATTTCTAGTAGGATATTCAATAGGTGTATAAATACCTTGATCATAACGACACAAACCAAATCCTTTCTATGCTCACCTATAGAGATAGGTGTGAGTGAATATAGGGTTACCCAATAAAGATAAGTCACAAGTAAATGGTTGTGGTGAAGAAGATGGATTGCTCATAGTGGGAGCTTGATCAATTCCCCCATATGTGAAATTGGTTCAAAGGTTAGGGGGGCCATAAGGGATGACCATCCCAATACGGGGATCGTAATATGGGTTCATGTGAATCCTTCCATACTCTTATGGAGTATAGAACATGTCGAGCATCAACAAATGATATTCATCAAGTGAAATATCTTAAAAGGTCTCCTCCATGGGATATTTATTAGGAATTTATGTTACCAATATCTATGTAACTGGGAGAGTGGAGCTTGTAGAAGATTCATAAGAATCATGCAAAGAAGATGATGTTTTCAATGGGATGAGAACATCATTGGGACTATAGGTCATGTTACATATTTTGAATAGAGATGGGTCAACATGTATAACATGAACTTGTCCATCATGTTCAAACTTGACATAGTGGTACAATGTTGAGAGTACACATGCCATAGCACGTATCCAAGGTCATCCAAGTAGTATGTTATATTAGAACTCTCCTTCCATAGCATAGATCTTCGGAATTGTTTGAGGACCTACATGAATATGTAAGACAATAGTACCCACCATAGTAGCTTTAGTATCATTAAAGGAATGGAGTGCCATATCGATTTAAGACATATAATTATCAAGAAGGACTAGCTATTTGTAGTCATGGGTGGAAATGATATTAATAATAGCTCCCCCATTGATCATAACTCTATTGATATGAGTTTGATTAATATATGTGGTAATAAAAAGGGTAGAATCCTAATATTTAGGGTATTAAAGTGGAATTTATAAATTACTAAAAGAAATCAAGGAGATGGAATTAAGGGAGCCAACCAAAGATGTAAGAGGCTGGGGATCATTTGATTGTACCTCAATTTCTTACAAAGCACTAATCAAAGATTGATAGTTTGGGATGAGTTTTGGATTAACCCATACAAAGACATTTTCATAGGAGTTTGGTGAAGCTATTTCACCATTGGGATTTGAATAACATCTAAAGATGTTATTTTAAGAACACCCAAGATGGAAATCTTAGGATTAGGATGAGGAGTGTCTTTGGTGAAAGGATGAGCCGAAAGAGTAGTGAAATTTTCTTTAGATTTATCCTTTTGATTTTGTGAGCATGTGGCCACATTAACTGTGTTGATTTGAAAAGTTAGTGAAGGAGGTGGTAAAGGGGTTATGATGACATCTTTATGTTTTAATTTAGGTGGAATAGTAGGAGGAAATATCAATGCCAAAGGTGGAATAATAGGAAGGTTAATGGTAGTGTCATCAAAGAGAGTGTCGACATCAAAGTATTGTTGAATAACCATTATGAGGGCTTTATAACTCTTAGTATCATGTTTGGGTGAATGATGATATAAAAAAACTTTTGTATCATCAAAACAAGATGGATTTATTATAAGAGGACTATAAGGCTTAATATGAGGAATATTTATTATGGAAGATTGCAATAACTGACATAGGAAAAAGCTTTGAGAGCGTGCAAGTGGACTCGCACTTGTTATACTAATAGGAGTGGACATCTTTTGTTTCGATGTTGAAAAGGCAATATAATGTGGTGTCTTATTTGGTGATAGTAGAGCTACATGTTTTGTTGTCACTTTCTTAGTGTTAGATATGAGAGGCCTACAAGATGGAAAAGGTAGGAGTGGAGGTAGCTTAACATTTTATTTGGCTTGGTTAGGTGATATTCAAACTAAAGTAGAGGGGTATGGCCCCAAAATGGATGATAAGTTGAGGGTTAAAGAAGGGATCAATGAGATATAGGGGGCTTAACATTATTCTATAATTCAATCCATGAAACTCTTACTTATGGCTAAGGAGTTAAATATAATTTCACATGTGGATAAATTAAATTAGAAACAAGGAGTATGCTTAAGGGCCTAATCTACTTTAATATGGTAGACTCATGTGAGGGTAAGGGTTCTAACATATATGACTAAAATTTTGATTTGATGAAGAAGCTCTAGCTTTGTCAAAGACCTTGGGGTAAAGGGTAGTAAGAGGGTTGGTGGTAAAGGTTGAAATTCATTGTGTTGGATAAGGAGTTTTAAGCTGATCCCAAAATGTCACATGGTCTAGCATCATGGAGTCAAGAAATTCTAGATTTTCACCAAACATGAGAATGGTTTAGATGAAGTTGACATAGGCCTTAAATTTGTCTCTTTAGAAGGCTATGATGTTTGGAGAGAGGTCAATTATTGGTTTTTTCTATTTCAGGCCAAAGATGAGAAAGAACCACAATGGGGGTCCTCTTCGATAGAGATGAGAAAAGAGACATAGTCTGCCATGGGTGGAAGGGATGTAGGTGAAGACAATTCCTTAAGAGGGTAAAACATAGGTATTATGTCTCCCTTAACATGAGGGTGAGGCATGGGTAAAGTGTGATCCTCCATAGGTAAAAGAAGTGGTAAGGGTGGTATAATTGGATTAAGCACAATATGTCTCTCATCTATCATGGGAGTAGATAATACTGACCCCTTTAAGTGCAAAAGTGAAGTGGGTAGGGTACTACTCTCTATAGGTGGAGGAGAAGCAGGTGAAGAAGGTTCCTTAAGAGGGTATATTGTAGGAATGATGTTCCCTTTAACATGTGTTTGAGGAATAGGTAGGGTGTGGTAAATGAAATTGGCATTATAGGCTCCTCAGGTAATAAAAGGAGTGGTAAAGGAGGTTCTTCCTCTCGAGGGTGTGGAATAGGTGAAATAGGATATTCTACCTAAGGAGGAAGAATAGGTGAAATAGATGCCACTAAATGTGGGGAAGTAGTAAATGAAATGGATGTCTCTTATCGAGGGGAAGGTTGAACTGAAGGTAAAGGAAAGACCATATTAACCATATGGATATTATGATCACTTGAGTTAGTTGTGGACTAGATAATATTTTGATTCAGTGAATGGTTAGGAAAAGGGTGTTTAAACACATCCATACTTTTATTAGGAGGTGTGTTAGGATTATCCAAGATGAGATCACCTCTATCAAGCATATCTTGAACAATGTTCTTGAGTATCTTACAGTTATTATAATTATGGCCTTTCACTAGATGGTAACTACAAAACTCATCTTCCTTGTACCAAGTTGGGATAGGATGGGAAGGGTTGAATTGTATAGGGGGCTTGATCCGAGGAAGGGTTATGACACCTTCTTGCAATAGTTTCTCTAAGATGGATGTATATGATTCTCCAATGGGAGTGTATTGTCTTTATTCATACCATTATTGGAATTACTTGGTCAGATTTTGGGAAGTCAAAGAATTCAATTGATTTATGGTTGTAGAAGAGGTTGAATTAATGACTAACATATTGGTGGAGCCTTTAGTTTTTTGGCTAGAGGTAGAATTTATAGAGGAGGAGGAGGATTCATTTGACTTGGAGTTAAGATTCTTACTACGCAACTTGACTTTGCCTTCATCTTTAGCATGAACCTTGAGTTTCTATGCCATTGTAAAGGCCTCATCAAATGTAAAAATAGTTTTTACCTAGATTGTGGATGAGATATGCTTAGAACATGCCCTTGAGAAGAGCTCAACAAGCTCAAGTTGGGGTAAGGAGAAGGAGAGTTGATTTATCAAGATTTTCTAATGAGCAACAAAATCTACAATAGACTAATCATCAAATTATCTGATAGAATAAAGGTCTATTATAGAAACCTTTTTAAAAATGTTAATAGAGAAATGGTCTAGGAATATTTGTGCAGGTTGGGTAAATGAGAAAATTTAGTGCTTAGGAATAAAGCTATACCAATCGAAGGCAACACCTAAACGAGACATAGGGAAAGTATGAAGTAGTAATGCATAATCATTCCCTATTAAATGACAAGCATGTTCTAATGCTCAAAAGTGTTGTTGTGGGTCCTCTTTACTCTAGAAACAAGTGAATTTATGGAGTTATCATTGTCTTGGATAAGGGTGAATAGGCATAGAAGGATGGATTAGTTCATTGCATATCTAATCATAAGATAACACATTATTATAACTAGAAATGGATGTCTCTAGATTAGACATCTTATCCATCAGCATCTTAATGAGGTTTAGATGGGGATTAGTTGGAGGGATACCTCCTAAGTTATAGGGAAGTTGATAAGAAGTAGAGGGAGTGTATGGCATAGCTTGCTGAGGTTGTGTCAGGGAACATAAGAATAATGAGTCATAGGCTAGGGTATGGAAAGAAAAGGGACTTGTCCCATTAGGTTAAAGACTATGCCTTGGTTATTTATTGTTATTGTAATTTGGATTATTGGCATTGTTAGACAGGATGAAGGGTGAGTCATAACTTGATTAATTATAAGAACGAGGGTAGATGGAATAGGTACCACTAAATTTTGGAATGGGGTGTGACTTGATTGAACTAGTTATGGTTGTGAAAGTAACGAAGTCAACTAGGGCTTAGGTGGGATTGGGTAATTAGAGATGTTACACTTTGAACATTGTTTATAGTTGGGTTGCTTATCAAAGTGGTGGTTTGGGTAACCATGGGAAAAATAGTGTAGGCAATTGAAAATGAGGTCTCTATTAGAGAGGTTATCATACCATAGATTGAATCACTTAAAGAATTATGGGTTCAGTTCATAGAAAGGTAATATTGAAGGGTTGTCACATTATGATCAAAAAATTTGACAAAATCTTGATCTCCCTCAGGCACAATGGGAATTTGGTTGCGACTAGGAGTATACTCTATATCTATAGTATGCTCCATGATAGAATTAAAAGTGAGAGGAGAAGGTGGAAGTGGTTTCCATCTTGTGTAATTGGCAAGAATTTTGGATTGAGTTCATGTCAATACCATACAAGAGGGAGTATAAATAGTCCTACTACCTGTATTAGAAATAGAAAAATAAAAAACCAAGTTTGAGTGTGGGTAATTGGGCTATTTTAACTTGTTTTGAATAGATTAAATTACACATTCATTGATGTCAATCACTTGACTGATGTTAGTAAAAAATGTTTGCTAATGTCAGTGGTTTAACTAATGTCAGTAGGTAAAATCTACTGATGTTGGTAGGGTTAATTAATGTTGATCATTGTGAGATCCTAAGAGAGGAAAATCTAATGTTTTAAGGAACTAGATGTTGAAATAGGTAAAATAATGGATGTAAAAGGTCTGTGTAAGAAGGAACAACACTTAGAAAACTTGACATAATAGGTTATAAAAATTGAGTTTTAGAAATAGTATTGATTTTGTAAATCAATAGGAAAACATCCTTGCCAACTCAAAAAGATAGAAGGCAATAAAAAAGCAAAAAAATAACATACAACCATCAACTATTAATTCTTAGAGATTAATTTTTAGTCTTGTGTTGGCTTATGCCTTAATCAGATAGTGAGAAAAGAATTTGGTTATCAAAGGTACTAGATAATAATCTAGAACTAGTTTCATGTTAGTTTTGGTGCTCAAGAGGAAATTTGTGTTAGACCAGGTATGTGGCTTGTTATAAGAGATTTCTCTCCACACTTCATGAACCTAGAGCTGAGCCAAGAAATTTATCCAAAATATACCTTCTGTCTAGAGATTATACTCCACTAGAGAATGGAGTGGGTTCTCTCCTTGATGGTGAAATCCAAGTAGGATAGATGGGTAGGGTAAGCTGATCCACCAAGTGATGAAATCTTGATGGGGATTTTCTCAAATGAATTTAGAAGTTTGTTTATGTGAATGTGATTTGGTTGTGTAACATAGTTATCCTAAAATTTATTCAAAATGCTTGTAATTAACTAGGTGAGTTAATATGCAACAACACAAATAATGAAATTCAGTAAGTTTTAAACCCAATTCTAAAATGTTTAGATTCAAATGAAAATAAATATTAAATAGGAATAGAGTATGAATTTTACTATCCTAATGTGCATACAAGAAGTAAAGAAGAAATTCTCTCTTTTTTAAATAAAACGATAAATTGCTTTTGGAAGCAAAGAGAAAAAAAAAGAAAATTTTAATTTAATGCTTTTTAAATAGAGAATAAGATATTGAATTTTTTGTTTTAAGATAAAAAAGGAGAAAGTGAAAGAAATGAAAATTTCACTATAATTAACTTATATGAATCTTTTAAAACAAGAAATGAACCTAAGGAAAACTCTAGGATCCCATCGGGCATGCCAAAAAAGTTTCACTAAATTTTGTCTATTTTAAGTCTAAAGGAAAATAAAAAGAAGGATGTAGATAAGTGATTAGAAAGAACCCAAATTTGGTTTGCATGCCATATCTAGACATTTTGAACACTCCTCTTTGGCTGGGGAGGACTACCTATAAGTAAGAAAATACTACCACAAGATGTTTGTTAGTATTTAAATGAGTGGGCTACCAAGCTACACGCTTGTTCTAGGAACTGTGAAACTTATTTAAATATGACAGTCCACTTTTGAGAGACAAAAGAATAAATAACTAAAAGAGAGGTAAAGAGAGGGTGAAAGAGAGATAATATTACTAGTATTAACAACATGTATGTAGCAGAGAGTAACAAGGTACATGTGATGTACTCTATTTGTATTTTAGGAGTTGTTTGGGTAGGTTTTGAAGAGGTTAGGGAATCCACAATCACTAACATTAGTAGGGGAGTGACAAATATCTATTATACTACCAAGGTCAGTAGTGAGGTGACCAATGTTGGTTAAGATATCGAGGTTGGTAGGGGAAATAATGGCTTGGGAGCTTGGAAAAGTCTTTTTTGGGTCTGGGAAATAGTTTAGATTAGGTATGTGAGGTTAGGAGAGTTATGAGAGAGAGATTATGACTTGGATAGATCTAGTCAAAGGTTTGGTGTGTCAAGTTAAGGGGAAACAATCAAAGAAGATTTGTAACTCCCTCAGAATGGTTTGATTAGAAGTGTGTAAAGTAATGCACATTAGATATAATGAAATAATAGAATATATGTTTAAAAGACCTAGAGAATAAGTGATGTACTTAGCTATAGTTATTGAATGATATGTGTTAGATTGATGATCCTAATCAAGGAGTTTGAACCTAAATGCCTAAACAAAGAGAACAAACAAGTGTTTTTGGTCATCAAGAGCTTAGTTTCTACTCATGATTGACTTACGTAAGATTATTGTAAGCTAAGATGTTGAAAATAGAATGCCCAAAGCTTGAATGAGAGTAAGAATCAATTTTATTAATTTTTGGTGACCTGAATTTTAGGTTAAATTTTTGCTTATATTACTGATGCTAGTGATCCCACTAATGTTGGCCATGGGTTGATTGATGTTGGTGTCCCTAGAATAGGTAAACATTATTATTTTTGTCCTATTTTTCTAATTTAGTTCGTGCTAAGTGTGACACCCATTATAAAATGGTAAAAATAAGGGGTTAAGAAGGAGGTAGTTGATTAGGAATTTAGTTTGGAAGTGGGAATAAGTCTTGGGTAGTTAGGATGAGGTGACCAGGTCTTGAGGTGACTCATTAGGTAAGAATTAGTCATAGGTTAAGGTGGCAATAGAGGTTTTTAATTAACTTAATTAGGTATTTTAATTAGTTAAATGTGTGAGGGGTAAAGTATGGGTTAGGGAGATTAATTTTTATTATTGAAATGGGCTTAAGGGGGTTTTGACACAATGAGTTACACACATGTGTATGATGTAATTTTGGTGTCTATAGACATAAGAGAATTCAAAGGTACAATAAAATAGGTGTGTGGGGGAACTTTGTTGAAAAGTGGTCTTAATCGAGCAAATGTTTAGGGGTCATAACTACCATCCTTGTTCCCATATATATATATATATATATATATATATATATATATATATATATATATATATATGTCTATATATATATATGTATATATATATATATATATATATATGTATATATATATATATGTATATATATATATATATATATATATATATGTATATGTATATGTATATATATATATATATATAATAAGACACTAATATGTATATGATTATCTAATAATCACACATGCAAAAACAAACACACAATCACACAATATAATCATACAATCACATTAATTTAGAAATCAAATCAATAATGATGTGATTGTAAAATGATTATAGACAATGGGCCTAATGATGATTAGGGGATATTTACATGGGATATGTAGTGCCCAAAAACTATTATATGTTAGAACATGATTCCAATCAAGTCCAAAAGTAATCTCAATGGGGTTTAGGGTGATCCCTAGAGATTTAGTATCATAATGTATGCTAAACCTTAGAATAGAAAACTTATGTTTGACCCTTACATAATGACAATGTTAGTGGGAAGGTGTGAACCATGGTATTAGAGACAACAAGGAACAAATGGATATGGTATTTGCCTTGAGGCTAAAAAGAGACACACTTGTTAAAAGAGATATGATGGGGTGATAGGATACGAGATATACATAAGCATGTGATCATATTTTGGGGGCAATATATAATAGATATGGATAAGAAACTTGAGAGGACTTCCCTAATACTCATTCCCATTACTCAATAAACAATGACTTTTTTCATTATTTAAAAGCACCTGTCTCATATTACTGCATAAGAACCTATGATAGATGCCCACTTGTGAAGACTATTAGTGCAGGTTTTTATTTTTCCCTATTTTTTAATTAGGGAAATTGTATTTCTTGTGCATACTTGGAGTTTTCCTACATTTGTGGGATAGGCTAGCTTATGTGGAGATGTGTGTCATAGATGTGTCATAGGTGTCATAAGAATGTCATAAGTAACTCCCTTGATGGGAGTTACTTCTCTATTCTTATCACCTTGTCACCACCTTTCATGGAGGAGTTATAGTCTATTCTTGGGTGCCTTGACCACTTTTTGTGGAGGAGTTACTTACATGCTCTCCTATATGTATTCTTCACTTTGGCCATCTCATGTTAATTAGATTTTGGATTTTTCCATTTTGTTTTGTGTAATTTAGCTTCTTGTATAATTTCAAATTACTTTAGCATCTATGTGGTGTGCATTTGCTTCATCTCATGTGATCACATCTCCATTACATTTGCATTATTTGGATTTTGGTAACAACTCCAATATGTTATTAAAGCCACTCCAGTAATCGTGTGTCTGGGTATGCTATTATGAAATTATTACTTTGCTTTCTTAGTAGTTTTTTTTGTTTAACTCCATTGTTTTTGGTAGAGTTTTTTGAAAACTCATGCTAATCCACACGAAAACTTGTTCAAAAATTACTTCTGAGTTAGAATTTTATAAGACATCTTGTCTAGATCTATTGTGGCTTTAGCAAAGGTAGTAGAATTCCTTTTATTTTGGTCATTCTGCAAGAAAATACATCACAGTCTAGCTCCATGACATGCTTCTCTCATTGCAAGTTAAAGTTATTTTGATCTGAATCAGTCATTTGAAAGGTGGAGAGAGGTGCAGTCCAGTGATAGATCACCCATTTCAGTGCCTTCATTTCTTCTACTCCTACTTCAAGGAAGGGTTTAGCTGCATATGGGACACAACCTAAGCATTAACCTCAGCTTGTAGGGGTCGACAAACTACTTTCTATCTTTTTGACAAAATTCTGTTGTTATCCTTCTGCCATGCCAAGCTTCTGCAACACTGGACACTCTTTTGGTCTGTGCCAAGATTCTGGAACTCCACACCAAGACCCTCAGCTGACCTTTTTTATATTTGCCATGCCTTTAAGATAGACATGTCATCAGGCCGTATGGCATCTAGTGTGCAGGTATGTAGGTTATTCACATTTTTTTTGCAAATAAAATCTGAATTGTGTTGTTTTTTGTGCCCCTTCCTTGCTTGGCATCCCATGTGGGCCCTTCGATACTTGGCATTCATCAAAACTATCTTTTTCTTTATTTTTTTAGTTAAAAAAATTTATTTTTCAAAAAAAAATCATTCAATTTGACTTAATATTAAGTTTTTTAGACAATTTGATAATTTGGTGGTTTACATTTAAAACTTGTATCTTCTCCTGTCGAAGACGAAGGGTGAGGCCTGAGTTGGCAAGAGGCCAATTTCCCCTCACACAACCCTCCTTTATATTCCTCATTCCATTCTAAATCCAACGAGTGGTTGGAAGGCAACTTTCTCTCTCAAAACAGGCATTTTTAATGGTTTAGTGTTTTTGTTGCAAAAACACTAGTTTATGAGAAAATTAAACCTTTAATATCTTGCAAATGGTAGCTCAGATTTGGGTGCCATTTTTTTCAAAAGTGTTTGTAATGCGATTCTCCATAGTTTAGGCTTGTTATTTGTCAAAAATGCACTAGTTTATAAAGTGCCTAAAATTTGGGTCTCCCAGGACGCATTTTCGGCTGAGTTCGACGTCCTGTTTGCTTAAGTCTTGCACTAATTTCTCTAAGACACATTCTCAACTAAGCCCAACATATTTTTAGTGTACACTTGCATATTTTGGAGGGTTGTGATTGCTTTTCACAACTTGTAAATCTTTGCTTTCATTCTCCTTTCTACATAATTTCTCAACTTGCAATCAACACAACTTCACCTAAATTTAGCTTAAAATGGATTATTTTCAGCTTAAAACCCTAACACCCTTCAACTATCATAAATGGAAGGTTAAAATTTCAATCATTCTTAGAAGCAAAGGGTTGTATAGGATCACCATGGGTACTGAAGTAGAACCCAACACTGATGCTGAAAAGGTCAAGTGGTACAACCGTAGTGATGAAGCCTATGGATTAATAAGCTTGTCTATGTCTCCAAAACTTCTCTTCCATTTATAATCCTCCAAGAATCCCAAATACATATGGGACACCTTAGAACTCTTATTTGGAAAGTTTGATGAGATGAGAGGTCATGAGCTCGAAAATAAACTCATAAGTCTAAGTTCTAGCAACTTTGACACCCTACAAGACTTATTCACTAAGTTTAAGGCCCTTATATTGAAATTGAAAGAATGTGGGATAAATAAAAAAATATGATCAACTCATCCTTTCTATTCTCTCAAAGTTAGGTCCAAGCTATTCAGTCTTTGTCTCCACTTTTCATGCCACAAAAAGTGCCCTTGGCATTACATGGAAAATGCCTTCTTTGGATTCATTCATTGCCTACTTGACTAGGGAACAAGATAAGCTAATTAAAATGGGCACAATGAAGTCTAATCAACCCCAAGATTTGATAGCTAGAAATGGTAAGGATAAGACTTCAACAAAGAAGAAGAAGAAAAAGAACAAGGACCAAGAGAAGAAGAAAGAAAATAACAATCCTGCCAAAAACAACACTGAGTCTTCCTCCTCCAATGCTAAACATAAGAAGGAGAAGGTTAAGTGTGCCTATTGTAAAAATATAGGGCATGATGAACACAAATTCATGAAGAAACAAATAGATCACTTAACTCATCTTCTAGAGAAGCACAACATAGGTGTTCCTGAGTCCATCAAGTAGAATTCATCTACCCAAGATTCTACCAAAGTAAAAGGCAAGGGTAAGGAGAAAGAAAAGGTAAAGGATCTTATAGCTAATACAGCTTCTACAACATCATGGGTCATTGATTCAGGTGCATCTCACCACATGGGCTCTTTACTAGTTGAGTTTTCATCTTTAGAGCCTTGTAGCATGACTTCAATTAGTTTGGGTGATGACACATCAGTTTCTATTGTAGGGAGAGGGTTAGTTGAAATGGAAGGATGAACATTCAATAATTTTCTAAGTGTTCCTTCTCTTTCATCCAATCTCCTTTTAGTGTACCAAATCACTCACATTAGTGAGGGCATGAGAGTTGAGTTTTTACCAGATTCAGTAGCTATCAGGGAGTTGCATAGTGATACTATAATGGCAGTGGGTAGGGTAGATCACCAAGCAAGGTTATACACCTTCTCACATTTTACACTAGATTCTTCTCCAACAGCATTGCTAACTCATTTAGATGAAGTTAAAATATTGTGGCATGAGTAGTTTGGCCACCTTAACTACCGCTACCTTGAGCAAATTTAAAAACATGACATGGTAATTGGCTTGCCTCATGTCCAATTCTCAAAAGGACTTTATGAGGGGTGCTCCCTTGGGAAGCATCCCAAAGTAAAATTTGATAAAGGAAAAGCTTAGAGGGCTTCACAACCTTTGGAGTGAGTCCACAGTGATGTATCGGGACACTTTCCCAAACCATCTTTCACAAGGACCACGTACATCCTCACTTTCATTGATGATTTCTCTAGGTACACTTGGATATATTTTCTCAAACAAAAGTCTAAAGTGTTTGAAAAATTTCTGGACTTTAAGGCTCTTTTTGAGAAATAGATTGAGAAATCTATTAAGGATCTTTGAATTGATAATGGAGGGGAGTATGTCAGCAACAGGTTTGAGCAATTTTACACCACAGAGGGGATTGATTTGTAGTGCATAGTCACTTACAGTCCTTCACAGAGTGGGGTTGCAAAATGCAAAAATAGGTTCTTGAAAGAGAAGGTAGCTATATGATTCACTCCAAATCCTTAACACCATAGTACTAGGCTAAAGCCATCAATTGTGCTTGCTACATTCAAAACAGGGTTCTTCACAAAGCTTTGAAAGGGATAACACCCTTTGAAGCTTGGCATAAAAGAAAACCTGATGTTGAATACCTTAGAGTTTTTGGATCCCCAGCCATGGCCCGCATTCTAAAGAAGAAATACAAAGCTATGAAACATCAGTCTAAGCCTTACATCTTTATACAATATCTAGATGGTATTAAGGGATATCACCTTCTAGATCTAGTCACTAATGAGTTGTTCATTAAGAGAAGTGTCCATTTTTAGGAGATTCCTAGAGACTCAACACTTGACACTTCTTCTCCCTCATTGAATCTACTTCTTCATGATGATTCCTCATTAGATTTAGATCAGCCACAACAAGTTCTTAAGCCAGAGACATCTTCTTCTTCTTTGAGTTTAGACAATGAGGACAGTGATGTAGAGGCATTCACCTCTAGTCAGTTAGAGGATGAGGAGTTAGCACCTGACTCACCCACTTTTGGGCCACTTTGGGCTAGACAAACACTTGAGAGTGCTAGCACTTGGGTAGGAGATCGTGCATATGACAGATGTACTAAGGGGATTTTTAAAGAGATCCACATGCCTTCTTTGCTTCAGTTTCAGATCCATAAACTTTTTGAGAGGCATCAGGGGTACTTGAGTGGGATAATGCTATGGAAGAAGAATATTCTTCCTTAATCAAAAAATAACACTTGGGATTTGACTTCACTTCCTAAGGGAAGAAAGATGGTTTGATGTAGCTGGATATATCAAACCAAGTTTGTAGTAGATGGGTTGGTTGATAAGTACAAAGCACGATTTGTCACCAAGGGTTTCTCACAGGTGGCAGGCATTAACTACTCAAAGACCTTTGCACCCATTGTAAAGATGACTTCTATCCAACTCACCTTGGCTATTACTGTAGCACATGGTTGGGATGTGTATCAGATGGATGTGAAGAGTGCCTTTCTTCACAGAGACCTAGAGGAGGAGATGTACATAGAGCAACTACCAAGATTTATTCAAGATTATTCCTTAGTATGTAGACTTAGGATGTAATATCCCCAACCAATAGGGACTATTGAAAGACAAAAGCTTTGAATTGATTATCTGTATTTCTACAAAACAACTTCAAATAGATAGATAAAGGATAATATAATCTCTTATTTATTTGCTCATATGCTTACAATAGAGGTCCTTTGTCAAGTATACAAAGAATATTAAAAATATGGCCTTAATAGCCTGAGTTTTCCACAAACTGGGAAAGAAAATCTGGATCTGGTATGTCTTGGCCTGCTGTGTCAAAAGCATAGTCACTGACATCAGTTATACTGCCATCATCGATCAACTGGGGTCGTTAACTTGCCGATGTCGATGATAGGTCAACTGATGTCGATATCTGTAGGTCTCTGCCTGCCAATGTCAGTGTCTGATCTTTCCACTAATGCATATAGATTTTCATGGATATGTACAGACCTCATACGGCCACCAATATAACACAACTTGTATGTTTGATCTTGATCTAAAGAACTATGGGCTAATACAAAAGATCTATATCTGGATAATTCTTGAATCAAAACCAAAAATAAAGCAATACCTGTGAACCCTTGTGATAGCTTCTATATGAAGTTATCTCTCAAACTTGTAAAACCCTATGATAACTTCTGTATGAAGTTATCTCTCAATTTGGCAATAGATCGGCTGATCTCTCACAACCTCTGAATCATACACAATGAAGAGTTGACATTCTTTAATGCAAATGAAATCCTGGAACCCTTGGCTCAGTCTTCACAGAAGAATTCTTAACAAGAATAAATATCAATAATCAATCATAATACAAACTCTCTCCCATGAGAAACTCTTATACCCTCCAAAGGTGTGCTTGCTAAAATTAGATTTCCTTAAATTAGACTTAGGTTTTCTTAAATTAGAATTAGGGTTTTTTTAATTAGACCAAAATATTAATAATTAATAATTAATTAATATTTAATTAAAATTAGACCAAATAATTAATATCTGATTAAATCAATCAAATATTAATATCTCCCTTAATTCATGTCTGAAAGAGCCTAAATGAAAGCCGAGCCCAGCTCCATCAAGACCCTCTATCCATCCCATCAACCTATGAGGGTCACATAATAGGCTAATAATCCACTCGAAAAGATGTTAACTAGAAGGGGACATGACAGTCTGCCCCTCCTAAAATTGCTTGTCCTCAAGCAATCTCAACTTTGGATGTTGTAGAATATCCTCACTTTCCCATGTCGCATCCTCCATTGGCAAATCTCTCCACTTCACCAAATATTCCCTGATAGTCCTCTTATGCAACTATCTCTCTCTATACTCTAGGATAGACTCAGGTACTAAAATCAACTTTCCCTCATCATCTAAGGGAGGTAAAACTGTAGAAGGTATCACACGGTGTCCTAATGCCTTTTTGAGGTGTGATACATGAAAAATATTGTGTACCTTGCTCTCTGTCGGAAGCTCTAGCTCATAAGCCATCTCTCCAACATGCCTCAGGATCCTAAAAGGACCGTAATAATGTGGCTTCAGCTTCTCTTCTCCACTCTTCCTAAGATAAGACTGATGATAAGGCTGCAGCATAAGATAGACCATGTCACCCACATCAAAAGATCTCTCTGTCCTCTGCTGATCTACATACTGCTTATGCTAATTTTGTGCCTTAGCAATATTTTCCTTGAGAGTCCTCATAGTATCCTGACTCTCTTGCAATAAGTCTCTAGCACCTGGTACTCTTCTATCGCTCAGTAGCAAGTCTAGAAAACTTGGTGCCTCATACCTGTATAATGCCATAAAATGAGACATCTGAATGGTCATGTGTAAAGTCATGTTATAGCAATACTCGCACAAATGAATCCACTTGACCCAAGCTTTTTGTTGCCCTGCAATGTAGTTCCTGAGGTAGCCCTCCACCCATTTGTTCACTATCTCTATCTGTCCATCAGTCTACAGGTGGTAGCTGGTGCTCAATGTAAGCTCGGTCCCACAGAGTTAGAACACCTCCTACCAAAAGTGACTCAAGAACTAACTATCCCTATTGCTCACTATGCTCTGAGGTAATCCATGCAGTCAGAATACCTCTTGAAAGAAAACCTCTGCTACCTGTGTAGCTATGTATGTGGTGGTAATCAGAAAGAAGTGGGCATACTTTGTTTACTGATCCATGACTACATATATGCAATCTCATCCTTGGGCTTTAGGCAAGCTTGTAATGAAATCCATCGACAAACACTCCCACTTTCTATCAAGAATTGGAAGTGGCCACAACATTCCTGCTGGGTACGTGTTCTCCTACTTATTCTGTTGACAAATAGGGCACTCACACACATATTGAAGAACATATGCCTTGAGACCTTTCTAGGTGAATCTCTCCCTAATCTGTCTACAAGTCTTAAAATATCCGAGATGTCGTATAGTAGGTACATCATGAAAGGCTCGCATGATAATGTTCTTCACCGATGATCCTAGGATCAAATAAACCTTATTATTGTAAATGATCAAGTCATTCACAAGAGTATACCTAGTGTCAACCATTGATCCCTCAATAATACTGGATGCCCATGTATCCTTGGCATACTCTACCATAATCATATGTCGCCAATCCTCTATAATGTGGACCATAGTACTCAAATATGGCCTACGTGAAAGAGCATCAGCCACAACATTTTGGGTGCCCTTGATGAAAGAGATGTCAAAGTCATATGCCTATAATTTATTCACCCACTTTTATTGATGATCATTGAGGTCTCGCTGCCCCAAGAAATGTCTCAAACTGTTGTGGTCTGTTTTGATGCAAAATTTGCTGCCCACGAGATATTGCCTAAATTTTACCAAGGCATGCATGATAGAAAGCATCTCCTTATCATAAATGTTGTATAGTCTCTCTGGTCCCCTGAGCTTATGGCTCTCATATGCTATGGGGTGCTTGTCCTACATAAGCACTGCTCTAATGCCTTCGCTTGAAGCATTGCATTGAAGCTCAAATGGCTTCAAAAAATCAGGTAGTGCTAGTACTGGGCACGTAGTCATCAACTCCTTAAACCTCATGAAACACTCCTGTGCTCTAGGTGTCCAACAAAAAGCACCCTTTTTCATCAAATCCATCATAGGGGCTGCATGTCATGAATAACCATTCATGAATCTATGATAAAATCCACACAAACCTAGAAATCCCCTTAGCTATGTTAGGTTTTCCAGAATAGGCCAGTCTATGATAGTGTGTATCTTTTCAAGATCCATTCGCACTCCCCCTACACTGATAATATGACCCAAGTATAAAAATTTGGTCATCCCCAAGTCACATTTGGACTCTTTGGCATATAAGGACTCCCTTTCTAAGATGTTGAGTACAGTCTCCAGATGAGCCAAATGTTCCTGCCAAGTTTTGTTGTATATAAGAATGTCATAAAAAAAAACAAGTACAAACCTCCTCAGTAGTGAATGGAAGACTCTATTCATGGTGGATTGAAATGTCACTGGCACATTAGTGATCCCAAATGGCATCACTACAAACTCATAGTGTCCATAATTACAACGAAAAGCTGTCTTCTCAACGTCTTGCTCACGAACCCTGATCTGGTGATATCCTAACCTTAAGTCTATCTTCATGAAGTATTGTGCACGATGGAGCTCATCAATAAGCTCATTGATATGAGGTATTGGATACCTATTCTTAATAGTTCTCTTATTCAGTGATCTGTAGTCAATGCACATGCATAAGGTGCCATCCTTCTTCTTCACCAAAATAACTGAAGAAGTAAATGGTGATTTTCTAGGCCAAATGTGACCCATAGCCATTAACTCCTTAATTATTTTCTTGATCTCATCTTTCAATCGCTTGGGATGTTGATAAGGAGTAATCATAATGGGCTTAACACCCTCCTCAAGCTCAATAATGTGCTCAATGCCCCTGTCTGGAGGTCTCCCCAGTGGAATATCACTAAATACCTTATCATGCTTGACTCTCAACTACTGAATGTCAAGATGATACTTAGTCTTCTAATGTCCCTCCTGTATTGGTGCCAATGTGCACTCGGTAGCCCACTCTACCATGTCGTGTCTCATGAGCCTCTCCATCTGATGAAAATAAATAGTTTTGATGTTACCGTCCCGTATTGCCTTAAGAATGTGTGTCTTCCCATCAACATCAAAATAGATCTCCATATCCTTAAGACGAAGAGTGACTACCTCAAGGGAATGAAGCCACTTCATGCCCAAAACCAAATCTATATCCCCCATGTTTACCGCATAATAATCAGCCTTTGACTCATAGTTGTTCAAGTGCAATGGGAGATCTCTAATCATCCGATCACACCTAAGGGTGTAACCATCAGCCACCTTAACTCTAATGCCCTCGAACTCTTCTATGGTGAGTCCACACTTCTCCACAAATCTAGTATCAATAAAATTATGTGTGGCTTCCATGTCAAGAAGGGTGATGACCCTCTATCCTACCAAAACTCCATGAAGTCTGAATGAGCCCTCATGCTGGATGCTATATAGGCGTGCCTCCTAAATCTTGAGCTCTAACTCTACCTCTACCTTAGGCTTTGAAGCCTTAGCCTTTGACTCCTCAGAACTCTCCTGATGTTTGGAATCTTTTGATTCTGCATCCTCATAATAAGCCCACATCACTCAATTTTCCTTGCCCTTAGGCCTCAAAGTACAATCGTGATTTGCATCATAAGGACCTTTCCAATGGAAACAAAGCTTCTTCCTATGTAGATCATTAAGAGCCTCTCTATCCAAATGTGGTGCTGCTAGGTTGGCCTTTGATTCATTCTTAACACCTGATTTATCTATGTTGAAACCTGGTCTTTCTCTATTCTTGTTCAAGCCCCTACTATCCCTGGATGAAGAATTACCTCTAGAGTTAAATTTACTTGATGGGGCTGCCATTTCCATACTACACACCTTCTTCATAGCTTCCTATAATGAAGTAGGATCAAAGCCTTTGATCTAACCTCTCAATGGCTCTATCAATCCCTCCATGAAGAGCACTACTATTTGCCTCTCTGAAATGTCAAGAACCATTACTGATAACTTCTGGAAGTCACCAATGTATGCCTCTAGACTCCCACTCTGGTGCAACTGAGCTAACTCTTTGAAATAGGATTCTGGGTCCTTCCTGTCAAAATGCTCCACCAACCTATCCAAAAACTCCTGATAAGATGTGATCTGATCATGAAGGAGTGCCACCATCCCGTGGTGCCACCAAGCATCTTCCTCAGCCATCAGACGCAATGCGAGAAAGGTGTCTAGCTTACTAATCCAGGCTAGCGCTATGACCTTACCACTACCCTTGAACATCATGAGTGTGAGCCTGCTCGTAGCATGTTTTAGATCATTATTTTGGTGTCTAGGTCTCCTATCTTGTCTAACTAATCTATAGTGTTCTCTCCTTAGATTAACAAAATGATCAAAGGACATCCTCTCTCAAACATGAGGAGCTAATAAGTCCCACTCATCATTTACAACCATGAAAACATCTGCAAATGGGGAATCTCCTACCTCCTCCTCTTTTGGAGCCTCTGGTTCCACTTGAACAAATGTAGGACATGTAGGTCTATCAACTGTTCTGGAGTGGGCCTGCTATGTTCTCTAATTAATAGTAGCACTCTTGTTATCTGCTTGTTCCCCATTCTGTCTAATAGGTGTGTTCATCCTCTCTATCATAGTAGTGAGTCTCTGTATTGCCTGATTCATCTATTGTTGGCCTGTCATCATAGCACGGTGGAATTCTCTGGTGTCTTGATCAACATCATACCTATGGCCCTTGGGTGGGCTACCCTCATGTTTGTCACTCATGATGATTGGCTCTTGTTCTAACACTTGGGTACCTTCAAGCAAGGCTCTACTACACGTGTTGTACCTATGTGGTCCCAACTCTTGTGGATGCATAAGATTGTCAAACCCTCAGGATGGCAGGATTTAGCTCTGATACCACTGTAATATCCCCAACCAATAGGGACTATTAAAAGACAAAAGCTCTGAATTGCTTATCTATATTTTTGCAAAATATCTTCAAATAGATAAATAAATCATAATATAATCTCTTATTTATTTGCTCATATGCTTACAATAGAGGTCCTCTATCAAGTATACAAAGAATATTAAAAATACGGCCTTAATATCTTGATTTTTCCACAAACTAGGAAAGAAAATCTAGATATGGTACGTCTCAGCCTGCTGTGTCAAAAACACAATCACCGATGTCAGTTATACTACTGTCATCAGTCGACTGGGGTCATTAACCTGCCAACATTGGTGATAGGTCGACTGATGTCAGTCTCTGTAGGTCTCTGCCTGCTGATGTTGGTGTCTAATCATTTCGCTAATGCATATGGATTTTCACAGATCTGTACGGACTTTGTATGACTGTCAATATAACACAACTTGTATGCTTGATCCTGATTTGAAGAACTATGGGCTATTACAAACAATCTATATCTAGATAATTCTTGAATCAAAACCAAAAATAAAGCAATACCTATGAACCCTTGTGATAGCTTCTATATGAATTTATCTCTCAAACTTGTAAAACCCTGTGATAACTTTTGTATGAAGTTATCTCTCAATTTGGCAATAGATCGGCTGATCTCTCACAACCTCTGAATCGCACACAATGAAGAGTTGACATTCTTCAATGCAAATGGAATCCTGGAACCCTTGGCTTAATCTTCACAAAATAATTATTAACAATAATCAATATCAATAATCAATCATAATATAAACTCTCTCCCATGATAAAATCTTATACCCTCCAAAGGTGTGCTTGCTAAAATTAGATTTCCTTAAATTAGACTTAGGGTTTCTTAAATTAGAATTAGGGTTTTTTAAATTAGACCAAAATATTAATAATTAATTAATATTTAATTAAAATTAGACCAAATAATTAATATTTGATTAAATCAATCAAATATTAATATCTCCCTTAATTCATGTCTGAAAGAGCCCGAATGAAAGCTGAGCCCAGCTCCATCAAGACCCTCTATCCATCCCATCAGCCTATGAGGGTCACATAATAGGCTAATCATCCACTCAGAAAGATGTCAACTAGAAGGGGACATGACATAAGAAATCTATCTATGGCCTCAAATAGGCCCCTCAATCTTGGTATGCCAAGATGGATTCCTTCCTTCTCATGGTAGGTTTCACTAGGTGCCATTCTGATCCCAATGTGTACTTCTTATGATAAGATGATTCGATCCTGATATTGGTTCTATATGTTGATGACCTTTTGATCATCGAGAGTTCTTCATTGGCTATTGTAGTGGTGAAGGCATCTCTTTAGGATAGATTTGACATGATAGACTTGGGTTTGTTGTACTACTTCCTTGACATCGATATCTCATAGTTAGATTCAAGGATTTATCTTGCATAGCCTAAGTATGCTCTTGACTTATTGGCTCAGTTTCACATGGCTAATTACAAGCTATCTCTGAATCCCTTTCTATCAGGAGTCAAGCTTAAGGTTGATTGTTCTTCACCATTGGTTGATGCCACTCAGTATCGACAACTTATTGGTAGTCTCATCTACTTGACTCACACCAAGCTTGGCATATCATATACAGTGGGACTTATCTCTAGATTCATGTAGGAACCTCATGAGCTGCATTGGAAAGTAGCTAAGAGGATCTTGCATTACATACAGGGTTCACATAGATACGAGATTCATTATAGATTTGGCATAGAGGTTGACTTGGTTAGATATACAGATTTAAACTGGGCTAGTGATTCACAGACTCACAAGTCCACTTTTGGTTAGAGTTTCTCTCTAGGTTTAGGTCCTATCAGTTGGTCTAGCAAGAAGTAGAATGCTATTGCTATATCAGCCATAGAGTTAGAGTACAAGGGAGCTATTAATGTAGCTACTGAGGTTATTTAGCTTCATGGGATACTTTTTGAGTTTGGCATTCCTATTAGGTAGCCCACCATCATTTATTGTGACAACTAGAGTACCATTCAGATTTGTAAGAATCCAGTTCAACATCAATGGACCAAGCACATAGAGATTCACATGCATTTCATTTGGGAGCTTATTCATAGTCAGGTCATTAACTTGATATTTTGCTAGTCTTCAGAGTAGGTTGCAAACATCTTCACCAAACCTTTCATCGAGAGTAAGTTCTTTCATTTATGAGCTCTTCTTGGGGTGCAGTCGACATCTATAGAAGCATCATCTTTAGGTGGGGCCACTAGCCTCTTATTTATTTTATGTCTCCCTTTTAGGGGGGGATTTTTTTCCTACAAGTTTTTTCCTTTTCTCTATCTTATGGGAGATTACTTTTGTACATGGGTACCTCATCAGGCCTAGTTTTTGAGACCCATTTTTTATTTCCACACTACCCACCTAAGTTGCGTTTATGGGGGGTATTAGTGTAGGTTTTTATTTTTCCATATTTTTTAATTAGGGAAATTGTATTTCTTGTGCATACTTAGAGTTTTCCTACATTTATGGGATAGGCTAGCTTATGTAGAGATGTGTGTCATAGATGTGTCATAAGAATGTCATAAGTAACTCCCTTGATGGGAGTTACTTCTCTATTCTTAGCACCTTGTCGCCACCTTTCATGGAGGAGTTACAGTCTATTCTTGGGTGCCTTGACCACCTTTTGTAAAGGAGTTACTTACGTGCTCTCCTATATGTATTATTCACTTTGGCCATCTCATGTTAATCAGATTTTAGTTTTCTCTATTTTTTCTTGTGTAATTTATTTTCTTGTATAATTTAAAAATTGCTTTAGCATCTATGTGGTGTGCACTTGCTTCATCTCATGTGATCACGTCTCCATTGCATTCACATTATCTAGATTCTGGAAACAACTATATGTTATTTTCAAGGATATGTTATTTTACCATGATGCTAAAAACCTGTCAAGTATAAAAAATATTCAAATGCATTTTATTCATAGGACCATCAAGTTATTCACCATCCAATGTAGCTAATTTATAGGTTCCATATCTAAACTTGGTAACTATTATACAAGTCTTGAGCCAATTAACTTCAAATTTGCCCTTCTTGTCCCTATCAACATTAGTATTTTTTATTTTCTTTCAGGACTAGATCACCAATATGAAATTATTTGGACTAAATCTTCTTGCAATATTAGCCTTTTAGTCTATTTTTATATGCTCATAAGTGACTAAGGGCCTTTTGACATTTCTCATTTAGAAAATCCAACTCTTGTAGTTGTTCTTATTGATAGTTGTTATTAGTAATAATGCCCCTTAATGAGATTAGTAGGGAGGGGAGATATACTTCCATAGGCAAGATTGATTTTATCCCATATACCAAGGCATACAAAGTAGCCCTAGTGGGTATTCAAACACTTGTGTGATAAGAGAATAGAGTTGGGTATAATTGTAGGTGCCAATTCCTACTTGCTTGATTGACTATTTTTTTGAGAATTTTGATAAGGATCTTGTTCATTTCTTCAACTTATCTATTCCCTTGGGGGTATTATGTAGAATCAAAATTCTACTTGATATGATACCATTAACATAAGGCCTCAACTTATTTATTTGTAAAATATTTACCATTATCAAAGATGATGTTGGTAGGTATGCCAAAGTAGAAAATGATTTGATTAAGGATGAATTTATAAATATAAAGGCCTGTAGTATAGGTGAGTGACATTACTTCTACCCATTTAGTAAAATACTCAATTATCATGATGATAAACTTGTGACCATCTGAAGATGTAGGATTTATCTTACCGATCAAATTGAGTTCCCATATGGAGAATGGCAATGGACTCATTATGGGCTATAATTCTTGTATGGGTACATGAATGAAATTACTATGATTTTGGAAAGATACACATTTCCACAAGTACTAGAAGGAGTCTTAGTCCATGGTAGGCCAATAATATCTAGTCCAAAGCAATTTATTGGTTTGGGCCATTCCAGTGATGTGAGTACCATAACTACCATCATGTACCTCCTTGATCATGAAAGAGGCTTCTTCCAAAGTCAAGAATCTCAATAAAGTTTTGTCATAGACTTTAGAATATGGTGGATGAAGGCTTTTTATTAGTGGTGATTGATGTTAGGAGGTAGGATGTTATCATGGAGGTACCATGGAAGACTAGGATTAGGGATTGCATAAATTTTTAAAGGAGCCATGGATTGATGTGCTAGGAGAATCAAATGTTCTATTAATAAATTTTCTTCTAAAATTTCTTTAGGGAGATCAATAAGAGAGCGAATAGTGGCCATTGAATCAGCTAATTTATTACTCCCTCTTGGTATTTTTTTCCAATGTAATAGTTTGAATTTTTTTCTTTAATTGGTCTACCAATTGCTTATAATGGAGTAAATTCTCATCCTTGGTCTAAAAATCATCGTTGACCTACTTGATTATAAGCTATGAATTCCCAAATATTTATAAATTATAGATATTCCATTAGATGATTAGGTAAAGGCTAGCTATTAAGGCCTTATATTATAAAATATTATTGGTGTATGGGAAGGTGAAGCAAACATATTTTAGAATGAGGTCACCTTGTGGAGTGATGAGAAGGATGCCTTCCCCTGATCCATGCATAGTAAATGAGTCATCAAATTATAACTTTCAACCACTAGATTTTGAAGTGATCATTATAAAATCATCTAGGAATGTTTTTATAAGGGGATTAATCACTTTAAGAGGTGTTTATATTAGTTGATTTGACATTACTTGTCCTTTAATGGCCTTTTAATTAACATATTCAATATTAAATTGACTAAGTAACATAATCCATTTGGCCATTCTTCTTGTGAGGGTGGGTTTTCATAATAAATACTTGAGAGGATAAACCTTGATAATGAGCTAAACCTAATGGTTAAGAATATAATGTTGAAGTTTCTACGAGGAAAGGACTAAAACTAGGCAAGATTTCTCAATTAGAGTGTAATTTAGCTTGTAAGAGATGAGAATGTGACTAAGATAATAAATTACTTTTTCCTTGCCATGATCATTATGTTGTGATAAGAGGGCACTTATTTCACATAGAGTTATTAAAATATATAAGAGCAAGGACCTTCTTGTGAAAGGGGGTGATAACACAAATGAATTTACCAAATAGTGTTTGAGATTATTAAAAGCATGTTGGTATTTAGATTTCCAATTAAAATGGGTTCCCTTATTTAAGAGATGCATGAAGGGGTGGCATTTTCCATAAACTAAGAGAGGAATCATGAAATGGTTTGCAACTTTCCTTGAAGACTTTTAAACTACTTTAGATTGTGAGGAGGAGGCATTTCCATAATTGATTTTACTTTGGCTAGGTCCAATTCTATGCCTCTCTTGGAAACTATGAATCTTAATAAATTTCTCAAGGTAATGATAAATATGTACTTATTGAGATTTAATATAACTTTTTACTCTCATAGTCATTCAAATATTCTTGTTAGGACTACTTGATGTTTTGACCTGAGTTATGACTTCCCCAAGATATCATCCACATAATCCTCAACTATGTCATGCATCATGTCATGGAAAATAAATGTCATGGCCCATTGATAAGTAGAACCTACATTTTTGAGGTTGAAAGGCATGACTTGATAATAAAATGTCCCCCATGGAATGATGAAATATATTTTTTATTGATATTGGGGCATGATTTTAATATAATTGTAGCCTAAAAATCCATCCATGAGAGATAAAATTTCATATACTATTGTTGATTCCATGATCATGTCAATTTTCAAAAGAGGGAAGTCATCTTTTGGACATGCATTATTAATATCTCAAAATTGCATGAAAATATGAATTACTCATTGTGGCTTAGCCATAGGAATAATATTAGAGATCTAATTAGAATAACCGATGGGTTAGATGAAGCTGGCTTGCAAGAACTTTTATAACTCCTCCTTAACTAATAAGGCCACTTCAGGGTGATATTATCATAATTTATTATTAATTGGTTTAGCATTATGGTGCACCACTATATTATGTTACTATAGAGGGGTATAGTCTGGACATATGGACATAACTCCATGAAAATTTATCTATGAATTTTGTAAGTAGCTCAATAATAATCTGGCATTCCTTAGATGTGAGGGATGCCCCTAGTTTGACAATTTTAGGGTTTTCTTTAGTCCCAATAATAACTTCAATTACTTATTCGATGAGAGAGGGTTACTGATCTTGGAGATAAGATGGTAATGATTGATTTGGGATATCTACAAGAAAACTATCTAGGAGTTTCATATACTCCTTTGATTCTTATGAGACATGGGGAAATTCTTCTAGATTTTGAAGTGGATTTTCATCTTTAGATTTATCTTATTAAATTTGGTCAAAGGATGATGTTGTTTCTTGAAATAAGCTAATTTACAAATATTAATGGAAAACCCCCTTTTATTGTCTCTAAATGGTATAAAACCTTGAGCTCCCAAAAATCATAATATGGCCTCATCATTTTGAAATATATCAAAATATGGATCCTAATTTTGATCCCAATAAATGAGTGAGGCGTATCAGAGGGAGATTTTTATGGTGGAAATGATGGTGTTGGGGAAAGGTTGGTGATAGCATGTTCTTTGAAGTGACTATAAACTAAACCCATCTCAACTTATTTATCAGAGACTGATCAGGGGTTGAAATAGTAACCATAATAATAGTTTTTAGGTCATCATCAAATAGTTTATACTCTAAATCAAGATACTATGGATGCTATAAAATTGATATGGGTTCAATTCTACCTTGTTGATATTTCCCTAGTCCTTTCCCTTAATAATTCATGTTTTGTAACATCTTCTAGACATGGGGGTATCATTTTCTAGGAGATAATAGGGCCTCTTCTTCTAGAATGAGCCATGCGTTAGCCAATTGATCAATATACTCTTTAGATAATAGTCTTGCACTAGAAAATTATATAGATCTAAATTGATACTTGATAGGTTTGGCCTTCAGCATAGTTGGGGAGCCATAGTTATGTGGAGAGAGTGGTAGGTTACCTACATAAAAGGTTTTATATTCATACTCTCCACAACCCTTAGATGTGATTTTTAAGCGAGTGAATTTAGGTAATAGATTTGATGTAGGTACAAGTTGATTTAGGGATATATACTTGGTAGTTTTTGGACTTAAAATGGAGTTGTTTATGCTAGGACAATGTTATGATGATGAGGATTGATCCATTTGATAGTTATAGAAATGATCGATTTCTCTAGGAATGGTGACTTACATATTAGAATGAGGGAATTTTAGACATTGATGTAAGGTAGATGGGAAAACTTTCAACTCATGGATCCATGAATGACCTAGTATCATATTATAAGGTAAATAAACACCCATAACATGATGTAGGGTTTGGTGTAACACATGCGCCACAATAATGGGAAGGTAGATAGTTCCTATGGATAGTCATTCATTGTCATCATAGGATTTGTAATAATCAAGGTAGGTCCCAAATATGCTTCTAGATACCCTAGTTTCTTCATGAAATTTAGATTGCATAAATTTAATTCTAACCCTCTATTTATGAGAACCTAGGGAATATGATGGTGGGATATGGTGACTTTAATGAATAATGGATAATTACGGTGTGGGATAATGGGAGGAATATCTTAGGAACCAAAGGTAATTTGTTTATAATGTGAAAAATGTCCTAGTTACACTTGAACTTGATTAGTATTCAAGTCATTAGGGACTTTAAGATCATTCAAAACTTGATTAATTATCTCTAGATGTAAATGTGATTTATTGAAAAAATACATTAATGAGATTTGTGTCGGTGTATTCTAAAGTTGATGAATGATATCATAAGCCTTATAATAAGATACTAAAACTTTATTTTAAACATTACCATTTTGTGATGAAGAGGTAGATGCAAATGGGTTGTTAGGGGGTGCCCTAGGGACAATAATCTTGTTGTATCTAGTGGTAACCACACAATTAGTAGTGGCTTGGTTGATTTTTAAAATGGTGGTTGAATATGTAATGGGATATTATGGGCTTAATATTTTAACAGTGTTGACATATTGGTATGACATAGCATGGTAGTAAGTGTAGTTGGAAGAGGAGGCCTGACCTTGGTCTCTTAGTGGTTTCTAGTTCTTTTTATCATGCTTGGGTATTGGGTCCTGATAAATGCCTAGATGCCCATTGTTAGATTGACTTGAAGTATTTTCCCTTTCTATTTCAATATCACCCCTTTCAATTAGGTCCTAAATGTATTGTTTTACTTACATCATTTTTTATCATGACCTTTGATCTTATGGTATTTGTAAAATTCATCTTCATGGTGTGAATATAGTTTAAGTTGATGATCATTCATGGGTCTAATTTTAGGAAGGGTGATCATGTTAGAAGTAATTATTTACTCAATGAACATTTTAATGGGTACACCCAAGAGGGTGAGTGTTCTTTTTCTAGTTTGAGGCTTTGGATTCCCTCGTGGAACTCAGATAAAGGTGATATTTTTTTATCTTATGGGGTTTGTCTTTTATACTGTTTGCACATGCTACTATTTGGCATCAATAACCCCATCTCCCATGACATTATTATTTTTTTTGAAATTTTTTGAGTTTCCTAAAAAGAAGTCATCTTTATTTTTATTGTGATTATTTCAAGAGTATAGCTTGATTATCCCATTTTTAATAGGTGATTTTCAATTTGTATCCCCTTTTCAATTATTTCATCAAAAGTTTTAGCTCACTAGAGTTTTAATTGATATTTGAGTTAAACATTTAGGTTATCAATAAATATATTGGCTAACTCATTTTTAGGTACTATATAATTTTGATGGCTTGCTAAACTTCACTATCTTTGTAATAAGTATGCCAAACTTTCCCCACTTCTCTATTTTATGTTATATAGGTATATTATGGAGATATCATGTTCAAAATTGAATGAAAAATGTTTCACAAATTATTTAGTTGATTTCTCAAAGCTTGATATTGACCCTTTTGGTAGGTGCATGAACCATTCTAAGGTTGGTCCATTAGAGATTTTTGGGAAAAGTCTCAATAAATATGCATTTTCATACTCTACTTCATGGAAATCCACATAAAACTCTTTTACATGGTCTTGGGGATCACCTTTCCCTCTAAATTTTTCAAATTTAAGCACTTTAAAGTGAGGTGGTAAAGGTATTTTTAAGATGCTTATGTCCAAGGGAGAAGAAAAAAATCTTCATATTTGTACTTTAGTGCTTGAGAGCATGGGTCCATTTGTTGGAGAGTCTCCTTCATCATTGTTAATTCTTGTGTGAATTTAGGGTCCCCAAGAGGATTAGAGGTTTGATTATGACTATTATGGGAGACATGGGTGCTTTTAGTGTTAATGAGTGTTTTGGTTATTATAGACATTTTGATAGGGATGGTGGATGTTAATTATAGGTGCAAATTAAAAGGTTTTTTAGTTGTGTAAATTTATGTAGTTGATCCTCTAAGACATTTTACCTCCTATTATCCTCAATATGATTGTTTTAGAGGGGTGTAATGAATTATTATTCTATAAATTTTTTGTCCACACCTTTCGCTTCTTTAGGTATTTGATTTGTATGTGAATTTTGATGGGTTGTATTAGGATGGGTGGAGGGATAGACTATATGTTATAAGAGACTATAATCAATGTTTGAGGTCAATGGTTCAATCTAGGACTTGACCACAATTTTCATAGAGGTACCAATCAATTTAATTACTAACCTCATCATTATGGAGGGGGTCAAATTCTTCATCTCTTGTCCAAGGGTATTCACATCACTATGTTTATCATGATAATATTGAGTTAGATCACTTAGATTACCTAATGGATCATCATCTTGGTTGGAAGCTTATCCAATCCTCAGTTAGGTACGAGTGTGAATCACCATTTTTGATGAGGAGATAAATGTGATGAGGTGTGATAAATGAGGTGAAATATTTGAATAATAATTTAGTCTAGAGATCAAACTCACTAATGGTAAAAGAGAGTGATAAGATGATTTTTATAAAGGGATGTGATGACTAAGAATTACCAAGAGACTAAGCCTTATAAGAGTCTAATCTATCAATAATAAAAGTGAGTGATGGGATCAGATACTTTATCCACTAGCCAAGGTATAACTGGATGGGTGCTAGATGAAGAAGGTACTTGATAGGGATGAGTGATAGGTGCTAGAATAGAATCTTAATAAGACTATGTATGTTGATAATACCTAGTATAGGGATGTAAGAAGTGATAATGAGGATTAAAAGGATGGGTGACCACTAGAAATTGACTTCAAGACTAAATATAATATTTAAAGATGTTGGGAGGACATAAGATAGATGGGGTTATAGAAGATAAAATATATAGGATGGGAAGATCTGAGATGAATATAAATAGAGGCTATAGGATGATATTAGGTGGATGGAATATATAGTAGGTATAGGATGGTGTATGGGAAAGGTGATGGAAGATATAGGATGGACAAGATGGAGTATATAAATTACTTAGGGTAAGGAGGTATAATGGATGTTTTTTGGATATGAAGGGTGACATTATATGGGAAGATATATAAGGTAGATATTAGATGATGTCTAACATTGGAAATAATAAAAAGTGATACGGATGAACAATATAAGATGAGTAGATGATATAGGTTATAGTTAATTAGGGTGGATAGAGACTATAAGATGGATAGTAGATTAGATGGGAGATGAAAGATTAGGTGTATGTGATATGAAGTGAGTGTGAAATGTAGGATAGGTGTGGTTTAGGATGATGAGACAAGAATGGATATTTTCTTAGTGGTATCTAAGGTGTCAAACACAAAATGAGGTATGTTTGACTCAACTTGCAAATAATACAAGTCTAATACAATACTTAATCAACCCTTACAATATGATTCCTAAATTAGTTAATTGATAAGGGTGTGTAACTTGATGCCTACACCATCAAATGGATTCAAGATTGAGGCTATAGGCTGATGACCCTTTACAAAATCTTTTGAATCATCTTGACCCTATTTGTACATGATGGTTACTTAAGAGTTGATACTGACTCTAGTAGCAATACACTTGTTACAGCTGAAGGCTCCTAATCTAGGTTGACATAAGGATTTCTATGTGCATCCCCTATATACATGAAGGTATAGTGGGGTCTAACTTCCCTACATATTGGAACTTAACCACCCCTCACTCCATAGAACCCTTTGTGGGACATTTTGTTTAGGCATTGAATGATAGCTCTCTTGATTATTAGACTCCATCAAGACATGGAGTTTGGTCTTGTGCATGGCGATGAAATCCACATCACGAACCCCTATTTACTAATCCCATGCATGGGGATGAATTCCACATCACGTATTATCTTAGACATAGTTAGGGGTAACAGATAGGGATAACATGAATAATTTACTGATTAATTATTTTATGTGAAGAAGACATAAGTATATTTTATATATATATAAAGGTAGAGTCACACATAACAAACAAGTATATACAAATAAAAAATTGAAATATAAATGTTTTAGAACCCCTTATATAATTATAAGGGGCAAAAAATAAAATGGGGTGCCTTAGTCTTGAGGGGTCCCAGACTAAAGTGGTTAGTAGTTTAATTTTTAAAAAAAACCATGAATCTTTATAAAACCATAAATATAGAGTGAAATATCACAAAAAAAACTAAAACAATCATAATTATAAATCAAAATCATAGATCATGAGTTGTGATCTTATATAAGTTAGCTAACAGGGATGGTTAACCTACAAAACTATGACATTGACATAAAGACACAACTAGAACTATAATATCACAATTTTTAAATTTTTAAAATCTATGGTTTTGTGAAAAATAGGAAAATTATAAAATATGTATAAGGAAGATGGATATTAGTGAGAAAACGTGTCTTTCATAAAATTATAAATAGATAGATTACTAGATAAAGTCTCTCAGCTACCTATGTCAACTTGAAAATTTTAGAACAATATGGTGAAAAAAATTATTAAATGATATACACATAGAATAGACAATATAATGAAATTATAGATAGAATAGATGAAATTTTTTATTTAATAATATCAAGTAGGTTATAAAAATTATCTTATTTCATGGACAGAACTGCTATTATAAGGTCAAAATAATAAGTTTGAGACTTGTGATATTATAGTAGGGGGTTAAAATAGGTTTATGATATGATGTTTAATATCTTCTTTAGTTTTCCTTTTATACCTATTGGTCTTGCACATAGAAAAAAACTTGTAATTTTCCTCTATAAACACATAATTAGGCTGAAAATAACTAAATTCTCTAAATGGTTAAGATGAGGAAGAGATAACCATTATAGGGAACCTTATATCTACCTACTAGAAGCTTAAGGACCTTTATCTAACAAATAAAACCTGTCAATTGAAGATTGTACTAGTTTAGTCTTGAAAGACAATATCACCATTCTCAATGACAATACCAAGATTACCAGGATAAAATCATGATTATGTGAGTTTTGGTTTTGCAAATCATACACAAACAGTCAAAAGCTTGAGTAATCCTCTTTTCCTACACACCTAAAACCCAAAATACCCTCCATGAAAAAAATATATAATAGTAACATAAAAATATATTAGTGATAAATAATAAATAGGGATATTAGAGAAAATTTTAAGTTTGACAAAATCACAACTCTAGATACAAGATCACTATTACCATGGCAAAGTCACTAAATCAAAAGTTGTGATATTATCGTCAGGGAAAAAAATAATCAAGGTGATAGATTGTCCTTCTTTGTCCTATACAAGGGAGATCAAGACACTTCCAGATAGTAGACATAATACCAATTATCTTAGAGAGAGGTTAACAAAATATAGAATAGAGATATAGTCCTAACTACTAGCTTTCACAAAACCATAACTTGACTTGCAAAACTACAGTCAACATGGAAAAATTGCAACTATAAAAGTTATGATTTTGTTAAAAGATAACAACTTGAAAAATTTATAAACCATTAGTTTTTAAGCTTGGTAGTTAGTCAATATTGAAAATTTCCTTAGAAGACTATAACTACAATACTATAGATACTAGGCAAAACCATAGATTGCATGTACATGATGAAATCTTAAAATTTGGTCTTAAATTCATGTCCAATTTGTACTACAAACATCTAAATCACTTACAAAAAGATTATAATATTATTTTATGGAGTAATATCCCACCATGGTTACCAAAATGTAGCCTAAATTTTAGATTCAACTCTTACTACTATATTTAGAAATGAAAATCTAAAATCTAAACACACCAATAGGAGGGGATAAAAGAGATAATCAGCTCAAAGGAAGGCTCTTACCATCACTTTAGCTCTTTATATCTCATTTCCAAGATTTTCAAATGGATTTTTGATGCCAAATTAAAGGATGTTGGATTTCTTTCTTGATTTTTGATAATGCCTTCCAATGGATAGTATGTGCTTGATAATGGTTATGGATGTAAGGAAGATGGTAATGGATGCAAGATAGTGGATTAAGGGGTAGGTTAGTGGGTTTATAGGTATTTTTAGGGGATTAATGAAGGGATTAATTGGTTATGGGATGTGGTAAGATTTATAGGCTGTAGGAAATGCAATGTGGGACAATTGGACATTAGTTAAGTTAGCTAAGAAATATAGTTATTTGATAAAATTAATGAAATTAGAGTAATTAATGGGGTGAGCAGATCTTAGTTTATACACTAAAGATTATTTGATAATATTTATAAAACCATAAATACATTGTGAAATATCACCAAAAAAACTAAAACAATCATAATTCTAAATCAAAATCATAGATCATGAGTTCTGATCTTATAGAAGTTAGCTAACTGGGATGGTTAACCTACAAAACTATGACATTGAGATATAGACACAACTAGAACTATAATATCACAATTTTAAAAATTTCAAAATCTATGATTTTTTGAAAAATATGAATATTATAAAATATGTATAAGGAAGATGGATATTAGTGAGATAACTTGTCTTTAATAAAATTATAAAAAAATAGATTACCAAAAAAAGTCTCTCAACTACCTATGTCAACTTACAATTTTTAGAACTATATTATGAAAAAAATTATTATATGATATACACATAGAATAGACAATATAATGAAACTAAAGCTAGAATAGATGAAATTTTTTATTTAAGAATATCAAGTAGGTTATAAAAATTATCCTATTCCATGCACAAAACTGCTATTATCAAGTCAAAATCATAAGTTTGAGACTTGTGATATTACAGTAGGGGGTTAAAATAGGTTTATTATGTGATGTTTACTATCTCTTATTCATTTTTATTTTTATACCTATTGGTCTTGCACATAGGAAAAAAACTTGTAAGCTTCCTCTATAAACACATAATTAGGCTGAAAATAACTAAATTCTCTAAATGGTTAAGATGAGCAAGAGATAACCATTATAGGAAACCTTATATCTACCTAATAGAAGCTTAGGGACCTTTATCTAAAAAATAAAACCTATCAATTGAAGATTATACTAGTTTAGTCTTGAAAGATAATATCACCATTCTCAATGACAATACCAAGATTACCAAGATAAAATCATGATTAGGTGAGTTGTGGTTTTGCAAATCATACACAAATAGTCAAAGGGTTGAGTAATCCTCTTTTCCTACACACCTAAAACCAAAAATACCCTGCATGAAACAAATATAGAATAGTAACATACAAATATATTAGCGACAAATAATAAATAGGGATATTAGAGAAAATTTTAAGTTTGACAAAATCACAACTCTAGATACAAGATCACTATTACCATAGCAAAGTCACTAAATCAAAAGTTGTGATATTATCATCAAGGAAAAAAATCAAGGTGATAAATTGTCCTTCTTTGTCCTATACAAGGGAGATCAAGACACTTTGAGATAGTAGATAGAATACCAATATCTTAGAGATGAGTTAATAAAAGATAGAATAGAAATATGGTCCTAACTACTAGCTTTCACAAAACCATAACTTGGCTTGCAAAATTGCAATCAACATGGAAAAATTGAAACTATCAAAGTTATGATTTTTTTAAAAGATAAAAACTTGAAAAATTTAGAAACCATTAATTTTTAAGCCTAGTAGTTAGTCAATATTGCAAATTTCCTTAGAAGACTATAACTACAATACTGTAGATACTAGGCAAAACCATAGATTGCATATACATGATGAAATTTTAAAATTTGGTCTTAAATTCATGTCCAATTTGTACTACAAGCATCTAAATCAATTACAAAAATATTATAAGATTATTTTATGAAGTAATATCCCATCATGGTCACCAAAATGTAGCCTAAATTTTAGATTCAACTCTTACTACGATATTTAGAAATAAAAACCTAAAATCTAAACACACCAATAGGAGGGGATAAAAGAGATAATCAGCTCAAAGGAAGGCTCTTACCATCACTTTATCTCTTTATATCTCATTTCCAAGATTTTTAAATGGATTTTTGATGCCAAATTGAAGGATGTTGGATTTCTTACTTGATGTTTGATAATGCCTTCCAATGGATAGTATGCACTTGATAATGGCTATGGATGCAAGGAATATGGTAATGGATGCAAGATAGTGGATTAAGGGGTAGGTTAGTGAGTTAATAGGTATTTTTAGGGGATTAATGAAGGGATTAATTGGTTATGGGATGTGGTAAGGTTTATAGGATGTAGGAAATGTAATGTGGGATAATTGGACATTAGTTAAGTTATCTAAGAAATATAGTTATTTGATCAAATTAATGAAATTAGAGTAATTATTAGGGTGAGCGGATCTTAGTTTATATGCTAAAAATTATTTGCTTTTATTGTAGGGTGATTTGAAACATATAAACTATGGTTTTTGGTATTTTCTGAGCTTGAACCTCCCTTATTTGCAATCAGTTGGTGGATCTTATCTATATGTTATTCACTCAAAAACCATAAAGGTTACACCTATCAATTAAATTTATAAAATATGGTATTATCTCATACATCTTGCATATTACATCTATCCAACTTAGGTCAATTCCCCTCTAGTTGTTTTTTTACTTTCCACATATGGATCACATCCTCCTTAGCTTGTGGTGATTTTTAATGATTGGAATGATCCTCAACCAACTCCTACTCATCCTCTACTTGGTTTTTAACCTCAAATCCTATGTCTATACTTAATCTACTCTTGTATTTACTCATACATTACCTGGTTAGTGGATCCTTGTTTGTTTCTAGGTAACACCATGAGGATCTAGTTTGGCCTTTTATAATTTCATTTTTTTAATTTTTCTCACCATTAGAACCTCTATGTAGACCTAATAGTGTCCCAAAATTATTTTATCCTCTCTAGCTCCTCTATTTTATGCCCTCCATGAAGAAAATTGGTTATTGATTTTTTAAATTGACATTTCCTTTGAATTTGTGGTATTGTGAATTTAAAAGGTGGTTTTGTATTTTTTATATTGAGTGAGAAAGTTTTAATTTAGAAATTGAAACTTCATTTTTGATTAGTGAGTTATATTTAGATTAGAATTTAAAAGTGATAGGGTGTATTTTTAAAAATAAAGGTTGAATCTTTTTTTAATTATTATTTTAACTTCAAAAAGAAAAATAATATGATACTGTTGGGGGGATACAAATAGGAAGGGGTGATAATTAATCGATATAAGGTGTTATATTTTTGAATTGATTTATAAGTTAAAAATAATAAATTATATTATGAGTAATGTTTTAAAAGATGAGAAATGATAATAGTTTTAATACTTCATTTTTTCATTCAATAAAGACTGGAGGGTGAGGTATAGTTTGGCAGGTGGCTAAAACCCCTCACATTCATCAATTCATTTTTTATTTCTCTCCTTTGATCACTTTGCTGATTTTTACACTAATTCATTATATGCATTATCAGTGTAACCCAACATCCTCAACTTGTTTGATTTTTTTTTTCTTTTTCTAACACTCACATTGATTGCTCTATATACACTATCAGCTGAGTCCAATGTCTTTGTGGCATGCATTTATAAAATTTGTGGTGGGTTTCACCATTTCATAGTCAAGAGGTGTGCATTTATTTTTGGTATTTTTTATTCTATTCTAAATTTTCATTTATAAAACAACTACAACATGTACTACTACAACTTATTTTAGCATTAATGGATTCAAGTTCAATCAACCCACTAACTCCCTTTATCTATCATGAATGGAAAATTAAGATGATAATAATTATAATTGGTATGGATTTTTATAGGATAACCATGGGTGATGAAACTAAAATTATCACACATGTATAGATAGGGTATAATCATAGTGATGAAGCTTATGGGCTATTGTGTTTTTTGTAGCACATGATCTCCTATGTCACTTAGAGCCTACCAAATCAACCCATGATGTATGGACCATTTTGGGAAAGCTATTTGGGGTGGAAGATGTTATGAGAGTTCATTATCTTCATAATGAAATTATTAGTCTAAGTGCTTACAACTTTAACACCCTTGAAGGTTTCTTCACTAATTTTAAATCCTTAAGATTGCAACTAAAATAATGTGGGATAAAGAAAGAAGATGACCAACTTATTATTTATGTACTCTCTAAAATAGGTCCTAACTATTCCATCTTTGTTTCTACTTTCCATGCCACTAAAAGTTTTTTAGAAACTACATGGAAAATTCCCTCTTTATATACTTCATTGTCAACTTAATGAGAGAGCAAGACAAGTTGCTCCAGATAGGCACATTGAAGTATACAAAACCTCAATCCATAATTGTTGGGAATGGGAAAGTAAAGAATTCAAAAAAAGATAAGAAGAAAAACAAGGATCAAGAGAAGAGGATGAATCAACCTCTAACAAAACCAACACTGAATCCTCTTGTTCCAATGGAAAACCTAAGAAAGAGAAGGTTAGGTGTGCCTACTATAAAAAATGGGAATGATGAAAATAAGTGCATGAAGAAGCAAATAGATCACCTTACTAATCTCCTAGAGAAGAATAACATAGGTGTTCTTGAGTCTATTGAGAAAAATTCATCAATCTAATATTCTATTAAGGCAAAGGGAAAGGGGAAAGAGAAAGAAAATGACAAGGCTCTTGTAACAGTTGTGGCTTCAACATGATCATGGGACTCAAGTGTTTATCACCACTTGGGATCTTCACTAATTGATTTTTCTTCTTTAGATCCTTATACCATGTCTTCTATCAATTTGGGTGATGACCCTTTTTTTACCTATTTTAAGGAGAGGTTTTATTGAAATGGAAAGAGGAACATTCAATAATCTTCTAATTGGCCCTTATATTTCATCAAATCTCTATCAGTATATCAAATCACTTATATCATCAAAGGCATGAGGGTTGAGTTTTTACCAAATTTAGTTAGCATTAGGGATTTTCATAGTGATTATACATTATTAGTGGGTAGGTAATATCTCCAATCCTAGTTATACACCTTCTCACATTTTGCACATGATTCTTATTCAATTACATTATTAACTCATTCAGATGGAGATAGAAAATTATGGCATGAGTGGTTTGGACACCTTAACTACTACTACATTGAATAACTTAGCTAAAATTACATGGGAATAGGATTTATTGAGTCCAATTCACTAAGGTCATTTGTGAGGGTTTCTCTCTTAGAAATCATCCTGAAGTAAAAGTTGACAAAGCCAAACTTAAATGTCTTCACAGGAATTGGAGTTAGTACATAGTGATGTATCTAGGCCTTTTCCTAGTTTATCTTTTAAAAGGGATAAAGTACATTCTCACTTTTATTGATGATTTATCAACATATACATGGGTCTATTTTCTTAAGCTAAAGTCTGAAGTGTTTAAATATTTTCAAGAATTCAAGGCACTTGTTGATAAGTAATTTGAGAAATACATCAAGGTTATTCTAAATAATAATTGAGGTGAATATGTTAGCAATAGATGTATATAGTTTTGAACCATAGAGATTATTGATTTGTAACATATAGTTACTTAAAATCCTTCATAAAATGGAGCTGTAGAACACAAGAATAGATCATTGAAAGATATGGCTAGTTGTATGATTCACTCTAAGTCCTTATCACCTCAATATTAGGCTGAATCCATTAATTTTTCTTGTTATATTTCAAATAAAGTTCCTCATAAAGCTTTGAAAGGCATATCTTATTTTGAACTTGGTATGGAAGGAAGCCTTAATTTGAACACTTTAGAGTTTTTGTATCTTTAGCTATGGAATGTATACTGAAGAATAAATGCAAAGCTATGGAACCTCAATTTAAGCCTTATATATTTGTAGGTTATCCAGATGGCATCAAGGGGTACCACCTTATACATCTAACCAAGCATCAGTTATTCATAGAGATAAGTGTTCATTTTTAGGAGAGTCCAAAAAAATCAACACTTGACACTAATTCTCTTTCATTAGATTCACTTAGACTTTATGATTCTTCTTTTGAATCAAATCATCCAAAGTAGCTTCCTGAGCTAGAGTCTTCCTCTTCATCTAATTCTAATAAAGAGGGAAGTGATAGGGAGTCTTATACATCCACCTCTAGTCATGTTTTAGTTGATGAAGAGTCATCACCTAACTCACCCACCTCTAGGCCCCTTTGGGACATATAGACACTTTATAATGAAGGTAATTGGAAAGTGGATCTAGAAAATGATAGATGTACTCAGGTAGATTATCAGAGTGGTCCATATGCCTCTAATTCAATTTAAGATCCATAGACATTTCAAGAGGCTTTAGGCATATTTAATTGGGATAGTGATATGCAATAAGAATATTCATCTTTAATAAAAAATCACACTTGGGATTCAACTTCACTTCTGAAGGGAAGGAAGATGGTTCAAGGTAGGTGGATATACCAAACCAAGTATACAATGGATGGGTCACTTGATAAGTAAAATTTGATATTGGTCATAAATGGGTTTTCACAAGTAGCCACCATTTACTACTCAAATACCTTTTCACTAATTGCTAAGATGACTTTGATATGACTCACACTAGCTATAGCCATAACACATGGTTGGGATATACACCATATGAATGTGAAGAATTCTTTTCTTCATTAATACATTAAGGGGGATATACACATATAATAACCACTTGGGTTTATTTAAGATTAATCCTTAGTTTTTAGACTTTGGATATCCATCTATGGACTAAAATAGGTTCCTTGGACTTGGTACACAAAGATGGATTCCTTCCTCTTTGATTCAAGTATGTAGGAGCTCCATGAGCTACACTAGAAAGTACCCAAGTAGATACTCCACTACATTCAGGGCTCTTATAGATTTGAGATTCAATACCAATTTGGCATAGAGGTTAACTTGGTTAGTTTTCTAGATTTAGATTAGGTTGGTGATAATCATAATCATAAATCCACTTCAAGTTATAGTTTTTGTTTGGTTTTGTTCCTATCAATTAATATATCAAGAAGTAAAATGTTATTTCGATATCATCCATAGAGGTAGAGTACAGGGGATATGTTAACATAGCTACTAAGGTAATTTACCTTTAAGGGATTCTATCTGATTTTGAAATTCATTTTAGGAAGCCCACCATCCTCTATTGTGACAACTAGAGTACTATATATATATATATCTAGGAATATAGTCCAACACCAATGAAACAAACACATTGAGATTCACATGCATTTTATTTTGGAGTTTATTCATGGTCAGGTTACTGACTTGAGATTTTTCTAGTCTTAGAGCAAGTTGCAGATATCTTTCCCAAACCCTTCACTGATAATAAGTTCATTCATATACAAGTTATTTTCTGGGTATGGTATACATTACTAGCAACATCATCTATAGGAGGGGGTCTTCTATCCTCTTTTCTTCTTTTATATCTCTCTTTTTGGGGTATTTTTTCCTATAGGTTTTCACCTTTATTCTACTTTATGAGAGATTGATTTCTACATGGGTACCTAATCATGCCTAGTTTGTGGGACCCCTTTTTTTATCTCACATTGCCTACCTATGTTTTGATTATGGGGGGAGGATGTTAGTGTAGGTATTTAATATCCTATATTTATTTATTTAGGAATATTATATTTTTTCCACATGGAGTTTTCTTACAGTTGGTGATATGCTTTCTTAGGTGCAGTTAGTGTGTCATAGGTGTCATAGTTTTGAATGGAAGACTAACATGTAACTCTCATGACCACATTTTATGGAGTATTTACAATTATACTATGGGTTCCTTTGACCACCTTGTTTTGAGGAGTTACACATCTATTATATGGGGTCTTTGACCACCATTTGTGTAGGAGTTACTCAACACTCCTATATGTATGCTTCACTCAAAGAGATTTCTCACTTAATGGATGTTAAGCATGGAATATGCTGAGAGGGGGGGGGGGGTGAATCAGTATATTATATATCTTATAAATCTTTCCTTTAACTAATATTCCACTTAATAAAACATTCAAGATATGTAATAAAACTCAAACAATAAACATCACACAAGATAGAGAGAGACACTAGATATAACATGGAAAACCAATGTGGGAAAAACCACAGAGAATCAATCTCAAATATATTCATGAGAACAACCCCACAAGAGCACCATACCCCTTTGCCAAGTACAAGCCTCAGCTACAGTTCATGAGCACCACCCCATAAGAGCTTTAAACCCCTTTGTTGAGCACCAACCCAGTTGCTATTTGTGAGCACTAACCCATAGGAGCACCAACCTCTTTGCCGAGCACCAACCCAACAACAATTTGTGAGCACCAACCCATAGGAGCACCAACCCCTTTGTGTATACCACACACCTATCTCTTAATGTTGCTATCTGAACAAATGATAGATCAATACAACATCTCCTTCCTCTCTCTCACTTTTGTTCTTCTAAGCTAGATATAACAAATACAAATTATATTCATCTCTCACAATTGCTCTTCTAAGCTAGATATTACAATATCAAAATCAACCTCTCTATTCCATGTTTACAAATGGCTACTCAAGCCTTTATTTATAGCTTTCTAAATGACCTTTGGCCTTCCCCCTTTGTGACCTTTCATTCCTCATAGAAAATGGTGCCAATCTTGGATGACCCTTCATATCCAAGCATTTGAAAAGTCATGTGATGACCCTTCATGACCAAAAATGTCTTTCCCACTTTTGTCCTTATCTTTGATGACTTTCCGTGTTCCTTTAAGTGTCACTTCATGAGAAATTCACCCTTTACTCTTTTGTCTTCACTTGGTGACTCTTGGTATTCCCCAAGATGACTCTTCTTGGGAAAATGTGTCCCATCCTTCTTTTGTCTTTATCCCGTGACTCTTCATCTTCTCCATGGGCCCTTATTTTGTCTCATATGCAACCAAAAATATATTCATTAATATTAAATAAATATTAATTCATATTAGCCAAGATAAACAATATTAAATGTAATGGGGCCTTTATCACCAATAATACTAAACCTTTGACATCAATGACAATATTTCCAACAATCTCCCCCTTTATCATTGATGGCAACCTCAATCTTGAAACTACCACATCCTGTCACTTGCACATACTATCATCTAAAAACATATAGTAACTCCCCCTTACTATAGAAACATGTACCTATTCCCTATACCTATTTTCTGCACCTAAACCTATACCTATTATTCTCCCCCTTTGACATCAATGACAAAGGGCCTATTTGGAGCTAACACTTAGCTCCCCCTCACTTGATGATGAAAATCAATGGTAGGAAGCAATAGAAATTACTCCCAACTCCTCTTGTCAATCTTTGAATGTAACCTTTGATCGTGCCTTTGAGAAGATATATAAAAAAACATATACATTATTCCCTATCCTTTAAGCATTTGCAATCAACTCATTTGAAACTTTTCTTCTAATCTCACAACCTTTATCATGAAACCTTAATGTGTATCCTTGATCACAAATTTGACTAACACTCAACAGATTATGCTTAAGACCTTTTACATATAAAACATTTTTAGTCTTAGTTCTACCATAATCCAAACTCAAAGTACCTTTTCTGGCTATCCTAGTAGTGGTTTTATCTCCAAACCTCACTGCACCACCATTAATCTTCTTTATAGAAATGAACTTACTTTTATCTCCCGTCACATGCCTCAAACATCTGCTATCAATTAATGATGGCTGATCTTTTCCTCTGACATGCAGAGCTATCTACACCATCATAGAATCTTCATGTTGTTTCTTCTGCCATGTACATGTCTGAACCTTCTTCTTGATGAATGGATCTTTGGCACTCTGATTCTTCTTCTTTATGAATGGAGCTTTGAACTTGTGATCTTTCTTGACTGAATTGAACATGCTTTTACAATACCAAGCTATGTGTCCATAGTTTTTGAACTTGTAGCATACTATAGTCTCTTCATCAAAGCTTGATAGAGGAGCAAAAGAGTTGTGGCTTCTACTTGACTCTACTTGACTTTCCTTCTTATTTCTAAAATATTTAGCTCTTTTTCTACATTTTACTTTCTTGTGATCATATCCATTACAATAAAAACAATAGCCATAAAATAAGACCTATCTGTATATCTCTAACTTGATTGCCTTTTGTAGCTTTATTCTTTCCATCCTTCTTTGTTTGGAATGTCCTCTATGTTCTTCACTTCTCCCTTTTTGTTTCCTCTTCTATCAGAACTTCAGCATAGCTCTTTTTCTTTTCAAATTCGATACCTGTTTTATCTAAATATGATTTTTGACTTTTTCAATATCTTGTTCAGCATGTTAGTGCTATCTTCAAATTTTGAATCACTAACTAGTTTATCACTGAATACTTTCTTAATATCTTCTTTTAAAGAGGTAATTTTAATAACATACCTTTCACAATCTTTTCTTGCTATTTCCAACTATGCTGTGAGATCTTCTTCATTCTTCTTGGCTTCTTCAAAGTGTGCTTGTAGATCTTCAATCATTTCCTTTGACTCTTATTCAGTTTTCTCAATCTGGCATTTTAACCTTTGATTCTTCTTTTGAACAACTTTTAACTCTTCTAGGGCACAATTGAGTTCTCCTTCCATATCTACTTTAGCTTCCTCCTCTTCTTATTCTTGATCATCATCATGTATGGCCATGAATAGAATCTCTTCTTCTTCTGAATCACTGAATCCACTATCTTCGCCTGAGCTAGGATCTTTGGAATATAGGATCTTCTTCTCGAATCCCTTCTTAGATTTGCCTTTGAAATTCTTCTTGTATGTAGGCTTTTCTTCTTCATCGTCTTTAACTTTATCTGGGAATCTAGCTAAAAAATGTCCAATCTTTCCACAATTAAAACATTTAAAAGGTAATTTTCCTTGATATGTACATGTTCCTCTTTTCGACTTGCGAATGAAAAGTGCTTCATTGTCATCTTCATCATTACTGAAACTATCACTTGATTCTTAAATTTTATATTTCTCCTTTTTTTATGTCTTGAAAGCCACTTCTCTCGTTGAGGGTTTATCTTGTTTTGTCCGCATCTCATATGCCATGAGAATACCATGAAGCTCATCCATCTTCATCTTGGCTAAATTATTCATCTCCTCAATTGCCAAAACCTTTGCATCATATCTCATTGGTAGAGATCTCAAAACCTTTTGCACCACTATTGACTCTTCTAATGTTTATCCAAGACCTTGAATCTGATTTACTATCTGATCAACTCACAAGAGATAACTTGCTATATCTTCTTCTTCTTCCATCTTCAAACTTTCAAACTACCTTCTAAAAGTCTGTAATTTAGCTTGTTGAACCTTTACATCACCTTTGTAAATATGCTCAAGTTTTACCCAAGTTTCATGAGTAGATTTACATTGCATAACTTTAACAAATTTAGATTCACATAAACCACACAAAAAAGCATTTAAAGCTTTAGCATTACATTCACTTGCCTTCTTTTCTATTGGAGTAATTGTAGATGTCTGTGGCTCTTCATATTCCTCCACCACTGATTTCCATATGTTGAATCCAAGGGCCATCAAATAAACCTTCATTCTCATGCTCCAAAAATCATAATTTGTCCCATCAAACAAAGGTGCCTTATTTGTAAAAAATCTTTCCTGTGACCCAACCATCATGTTTTCTCGATCTACCTTCAAGCTGTAAAACTTTTCAAAAAGGAACCTGCTCTGATACCAACTATTAAGCATGAAATATATTGAGAGGGAGGGGTGAATTAGTATATTATATATCATATAAATCTTTCCTTTAACCAATATTCCACTTAATCAAACATTCAAGATATCCAATAAAACTCAAACAATAAACATCACACAAGACAGAGAGAGACACCATATATAACGTGGAAACCCAATGTGGGGAAAACCATAGAGAATCAATCTCAAATATATTCATGAGAACAACCCCATAGGAGCACCATACCCCTTTGAAAAGTACAAACCTCAGCTACAATTCATGAGCACCACCCCACATGAGCTTCAAACCCCTTTGCCGAGCACCATCCTAGCTTCTATTCATGAGCACCAACCCAAAGGAGCACCAACCCCTTTGCCGAGCACCAACCTAGCAACAATTCGTGAGCACTAACCCACAAGAGCACCAATCCCTTTGTGTATACCACACACCTATCTCTCAATGTTGCTATCTCAATAAATGATAGATCAATACAACATCTCCTTCCTCTCTCTCACTTTTGCTCTTCTAAGCTAGATATAACAAATACAAATCATATTCATCTCTCACAATTACTCTTCTAAGCTAGATATTATAATATCAAAATCAACCTCTTTGCTCCATGTTTACAAATGGCTACTCAAGCCTTTATTTATAGCTTTCCTAATGACCTTTGGCCTTCCCCCTTTGTGACCTTTCATTCCTCATGGAAAATGACACCAATCTTGGATGACCCTTCATATCCAAGCATTTGAAAATTCATGTGGTGACCCTTCATGACCAAAAACGTCTTTCCTACTTTTGTCCTTATCTTTGGTGACTTTTCATATTCCTTTAAGTGTCCCTTCATGATAAATTCGCCCTTTACTCTTTTGTATTCACTTGGTGACTCTTGGTATTCCCCAAAATGACTCTTCATGGGAAAATACATCCCATCCTTCTTTTGTCTTTATCCCATGACTCTTCGTCTTCTCCATGGGCCCTTATTTTGTCTCATATGCAACCAAAAATATATTCATTAATATTAAATAAATATTAACTCATATTAGCCAAGATAAACAATATTAAATGCAATGGGGCCTTTATCACCAATAATACTAAACCTTTGACATCAATGACAATATTTCCAACAATGGACATTTGGATTTTTGCATTTTGGATATCTCAGAAAATAATTATTTTCTAATTTCATTCTTGCTTCAATCATTATTGGTGTGTACTTGCATTTGTCACATGTGACCATTAGAAAATTTCACTAACTTTAACTGGTCAAATCTAATAATATTCATCTAAACTCCACCCTTGTAAATCAATGTGGTGCTTAATAATATACCACTCTTTACTTCTCTGAGTTAAGTGTCTCCCACGTACACTCCTCCTCAGCATATTAATTGTGTGCCACCCTACATTACTTCAGGTTACGTGCAAATCACATATGACCCTCTTCAACAAATCACTGATCCATATATGTCTAAAACTATTCCTCTCTATTTCCATATGTTCTCTCAAGTCTACCAAGTTAGATAAATTTTTTTGGCCTATTACACTTCACCCTATCAATTCACTTGTATTCCTCCTATTGGTTATCCAAGTAACCCTATTGTATAAAATTTAAATTCAAGTTCTCATTCAATTGTCTAAATTGGTTCCAAACTCATTATAACCTAACATAAACATGGGGTTGTATTTCTACACTCAATATTTAACACATAGCTACATTGGCATTAATTCACATAAGGCACATGCCTTATACACTTACCCAAAACATAGCAGATAAATAACCACAACACTTATTGGGTTAGTTATGCCATGGGGTAAGATTTAAATTATGGAACTTGGTCAAATTAGATAAGGTTTTAAGTACATTCATAGGCATAAGATTTTCATGGGATAAGCCTAGTAGTCTATAGGCAAAAGCCTTTTAATGGACTAGTTTTGATAATAGGGGAATAATAATTTGTTTCACTAAGATTAGAATCATTTAGACACATTGAATGGTCAAAGGACTGCTCTCACTTTAATATTTATACTTATGCTAATGCTTCTTAGCAAGAGCACAAATAATTGGCATAGGGTCTCTCTACACTTAGTCAATATATAAGATATATTGACACTATCATTTAACATAGTGATGCCATTGATGACATAAATATAGGATTACAAGCCACATTCTTAACGTAAATGTATGAAACTTAAAACATTATAACCATTTGTTAATTTAATGGAAAATTGAAAGACATTCAAACCAAAAACACAATGTTTTATTGGAACCATTCTTTATTAGTCAAAATCCAAAAAAAATAAAGTCCATATTAATTGAAATAGTGTGAATACTCACTCAAGCTATTTAATGGCCTAAAGGCTCATAGGTGAGCTTGGGCATATAAAAATGGGGCATTGAAGGCATCCATGCTAGTCTTAAGCCTAATGGTAGACATTACATAACATATGGAACTAATTCTTTAGAGTTTCACTACATCAATTTTACATCATCTACTTCATTATTTCAAGTTCCTTTTATATCTCTATAGGAATGTCTCTTATTAGGGTGGAGTGAACAAATAAAGTGCCAAGATGGATCCCTTTTGATCATTTTGTTGTCTGCATAACCTTTTTCCCTTCAATTTTTAGTTGTCATGTCTCATCTAGCCTAGAAGATGCCCCAAGATATCTATAAATGGTTATCCACCTACCAACTCATGAAAGGTAATCTCTAATTCTTATAACTAGCACTAGGATGCCAAAATAACCATCATCATTCCAAGTGATTACCTCATGCTGATGTGTCTATCATATTGGTATAATTCCCATACTTAATAAAATAGGGCCCCAAAATTACACCATATAAAATTGCTAGTCCATCCTTATTAAACTAAGTTATCAAAGATTTCAACATGTAGAACTCAAGCACACTCTCCTTAAGCTCAACACTAAAGTCCTAAAATACCTTTATAATGAGCTTGATTTTCTTAGTGGTACTATCTATTTTAGTAGAATTGGTGCTAATGTGAACACGTTGGTATTCTACAACTCCTTTTTAAATGCCTCTAGATTTTCCTTGGCCTTAGTTACACCCCCATCTAGGATTGCTCCTTATTTTTAGGCCTTAGATTACATGGAAGAGTGCTTCCAAGTTTTATTCTTGGTCGTTTATCTAGGATTTTAGTGCAATTACATTTCTCATGATCTACATGTGCTCCAACTTACTCATAGAGTACACCTACACCATTAGTTTATCCTTTTCCTCCTTTACCAACTTGAAGAACACATCTATAATAGTAATTTGGTTGAAAAAGATAGAGGTGTAGCTTACTCTTCAGATGTGATCCTCATAATGATGTTTTCCTCAATCTCCTCAAGTGTCTCTACTCACTTACTTTAACAAGACTTCTACTACATCTCTAGTGATAACTTCCCTTCTTTACCAATTAATAAGGGGTGATCATCATATTTCTCATGGTTGGTGCCCTTATTCTATAGATTCATGTCATTATATAAATTGAAGATGCACCTAATTATAGTTTCCCTCTAGAGGGGATCAAGGTTCATTTAGTTAGATTAATCCTAAACATCCTTTATGGCCTTTTCTTTTGGGTGCACATATTGTCACTTCAACCTTATCCTTTCTTGGTCCATGACCTTCACCATGATATCCAACTACCATGCATTGGGAATCCTCTTAAAAGCACTATGAAATATTTAGTATAAAAGGCATAAAATAGTTTGAGTCAGTTGGATAGGTTCACATCTATGAGCACCAGGCATACTACATAAAAATTGTTGCATGATGTCAAATGTTGTCATTCTTAACATGTTATAGGATAACTCTTATGGGATGCACCATTCAATCTTGAATGACTTTATGTATTAGTAACACCACCCATATACTCTTATTTTATACTTTTGGGAAAATTTATGTGGGTATGTGAGTTTTGAATACTTTAGCGTCAGGGAGTCCTTGTGCGGTGGGAACATCTAAAGGTTTTCCTCATCACTAGTGAGCACATTGATCTCCTCCATCACTATTAGTATTAGTATGGAACCCCACCTAAAGGTCTCACATGCCTTGTGACACTCTAGTGTGTTTCTCATAATTTCCTCTATAATAAATTTTTTGATGTTGAACTTTTACCCTTACACCATATGGTATGATATGAATAAGTATGTCTTATTTATGTCATATCACCATCTAGTAGAGCATAGCTTAGAGCTCATGAGACATGCCAAAGCCCTTATATCAAGGTCATATATGTATTTAATCAATAATTTAAACCCTTATTTCTAGTATCCCAAGAATTTTATAACCCTCTTCACCTCTACATCATCCTCCATCATATGGAAAATGTACTTCCTTGTACTTGGGAGTCTTGTGATCCTAGTGATGAGGCATGATGATATCCACATGTGCCTCCCTATAAAATATAATCAATTAGCATGGATGTGTGATCATAAGAATTATACCAATTCTTTTAGCTTTCTAATACTCAATAGTTCATATAACTATATTTTGTTATTTATCACCAACTTGTCTCAGATGGAGATGCCAAACAACATCGTGCCCACCTTGATCTTCATCCCTATATCAACCATCTAGTCTTCATTACACTCCTATGCATTAGTCAATGTTTGATTAATTTATTCCTTCAATATACATGTGTGTTCAAATGATACCCATGATTTCCCCATTGTGACCTTAGGATGAAAGTGCATTTCTCTATATGTAAACATTGAACATGATTCTAGGTCTAATTCTACCACACTAAAACTATCAACGAGTTGTTCCTCTTTCTTTGTAGCTAATACTTATTTTAGAATTCATGCCTTCTTGGCATCCTTTTATGCCTATGATAGACCTAAACTTAACCTCTTTTTTCCCATCCTAAATTGGCTATTGTTAAAGCATGGTCTATTGATCTTTCCAATGTCCTTAATCTAGCTTTTCACTTTCTCATAAATGTAGGGTTTGTGACTGTGAATTTGGCTGTTAAGTTTCATTCACCATTAATGGTAGCCTTATTGTCACTCAAGATTTATAATATATATCTATTTGATAATTATCTCTCCACACACATCTTTTACAATATCAAATAGAGTATAATTTTTACTTTTATTCCATAGTTCTTGCTTGGGGTTTATGGGTGTTCAAGTTTTCACTTAGTAGTGCTTTCTAGATTTAGCTCTAGTTTAAATCTTGTTCAATTTTATGTTTAGGTTTAAATAATCATAAGGTTTTTAAGCTAGTCTATTGTGTCATCTACCTCTTTATAGCTTAATTTTACCTACATCATTAATGGCTAGTAAGTAAGGGCATGGTGGTACATGTATTTATTCAAATCCCCTAAACCTATAAAATCTATGAAAATATACTACCACATTTGTATTTATTATATATCTTTGTGCCTCCAAAACATAGTCATTAAATTATTTTAATGGATTATTTGGTGAAATGATAGGTGAGTCAAATGGTCACTTCTTACCAACCATTGGGTGGGTACTATTTATCTTGATGATATTCCTCATGTGTTTCATTTACCTTAGTGTGAACTTAACCTTTATTATGATAACCTAGGCACAATGCTTCACATGCAGGTGATTCATCCTTCTCAGTTCCATGTCCTCTTCTAGTTGTTCTTCCTTTCAATAATTATTCCATTTCTTGGTCAATTTATCTACACATTCATCTCTTGCTTTGGCCTTCCCTTACCCAATAAAAATTCCTATGTTGGTCTTCCAATAATTCATTCTCTTGGTTTCTTTAGAAATAGTGTTTTGTGCACCTCCCTTTGTCAACATGGTACTTAGATCTTTCTAAATTTAATAAAAATCATGCACCCAAAAACTTAAGTGTCTAGCCTTAGGCACTTAGATAGAATCCATGCTTGACTCACCTAAATGGAGTTATGTGTGTAATTGAAGAAAGAGTTATTATGTGGCTTAAAATCATCATGCTTATTCACCCAAACACAATAAACATAAAATTAAGAAAATATTTGGATTGTGCCAAATTTTATTCTAGTCAACATAACATAACCAACTTGTGATTGGAAAGTCAGTGTCTGATGGTCCACACACTATTTTATTGATAATAGGTCTTCAATCTATTGCCATTTAAATGACCATGGAGCATTTCACCCATCAACATGTGCAACTTAGATGTGTCAATATCCAATATATTATGGATGATATAAGGTCCATCCACTTAATTTACAACTTTCTAGGGTGATTAAGGTACTTTGAGTCATATAGTAAGACCAATGCTCCTTCAATAAGTACTTTGTGCTTGATGTGTTTCTCATGTCAAAGATTTTGGCATGCCTTGTCAACTTGCTATCTCTATCTTTCTTGGGTGTGTGTCCAATCCAAGAACTTCAAGTCTTCTAGGCATCTGTTAAAACAGTCTTTGTCATCTAATTGACCAATACACATGATACATAATGAGGGCACTATGAATTCCATTGGTAAAATTGCATATATGCCAAACACCATTAAAATGGTATTACCTTATTCAATTGCTTATATATAGTTTGATAGGCCCAAAATAATGCTAACACATAGTCATCCTAATCCTTGTGAATACTGTCACATATCTTTGTTATAAATGTTCCAAATATATTATTGATTACCTCAATGGTGTCATTTGATTTGGGATGATTAGGTGTTATATTATGGTGCACCACCATGTATTCAATATGTATGATTTGAATGGTATCATTGATGAAGTGTGTGCTATATCCATTAGTCAAACTAATTAGGTACCCATATTGACTATTAATGTTCTCCCATATAGACCTTGTGGCTATGGTGGTTGTGCAATCTTTGGTTGGTGCTACCTCGACCCACTTGGTGAAATATTCTATTGATACAAGAATGTATCATGCACTTTTATAACTCATAGTGGGAGTAATAGGCCCAAAAAATTCAATGGCTAATTTTTTGAATGGTGCCTAAGAAAGTATGGGAATGAGGGGCATCTCATCCCAATGTTTTAACTTTCCCATGAAGTAGTAGATGTCACATGTTTTGGCATAATATTTTTCATCTTGAAATAGAGTAAGTCAGCATAATAATAACTATAATACCTTTCACACCATAACATCTCTTATGCAATGGCCTATAGCAATCCATTCATGCACCTATCTAAGACTAAGTCCCATTCGTGATCTAAGACACATCGATGTAGGACCTCATCATAGATTAATTTATATAGTTCCCTGTTAATGAGCTAAAATAGGGTAACTTAAAATATGAGTTTTTTCTTCTCTTTATTTATGATGTTCTAGGACATAGACCCTATAATGTTACGCATTTAGAATATCATATTCAATAGGCATTATCACATCACCAAAGTTGATGTAGGACAAATGGTTTGGGCTTAAGTTTTGTTTCCTTGGTTTGAATACAATAGATAATTTGAACTCTTGGAATAAAAATATCCATCAACATATGCACCCATGGAGAATGTGCTTGTTTAATAGGTACTTAAGCACCTCATGATCAGTGGATAATATGAAAGGGGTCACCAATAAGTACTATAAGAAATTTTACAGGGTGTAGACCATGACTAGTGCCTCACGCTCATTTATCATGTAATTCCTTTCTACCTTCATTAGTTTTATACTTATAAAATAAATGGGATGATCCATTTTACCTTCTCTTATTTATGCTAGAATGGTTCCAATTATAGAACCAGATGGATTAACAAAGACATGGAATGAAGTCATCTAGTTAGGTGATTGTAGTATTTATGTGCTTGCTAGTTTGAGCATCAGTTTTTCAAATGCATCTTCTTACACTGTGCTCTAATGGAATGGGCCATCATTGCACAATATATCTTCTATAGGTGTCATAAACTTTGTATAATTCCTTATGAAATTTATATAGTATCCATAGTGTCTAAGAAAAGCATGAATGTCTTTATATGTCAATGGGGTCTAGAGTTGAAAGATAATTACAATATTTTTAAGATGAATAAGTAGACCACATTTTTAGATGACGTACTTGAGAAAAGTGAAAAATAGAATCATGAAGATACATTTATTAAGGTTCAACAAAATATTCAAATACTATCACTTATTAAACATTAGGCACAAGTTGTCATAATGATCCTTCACTAGCCCATATATAGTCTAGTCATCTAAGTACAATTGGAAGAACTTGTGAATGAAGTCTTTATAAGAGGTGATCAGCACTCAAGAGAATATGACTAGTGAATTATTAAGTCCAAAGGGCATCATGTTGTATGGAAATCAAACCCATTATATTACAAAGGTCATTTTGGTCTTATCCTCCTCTTCAATATAGACTTCATGGTATCCTCAAAACCCATCAGTGAAACTGTATATCTCACAACCTACAACATAATCCAAGACTTCATCAATGAATGAAGTTGAAAAGGGATCAGTTACATACGTGGCATTAAATAATATATAGTTGATGAAAATATAGATATACCCATTCTTCTTAAGATTTATGATTATGGGGATAACCTATTTAGACTCTTGTATAGGGTAGATAATGCCTATAACTAGCATACCATCAATATCTATTTTGACCTTGACATGAATATTGGGCTTCATCTTGTAAGGTCACTTCTTTACATGTCTTGTCCCGTCTACTAGATTTATGCTCATATTTCCAAGGGATGGGTGTGTATGCAATAATAAATGCATCATGTCTATAAATAAATTTTAGATTGGAGAAGATAGAGCATACCTACACTTCTAATTATTAATACATTTGTTAAGTGGGAACATGACCAATATGGGGATCTTCTAGACGTGATTAGGGGATTACTTGTCATAATACACCATGCTAGGAAGGGTTCCAGAGCCTAAAGTCTAACATAATCATGCAACAACACGAAAAGAGTCCTAGGTTTTGATTTTCAATTTATTCTAATAAACAACAAAGTTAATCTAATCTAGTGTTCACCAAAGCTTATGACATGAATTGTGGGTTAGAAACAAAACAAATGAAACTAAACATGCATAGAAGACATATACTAATGTCAATGTATATAGAATCCTAATGCATAGGAGAGAAGCATGATTTCATTATCTATCTACTCTTACAAAGGAAAATAAAGTTAAGAATACTTACCTTTGAGGATAAACCCACCAAGCCTCAATCTCTCCCTTGTCCAAGGTACTTTGAAAGAGATTGTTTTGGTATGTAAGGATAATAAAAATAAATCAACTCTATGTTACACAACCTATCTATACATCCAAAAAACTTATCAACAAGATAAGATCCATATCTCTAAAGAAAGAATGGAACCTTAAGCTTTATTCCTTAATTAGAATGGTCAATAAGAAGATGTTCATTCACACTTATTCTTCTTCACTTCCTTTATTCTCAAATGGATAGAAATGAACTTGTATATATAGGAAAATCTTACCCTAAATCCTTGAAAATATGTTGGCTATATGTTTTTGACCTATTTGACCCTATATGTTTTTGGTAGATAATTCACTAGGTCTTGACCTAGTTTGGCTAAAGGGATAACAAAAATATCAAGTGAAAATACCCAAAAATAGTATAGGGTCAACCTAGTCAATAGATGAAAGGGAGCCAAAGAAAGAAAAAGGAGGATAATGATATGCCAAATTTTTGTCATGGGTAAGACTAAGAATAAGAAGCTTAGGGAAAATTATTTTAGGAGATAAGTGTATACATGGAAAGTGGTAAAATGGAAAATAATCTTATGAAGCACCAATGGTTTGCCCACCCCTTTCTAGGTACACCTCTTAAGGTATGCACTCAGAGAGATTGAGACTCAATGTGTTTCTACATGATACAAAGTGTTAGTAAGTGATAAAATTTTGAAAATATTATGTGTATATATATACTCCACTTAAAGCTCATCACCTATCATGTAAGTGAAACATAGGATGGTGCTTTAGGAAATAGAACATGATGACACATAGTGTTGATGCTATGTAAAGTGAAGTAAGTAGAAAATAAAATAAATGAAAGGATAAAGCTGAAAAACACATACCTTTCCTTACCTTAATGTTGTAGATTAAAAAAGTAGACTAAAAGAGGTATGAAGGTGTCCAATGTGAAGAACACTAGGCAAACCTGTAGAGGTTAGTGTGAAAATAAACAAAAATTATTTTTTTTGGAAAATAGGAATATAGTATTGGAAACTATTATCTACGTCATCATGAATCCAATGCATTTTATAGTTTTAAAAATGGATGAGTAGAAACAAACATATAGATAAAAGAAGGAATTAGTTGGAAAATAATTAAAAGATTTGAGTTTTGAAAAGGTGTTTTTAAATAGGGGAAAGACAAGTCATTTGTTATTTTTAACTTGTGAAAGAGAGAAAAATAGTTCTGATAGATCAATCGAGCTAGGATGGTGAGGAAATGACAAGCTAGATGAGAGGGAGCTCTAGAGGTGGCAACGGGTGCACTACAGGTATGCAAATATGAATCTTAAGCCAATTTTGGAGTATTTTAATGAATTAATTGTATTTTTATTAAAAAAATAATTTTTAGCATTTTTAGATGTTAGAATGAAGCCAAATTAGATTCTATAGATAGGAAAAACAAAGATACGAAATGGATTTGAATAAATTAGGGAGAAAACTACCATAAGAAATTTTTTTAGGAAAATACAAGGAGTGGGTAGGAAAAAATAACTAGGTCGACCCAGTTGACCTAGTAGGTTGAAAGTGAGCAAAACCCACACTACCAACCCAGTATGTGTCGACCCTATATGTTTTGTAGACTAACAACCTAGTATAGTTTTTCCAACTGATCTAAAAATTCCAAAATGATAATTTAATACTAATAAGGGGAAAATAATAGGGTTGACTTAGATTTTTAAGTCAACTAGATCAAAAATAGGGAAATTTTAGTCAAACTAGTTTGACCAAAGAACCAAAATAGTATGGAAATGCATGCAAAAGGTTGAAAAGGGGTTAGAATAGCCTACAATGACCAAATAAGGGTAAAAAGGATTGATTAGGCTAAAATAGGTTCAAATGAATAAATTAAATCAATTTAGGCTTATTTTTTATTGAAATTGTAAAAAGAATGTAATGTGATTATACATGACATGGAGGATCTAATACATCTTTTGTTATTTTATGATTGTATAGATATCCTAAATTTTGGTGACTAGTAGATGCATCATGGTTACCATATTTATTGGATCACTTGACAATAAGAGATAGATCTAGACTAGTATTTGTAGGATTAGGAGGGATAGTCGATATGTGTAGGATTCTACTAAGTGTTGATCTATCAGTCATATTCATGAGATGTTGGTAATGATTGATTAAAAACTTTCGATGGGAGGTGGATGGGGACATGGTATAGGTGGATATCACTCTATAGGATGTACATGCCTTCCTAGGTATATTGATATTGGGAGAATTGATGACTGCATGGATACTAGACAACATGAAAGAGAGGATAGCCTTAGTTTTATGGGTTATAGGGTCAGAGTTGATATTGGTGGGTAGAAGAGTTAGCATGTTTAACTTGTATATGTAATATTTGTTGTATATCTAGAAGGTTATGATATGAATTATGACACAGTGAGTTTTATATCACAAGTTAGATGGCAAGGTACCACTATTCATGGTAACCTTAAGCAAGATGATCCTAGAGGAGAGTTTATTATATGATCTTAGTTTTATCATCTAGGTCCAACTCATACATGATATGTATAAGTATTGGTTATAGATCAAAATTTGATAAGACTGATCATATTACTAATGGCTTAGATATATGAGAGGTTTCTCATATATTAGATGACTAGGTTGCCCCATGTGGTTGATGATAGTTCACCTCAAGTGTAGAGATTGAGAGAGGATCAGGTAGCATAAGTTGTGTCCCACATACCAACACTATAAATAGTGAGACATGTAGATGTAATTTGGTAGCCATATAGGCATATAACAACTACATGGCTAAGCTGGGACATAGTTACACTAGCTACAATGATGATAGATTTGGTTAAACACTACACCTAGTAGAGAGAGCCACATCCAGTGATATGGGCACTAGGATATATGGGATTAAATAATCTAGTGGTAGATATATTGATTCTTGAGTAGTTGGATTGGTATGTGAGAGAACCATAAAGAAGGAGGGGACTAGGGACACTAGTGATGTGGCTAATGCTTAAAACATGTCATGAGTGACCATGGACTAGATGAGCATGATAGGGAATAGAGTAGCAGGGAAGGAGTGTGAATGTAGTGGCACTAGAGATACCACCACCATATCCATAGTAGGATGAGCTATGAACATCAAGGATATGGAATCAATGAAGGTAGTAGGAGTAGGAGAGAGTGGAGACTATCACCATCCCTAATGACCTGATAGGTGAACTAGAGGAGAGCTAGATGATAGAGAGATTACTCAAGCACAAGATGAGGTGGATGTGAGCCATGATAACTAGACTTATACTAAGGAGGAAACTTATAGAGGTGGTGATAATAGGTTGTGAAAATGGAGAGACTATGTTAAGAAATCATATGGATGGTGAGACCATAGTGGTCAAGACATAGATAGGTAATAAAGCTGATTAAATTATTGCTTAAGTTTTTATTTTAAAATAGATATTAGAGATAGATAGATATTGTGAGATATAAAAATGATCTAATTTATATATATATATATATATATATAGGTATGACTTTGTAGGTGTAGCTAAGGATGAGGAGGAGAGATGGGGTTCCATTATGAGGGGATCACTCCATGACATCTTAGATGAGACTCTATAGTTGTATGACTATACTACATTAGAGGAATCTAATGTACCATCTACCCTAGCTTAGGTGAGCTAGTTTAGATTAGCTAGAGAGGTAGTAAGGTAGATATGAGCATAGAGAGAGATGATTTATCCACTAGCATAGATGGGTACATGTTAGATATAATCATGGTAGGTCCTAGCAAAAGAGATAACTTTGCATCTAATTGTAATGATGTAGATGACACATAAACATACAGTGACCCTGACCTAGTTGAAATAGGCATAGGTGCATGTAGTACACCTATAGGGACAAGTAAATGGATTGAGATTTTGGAAGACCTATTTATAGCATATTATTTAGAGGATTCAAATCAAGGCTTTAAAAAGAAATGTGGCTAGACCATGAGATATACAGGATGGATCCCAATGATAGAGATGGAGCATTATATATGGCTGTACTTATTGTATCAAAAACTCATGTATAAAACAATAAAAAAGCACATGTGATAGAAATAAATATATCCAAAGAATCCACAACCATAAACATAATGATGATAACATACACAATCAAAATAAATATGTCAAAATGATACACCATATGTGTGTGTGTGTGTGTATACACACACACACACATATACATATACATATATGTGTGTACATACATACATACACACACACACACACAAATATATGTATATGTATATGTATGTATGTGTGTGTGTATATATATACACATAGATACATATACATATATATATATATATGTGTGTGTGTGTACACACACACATATACACACACACACACACACACACACACACACAGACACACACACACACACACACACACACACACACACACACACACACACACACACACACACACACACACACACACACACACACACACACACACACACACACACACACACACACACACACACACACACGTATACATGTGTGTGTGTGTGTGTGTGTGTGTGTGTGTGTGTGTGTGTGTGTGTGTGTGTGTGTGTCTGTTTTTGTGTGTGTGTTTGTGGTGTATCATTTTAGCATATTGATTTTGATTGTGTATGTTGTCATCATTACGTTTGTGGTTGTAAATGCTTTGGATATATTTATTTCTATCACATGTATTTAGTTTTTGTTGTATATGATATATAAATTATATGAGGTGTGGTTTCTTTTCTATTATTATGTATAACACATGTATGGGTAAAAAGAAATAGGCAAAAAGGTATGGTAAAATATAATCAATCAAAAATGTACTACACACTATTTCAAGTTGGGAAATAGGTAATCACAATAAAATGAGTACGTATAGAGAACCAAGGGATGGTAAAACAAGATGTTAAAAAAGGAATTTGTTTTTAAACCAAAGTGAAATATTTTTACACCAAAGTAAAATAATTAAAATCATACTAAATCACATTGGGAAGTATGAAAACAATGTAATAAAATAGAGGGTATGTAAAAGGGCACAAATGGTATAAAAACAAATTTAATTACGTCAATAAATTATACTAAATCACATTTTAAAGTATAAGAGAAAAACAAAATTAGGAAAAGATTAGTCTTAAATTTATGCCACTAATTCAAGCTAGGAAGTATGAACAATTCAAGAAATGGTTAAATTCTTACATACACTTGGAAAATAAGAAGATAAAAGTGAAAGAGAAGTGAAGTGATCATAAAACACAATAAATAAATCTTGGAAGCATGTTAATGACATGAAACTTCATAATCAATCACATCTTATCTCATATTTGACACATGTAATTTTGTTTGTGACTTATATAATTGGAAAATTTTCTGAGGTATGTTGGGTACTATCCATGGTCTTACAAAGAAAATCACAAAGAAAACACCACTAGGGTGGAATAAAAAAAAGAAAGTAATAAAGTATCTGGGTAATAGGAAGGAAAAAGGTGGTAATTTGTGAGGAACATCAGGTCTTATCCATGATCTTACAAATAAAATCACAAATGAAATCCCAAGGGGAGTGATTAGTAGACAAAATAATATTTCTCAATAGTAAATATGAGGGATATAGGGAATAAAAAAGGGAGTGTAAAAAGTATAATGTAGGCATCTTATGAGAATACCTTAGGAGACAAGAGGTATACTAAGGACATGAGAAGACACTAAGTGACTAGTGACCATCATTGTCCAAAGAAGAACTATTTTCTATAGACACAAAGTTTTGTAGGCATATAATCATGCTACTAAGATCAACTCATGAAGTTATTGTTACAATAAAAGGTAAAATAGACCTACCTTCCCATGATGTATTCTCCATTCCTTAGGACCCCTTACAGATCCATCTATATACTAAGAAGATTGGGTACTTGAATGAGAAAGTAGGTATCACTAAAATAGTTTTTTATTCTCCTTTTCTAATCTACTAACCTACTACACCCCAAAGGACCTCAGATTTATCAAGAGGCCAACTATAGATTTTATGTTTTGACTAGAAGAAAGAGATGTGCTTTAAATAATGTATTTTAGTGTGATTTGAATTTTAAGAATATTTTTTCCCTTTCTATCATTGAATTTTGTAAAAGGATTTGGATTTTAACTATTTATGGATTTTTAAGATTCCTCCTCCATATGGATTTGGAATGACCAATCATGAGATATGTAGTGATACACATGAAATGGGATTTAAGTTAAGGCTAAAGGAAGCTAAGTGATCAAAGATAAATATGAGCTAGGACACTTAGGATTAACAATGAACCAGTATGTGATCTTAAGTCTCAACCATGTATATGCTTAGTTTTAAAAAAATGAATAAGGGAAAAAGGAGATCTAAAGGTGGATTAGTGAAAGGAGATTATAATGAGATGGGTTGTTGGCTAATTGATCACATGGTAAAAAGAGACAGGGACCAAAGCAAACAAGGTTTGTATAACTAGTTCATAATGACAATTAACTGTGAAAAATTGAGATAAGAAAGTAAATAATCATATAGACACAAGAAGTGAATTTTGATAAAAACTCAAGAAAGAAAGAGAAATCAATGATAAAGAAAGACAATCATATAAAAATATAAATGACAATCACTATATAATAAAAATATGAATTTGACACAACATCAAATGATATCATAGATAGATAAAAATAAAATTTGAGCATACATCCAATAAAAATTTTAATGTAAAAGGACCATGCATGTGCTCATAAATACTAATAAATCTACCCATACACATTATCCAAGTCATCAAATAAATCTCTATGAATTTGGATATGAACTGTAATTAATGTCTCATCAATCTTTAATGAAAATTGGGGAAAAACGTCTCTTCTAATATCCTCAACTAACAAAGTAGGAATATTTGATGGATCATGTTTAGGAGGGAAATTAAGAAAGGGATGTTCAAGAGAATGTGTGGGAATGGGATCTACAAGAGATGTAGGAATCAACAATGGATAAGGATCCATGGGAGATGTAAGGTTCAGAGGTGAAGGAATCATAGGTGGAGGCATAGAAGGTGATGAATGGATGATAAGAGATGATAGAACCACAAGAGGTCGAGACATGAGAGAAGAATGAGGAGCCTTCTTAGGGGAATGACCTATGTAAGGAACAACATAAGGTCTAGGAATAACTAGAATATGATATTTGAGATTTATTTAAGGGTGTGGTAATAATTAATGTGATGGGTACTACATTGGTGCCATAAACAATACACCTCACCATACTTAGGTATATATTTATGTAAAACCTTTGGGGGAGGTATGACTTTATCTAAGGAAGGATAAGAAGGATGCAATGTATCAATATATTGTTTCAACATGTGACAATGGGTAGAATAATGATTATTTATCCCATAGAAGCAATAAATACACTTGTGAGTGGTCTTAGTAGAAACACTCATAGAAGGAGGTGAAATATGAGTGGAAGGAACTATAGAAGAATCATCAACCCATTTGGTGGGCAACAGAGCCATTGGCAAGGGAAGTAAACCATTGCCAATGGAAGGTGGTGGTAGAGAATAAATAGAACTAGGATCAATAAAAGGAAAAATGGCATGAAAATCAAGGGTAGGCTCAATGAGAGTAGGAGAAAGAATAGACTCAAATATAATAGGAGAGAGAATGGGCTCAATTATAGTGGGAGTGGTAATGGGCTTTGATAATTTCACTACTAAGGGAGGAGTGTCATCTACATAATGTCTAATAAGGGTAGTACTAATATCATAAGTAAACTAGCTATGGTGATCAAGGTACTTAGAAAAATGGTAAGGCTCGGTCATAACACAATCTATGAGAATATTCTTATGAGCCTCCTCAAAAATTGGAGGTGCTGGAACCATCTTAAACCTATGATAAAGAGGAAAAATACTAAAATTAGGAACTTTAAGTGAAGGAAGATAGGAAGATATGAAAAAGGACTCAAGTAAAGAAGAATGATAACAGACAATCTTGACATCACAACCCTATACAAGACCACCTAAGAAAAAATCACCTAGGGCATAACCATCATCATAATTTGAGGTGTCAAGATCAATGACATAAGTAGGGAAGACATTGTCATCCAAGGAAGTGTGGTGAATATAATGCCAATTTTTGGTTAAGATTATGGTAATATCATCATAAGGAGGCTTGTGATAATGAGGCTATAAAGAAATAAGAAGCTATGAGATGAGGCGAGGTGAGAGATTAGAAGTTTTAATATTTATGTTAATTTCATTAGGCTCATCATCATATGAATCTAATAGGTTAGGAGGAATGTTCATAATGAGTTTAGGATGTTTGTTGTAATATTGGGTTCAATTAATGAGAAAGTTAAGATGTTGAAACACATGAAATAGAATTTTGGGTAAAGGTTCAAGAGTAGGAATCTTGAAGACACCAAAATATTATAATTGTTTGAAATTATAAGGGTTAGTGTCACCTTGAATCCTATAAATGGATACATTATGAGGGAATTTAATGCATTAGAAGGAAAAATAAACAATAGCTCTCATATTGTGAGTTCACAACCTACCAAGTAAGATGATATAAAAAGGGGAAAGTTAAAGATCAATACCTTCACATGGATGGTGATATGTGGGACAATAATGGGAAACCACATAAAACCTAGAGGAGGCATTTGCCTTCTATCATATCCTTAGTACGTGATGTGTGTAGACTTCAAATTTCATTATAAATATCCAAGGGTCTTCAATGAATTTAAGAGAGGAAATGTAGGTGCTAGAACCCTCATTAATCAATGCATTCTTAACTTGGATATCACCTATCTAGAAACTAATAAATAAGGGAGGATCATCCACATGAAACATAATCTCATTAGGAATCATAAAATCTATAAGAAATTTTAAGGAAAGAGAAGTGTCCATATTTTAATCAATGTTAATAGAATCTCTTCACATTGTTGTAGTTGTAGACACCTAAATTTGGCCACCAATAACCTCCAATCACTTTCAACCAATTTCCACCCAAAATGCACAATTTGGACTAAAAAAATTAAAACACACTAAATGATGTGATACTGACATATTCAAGTGTTGGTATTGTCCAAATTATCATTAAATGGGGTAATGCAATTTATGGGCAAGTTAACTTTGATTAGATCATTTTGAGTCAAAATGCCAATTTTACACTTGCGTGCTCTAGATTGATCTTTCCTATAAAATATCTTGCACAAAAATCATGCCTTTAATATTTATTTTTAGTAACATCCTAAATCGGAATATGGTTCTAATACATCTGACATCACCTTCTAATTCTAATCTAGTCAAATTTTGGACTAATAAAAAGGCATTATGATCAATTTGAGTAATTTATGCATAAAGTGATTAAACACGCTTAAGAGATAATTAATCCAAATCAAGGTTTAATTAATAATTCCATGGAAACTTTTTGAATAATTTTTTTCAGAAATGAATATTGCATATCTACATCATTAGGTGGCCACATGTCTTGGGAAGACATCCCTAGGCCATAAATGCCACAAATATTAGGATTCATGCCCTCCATGCCTCATCAGTGCCTTCCATGATGCCCTCCATGCCTTTTAATTGCCACTTATTCCAATGTCATGATGAGGATAATTATAAAATTAATTCAAAAAATTTAATTAATCCTCAACCGCACATCTCAATCTTGATATGAATGGTTCAAGTTAATTTTGATTAATCTCAAAAATCTATAAATAGAGAGGCCATGAACATCATTTCTAAGATATTTTGGTGCAAAGATATAATGAAAAACTATATTCAAGAAACCATTACAACTAGTGTTACCATGCCAATTTAATTCCAAGCCAAACCAAGCTACAAGCCAAAGGTGCCAAGGAGAGATTGAGGTAGCCAAGCTTCCATTGCCAAGGACTTTATGAGTACAAAAGTGAGTAAACCACTACTACAAAGGCATTTGAATCATCCAAGGAAGGTTAAGGAATTCTTTTTTTTTATTCCTTACTTTTTAATTGTGTTTATCATTTGTTTTTGTTAACTAAGCTCTCCCTAGTGTCTAGGCCAAGAGATGTTATGATATTAGTGTGGTTCTTTCATTTTGTTTTAATTTTGAAACTAACACCATACTAACCATCCTTTATTGACTCAAATTTATAGATCACATTATGTCATGCTCGATGGGAGTAGACATATGTCAAACCTAAAGAAGATCATTTTACAACTTAAAAATATTCATTTGGACCCTTAAAACTCTTACAAATTGATTTTCTAACTTTATTTTACCATTTTTGTTTTCCATGGTTTTACACAATAATTGACATCAATAGGTAAGACTAACATTAGTTGCATATTTTAATCGATATTGATTAGTAAAACTGATATCAATTGTATACCTATCTTCAATCACATTGGTATAACTGATGTTAATTAGATAACTAACATCAGTTAGAAAATGCCATTATCATTGGTTATATAAACTAACATTGATCACTATGTTTTCCTTAAAATGTAGACTCAAGATCTCTTTTTTCAAAGTTCATTGTTTCAAAACAAAAAGAGCTTTAAAACTAAGGGACATGCTAACATTTTTGCTTTAGGACCAAGCTTGACATTTGATAAAAACATGTTTATATCACCTTTGTCATGCTTAAAATCAATTAGGAACTTTGTTTTGGTGTTTAAAATTTTTAGATGTTTATGATGAATGCTTTCAAAGTTTTCAACTAAGACTAAGAGGTCAAATGAACACCACCTCACTTTCATTTAAGCTTAAAATTGAACACACTTATCAATTCTTGTTTGCAATAGTTGTTTAGATTAAATCTTTGTTTGGAAAAAAGAGGAATGTTGCATGTATGTTCTTACATTTATTTCCTATAGGGAACCCTTAGAATCAAAAGCAACATTCCTATTACAAATATCCTAGTCCAAGGCTTAGAAATAAAGTCATCTAAAGCACTCTCAAAAACTCATCAAAGTTTGGGTGACCTTGAAAATGACCCTAAACTCTTTCTATTTCATGTTTTCTTTATTTTTATGTAAACTTGGATTGTGAGGGGGAATTAATCACCTCCCACAATTTCTTTAGGGAATATTTGACTGAGGGTTTCCTCTCCTAGCATTGACTTCATCTGGATCCTTTGGAGTGTCACACGAGACATAGTGGCACTTTGGACATCATATTACATTGAGTGAACAATAGGATATAGTGGTTACAAAAGGGACTAGACCTTTTTGAAAAAATCCAAGTGATATAGACCTAAAATCTATGATTTTATTTTGCATTGTTTGGCATGAAAGTCATTGTGTAATTGATTTCCCTAGATAATTTAAAAACTTGTTAGATCTTAGACAAATCCCCACTTGTCACAAAACTATTATTTGTGTAAACTACGCGTTTGGGTCCATATCATAGTACTATCATTTGATATAATGGGGGGATGTAAAAACCCTACTATATAATGTGCATTTTCTTTTAGATGAATACTTAAAATCCTCTAAAATGGTATATATTGATGGATTCCAAAAATACAAAGCAACCTTGTCAATTTAGGATCTAAGAGTGATTAATTAGTTGGTCTTATCCTAGATTAAATTCTTATTTGGAATCAAAACTTGGTGTAAACAAACAATCCAAACCAAACATATAGTCCAAATTTTCATTTGAACAAAGAGGTGTTATGCTATCCACGTGACATCATTAATTTGCCTTGTTCAAAGTTCATCAAAAGTTTGAGAGTCATATCCTCCACTTTAGCATAGTTATGCTACCCAATTGAGTTTAGACATTTACCAAAGTTTTAGATTAAGGTAAAAATAGGTTTTGAAGGGACCCCAAAACCCTGAAACAAAGGGAGAAGGATAAAATAGTAACGTCCACAAGTGAAACCTATAACCTACTTCATTGAAGTATCAAAATCAGGTTTTACATGGACTTGAAACCACCATATAAGAAAATCAAAAGACTGACCCCAGGTTTTTTAGAGACCTGGAAACACCATTGTGATAAGGAAACAAAAAACTAGTAAAAGGAACTAGATATTACATCCAACTAAAAGAACTAGGACCTATTCTTCTAGTTACAAAATCATCTTCACTGCTTCCTTACCTTTCACAGCAGTGTACTGAATGGCTGTAGCCACCAACGTGGCTCCCTCTTGCATTAATTTCTTTCTTGAGCTCTGTCTTGTTCTCTTTCTCGGCCCCTCCAAGGATTTTATTTCCTCATTTTCTCATTTTCTAATGTTTACAGTAGCTGCACATATGCTAGAGGTTACCTCCTCCATCTTCATTCTACTTTCCTTAATGAGTTCCCTTAGGTTGTTCTCATAGTCTTTGAGTTTGATAGGAATATCCCTCATCTACTTTTCCATGTTATTGATTTTATTCTAAACTACTTCCTGGTTACGTTCCATTATTTCCATTTTCTTCTTGAGTCCCATTATCTCTTTGTACATCTATGAGTCAAAATGAAGGATAGCATCTGCTTTGCAATTGGCCAAGCTCATAGGGGGTGCCTCCCATCATTCTGCCTTATATCACTCTAATCTTTTGTGTTCTTTTTTGGACTATTTTCAACTTCTTCCATATGATCCTCCCTTTCCATTCATTTCTGTTCCTTAGTTTCAACAGGGCTTTCATTTTGGTTACAATCATCCTTAACTTGAGATCCCATTTCCATTACTTGGTTGGCAACTTGAACTAGATTTTCCTCCTCATTTTTCAAAGTAGGGTCCTCAAATAGATCATCCAAATCTTTATTAGTTTCCCCAAACACTTGCTAGTTTTCCTCAGGATCATGGTTACTATTTTTAGTTGTTTCCTCTATAGTGACTCCTTTCTCATTCTTGTCTTGAACTTCGTCTTCCTCGCTGGAGCTTGATTGCCTACTTTTTGTTCCTCCCTCTTCATCCGTGCTCTCTTCCTCAAAACTTTTAGTGCTTTCCCACTCTATTTCCTCATCTGTAATCTGATTTTTAAAGCTAGGGAATTTGGATTTAGCTTTTTCTTTCCCCTTTACTGTTACATTCTTGTTACTCTGTAAGTCCTTATTTTTATTTGAATAAGGATTCAGTATAATGGCCTTGTTTTTGCAGTGACCTTTAATTATTAGAATTAATCCCTCATGCAATATAGGATGAGACTCCTTTTTCCTATGAGCGAATAGACTTTAGAGCAAAGAGAAATGCAAATAGAAAGGAAAGGAGATTCTTACTTTGTGTCTGAAGTGATTAAGAAATACAAAGTGAAATTTGTGGACTCTTTTGCTTCTTCCATCAAGTATGAAATACTCACGGATACAACATAAGAAGTCTCTCTAGATTCCCTTGATCTACTCCAAGTCCAAAAAGTCCCCACTCTTTTCCAACTGCTGCTCCTCAACATCTGTCTTAGGGAATTTGCAAAAAGCCTCATTTGAAATGCTGGTCTACTTTGAGAATTTTATTCCCTCCATTGGAAGCCTCGTGACCTCGGCTATGAAATCCTCAGTGAGATTCACTGTGATGCCATGGAGGGTAACCCTATCATCAATCCAATTTTTGAAAAAATCCATTGTAATATGGGGTTTTGAACCATGTACCCGTTCCATGTAGTTCATAACCTTCCCTCTCTGAAGGATCTTCCAGACATCTTGTTTTGCTTTCCACTCTTCCAGATATTTACCAAAGTTTTTTAAAGTCCTTCACTTATAATCTAAATTTGAAATTGCACCTTTACAAGTTCATAGGGTTGATGTGGTAAGTGGGTTATCCATTTGAACTAAACATGAGGAAACTTAGGTTTAATGTCCAATTTGGGTTGAAGGTCATTTAAGACTCATAATCATTGTCATCATTGATAGACTTAAGCCATTTTGTGCTAAACACTCACACTTTGAGTTTATTCACCACAACATTTTGAGTCTATAAAAGTAGTGTTATGCTATCAAAATTGTAGAAAAATGTATTTGACTTAGAGAGTTTTTAAAATATACCTTTTTGTCATACCTTTTGGGTAGTATAACATCATTACACTACCCAAAACATTTTGAATATTGTTTCGTAGACCCTCTTACATAGGGTTCACATTTTTTCCTACATTTTTAGACCAATCCAAGTGTACTTTTGTGATCTTTTATCTAAAATATTTATAATTCTACTTTTATCTAGCTTGTTTGTCAAAAGAACCAAGTTTTATAACATTTTTGTGAGAAAATAAACTATCTCTAAAAGTGCCTTTTGTTTCATACCTTATACTTAGTTGATCAAGTTTATGTCCAAGAATCAAAGTCTATCTTTTGACTCCATTTGGCCAAGAGTCCTAATGCATGCCTTATTTGAGCCTATATTTTGATGTCGTGTTTGGCCAAAAGACCTAACAAATTTTAAATTCTTAGATTATAATAATTTGAAACACTTTGAACTTATATTTTGGCATTTTTATTTTAGGTCCATTTACTTGCATATCTTTATGTGAATATTGAAATGTTAGATACTTCACACTAGTATGTTTCCTCACAAAACTTTGCATAAACCTTTTGATCCTTTTGATGAATTTAGAACAAGTTGGAACATCATATATTTTGGACATTTTCATTTTTAGAGTTTATATAACTATTTGACTTTTTATCACAAAAGCATTGACTATGGATCCCAACATGGATTCCTACACTCATAGTGGACTTATGTACAATCTAGGGATTAGTAATGTAGTTTGCAGGAAGAAATGGTGCAAGACCCCTATGCAAATAATATTGCTTATGAGATGGATTATTATCCCTCTTATAATACTCAATCAAGGGCACAAAGCCAAGATCTGTTGGCTAACTATCTATTTAACACACCATCTTATTCATAACAAGACCAAGAGCAAACCAAACAATACCTACAGTGGATGAGCCAGTACTTCAATAGTCATATTATACTAATACAACTTTTACATATGATCCATTTTTATTTGAGTGACATTTTTTAGAGAACAATGACAAGATTTTGGTTAGAGCCATATAGGTATGGGCCAAGTTTCCAGTAGAATTCCCCCATGAAAATTTACTAGGTCTAGCAATAGTGCCCCACAATATCATTTAAAATCAACAGGCTTCTTATATAAATCCTATGGCTCTAGTCCAAGCAATGTACCAAGATCTTAATATATCTAATCAAAGCAAAAACATCATGAAATATCACTTTAACCAAATACAGACATCATATCAAATCTATTTGAGTCTAGAACATGATTTCAATCAAATAAACATGGTAAGTAAGCCTCTTATTGACTTAGTTCCTTTAATAGGAGTGTTGATAGAGTTAACTAGATAAGAGAATCCAAAATTTTACCCATTCATACAAACCACTTTGATAGATAGATTTATGCATAAGCCTATTATTAAATAAGTGTCTTCTACTTATACATAGAATAGTGAGCCAAATGTAGTAGACAATGTACAAACAATGTCCAGTCCTGATCAAAGTGGTACTAACATGTAAACAATTAGCTAACATGTGCATGTAGTTAATCCTATGAATAGGTCATCATACCAAGGAGTAGGAGTTTTTACACCCTAACCTTAATTAGTTTCTTCCTCAAGTGTACAACCTATGGGATTAGGTAATCAAACAATGGCTAATGACATACCTCAATGATAGAATGTGATGAACCCTTCTCCTCCTCAACAAGTAATGAGTAGTATTCCAAAAAATAGACATAATATAGTGTATCAACATAATAGAGGAAAAATACATTACCACTTCAATTAGGGGAAACTAATTTTCCACCTCTCCAAGTAATGATAAATGTACATCTTTAGTTACAGACTAATATTCCAATCCAGAACCAAGTAATGACTAGTCAGCAACATGAAAATATGGGTTAGTAATAGATGCCAAATTTTCAACTTGTTTTCACTTCCTTATAGGGATTCATGTAAAAAGGAGGTCCCCATGTTTCTTAGGTACCTATTATACAAATTTTGGTTCAAAATGTGCCACAAATCTAGAGATAAGGTCTTGGTCCACAAGTTCCCACTCAAAAACAAGGTTTAATTAGTTAGAATAATGTCCTTTTTCAAACACAATAGGCATAATATAGTTATATCCCTCCCTCCCAACCACAAAATCCTCTAATTGAAAACTTTGTCACCAACCCAAACCAAAATATCACACAACTAAGTGTTTAATTTCAAGTACATCTTAATCCACGTATGCATATTCCTAGTCCATTACCCAGCCAAACCAATGTACCTCAATAGGTATCTCCATCATACCTTGTTCAGAGTGTCCCATTTATGACCCCCCAACCATTTATCCAAACCCAAATTCTCCCTTAAACCAATATTTTCTTCTAGTTTCATATCCTAGGAATTATAACAGATGAAGGAGTAATTGTTGCCATTCAAGCTAGTAAACAAACTAAAAAGTTTAAATTAGATGATTTATGTTCCTATCCATTAGAAATGGAGTATTTGTATATACTATTTCCTCCAAGATACGAACCACTAAAATTTGATAAATATAAAGGGAAAGGTGACCCTCAGGCTCATTTGACCAAATTCTTTGTTGCATGTCAACTAGTGGCATATAACAACATATACCTTTTGCTTGTATTTCCAAGGAGCTTGGTTGGACAAGCCTTGGAGTGGTTTTTGCAGTTTCCCAAAAATTAGTAACAATTTTTGATGATATTTCTTATAAGTTTGTGCAACACTTTTCCTATAATCTTGAGCATGAGATTTCATTAATAGACTTAACACAAGCAAAACAAAAAGCTAGTGAGAGTTTTGACATTTATTTACAGTGATGGAGAGCCCTTGCAAGCTATTTCACCCATAATTTACTAGATAAATAATTAGATACTTTGTTTACCAAAAATTTGCACATTGAGATAGCTTATCATTTGGAGCTACAATGTGCACATACTTTCAAGGAAATCATCGACAAAGGCTTGTTGATTGAGTGGGTTCTCATCAATAAATGAGTTATCAAGCTTAATTAAACTAATTAAAATCAAGGTATCAATCAAGGAAATGGCCAACATCTCATTCAAACATAAACCTCACAACTAGCATAGGCCAATAACCAAGAAAGATTGAAGTAATTCAACCATAATAGGAATGTTGTGGGAAATAGAGTAACTAAATACCATCATGTCCAAATGGTGAAAACATCATCTACACCACCTTCTCAGCTTACTCCTACCTAATAGCCTCTCTAGCCAATACCATAAGCATAATAACCAAGTCCTACATAATAAATATCATAGCTATTACCATTACAAACCCCTCCTCTTAGGAGAACCATGCCTACATTTCATGTCTTTAGTGACCTAGGAGAACCTATTAAATCTATATTTCACAAGCTTGTTATTTCTAATTTGATTATTTGGCCTATAATAAATCATTATCTATAAGGCATTCCTTATCTTGATTGTTATTGCGAAAACAAATTCTATGACTATCATTAGGGTAATGAGCATAATCTACAAAGATGTGTCCAAAGCAAGCATTTAATTAAGAATATGTTAGAGAATGGAGAGATAAAATTAGATAATGGTTCTTCTAATTCCAATCAAATTCTATGATTTATAAAAACCCCTTTCCTCAACATAATACTCATCAACAACAAAATAATCAATAATATCAACAATAATGGTCAGTGTAGTAGTAAAATTAACAGTACCAAAATCAAAGGCTAAACCAGTAAAATTAACAAAATCAGTAGCAAAACCTATCATTATAGAATAATAGACAAAACCAAGGTCAAAATAATAACAACCAACACACCTACCATGCAGTTTCACATGACTATAATAGGGTTGTAGGTCATATTGTAGGGGGTAGCATTAATACCATCTCCATTAATCCTAGACCAAGCACTAATCAACCTAAACCATTTCTAAACAACATTCATTTGAATTACATGGATAATACTTTTTTGACCTAGGAATGCATACATGCAAACTAGGAATTCACCTTGTAGACCTTATATCGATAACTCATTCTTTTCATGTGACCACATGCAAGTATCAAGACTTATCCTATTTGGTCCCATATTATTTCCAACATTAGTTAGAAATAATGGTCTAGTATTTAATCTTGATTCTACAATCATAACTCAGAGGTGGAAGATTACTATCCTAGGCCCAAAATCATCCACCACTTTACCTATCATCCAAATAACCACTCAACCTTAGAATAAACCATTCACTATTGACCAAGGCAAGAAGTTTGATATTGTGGAACAATTGCAAAAGACACTAGCACAAATTTATATTTTAGATTTTTAGTGAATGTTAATAATCCATAAAAATATCTTGAATGAGTTTTTGACCCATTCCACTATTTCTAGTGACATATCCCTTGATAAATTTCAATCTTTGGTTAGACACCTAACTCTAGCCCAACAAGTCACATTTAACCAAAGTGATATGTCTTCCTTTGTCTTGATCCATAGTAATCCATTTTAAATATAATTTTATATAATATGGCATAAATTGAAACATGTCCTTATAGATAATGGATCCAACCTCAACATAGTGTCTCTAAAGCTCATCAAGCTTCTTGTATACACAATGGCAGATCTCTAGCCATAAACAAAAACTATTAAATCCTATGATAATCAAGAAAGAGAATCATAAGGCACCATTAGTTTTCTAGTTATCATTGGGCCTTTAACCCATGATACACTTTTCCATGTGATTGATCTTAAGTTTTCATACAATATGCTTCTAAGTAGGCCTTGGTTACATGAGATTCATGTAGTCCTAGCAATACTGCACCAATGTATCAAGTTTTCCCACTTAGGGATGAAAGTGAATATTCTAAGAGATTTATACCCATATGAACACTACAAGAATCTTGATGTCAAATTTTAAATATATAATTATCATTATGATATGAATCTATGTTCCAAGTAGGATAAATGAAACGCTATACTTATTGATCCTTTAATGGATAATTGCATAGACCCTAATACCTTGGATTCCCTTTCCCACATGCCACCTCTTAAAGCTTCTAAGCATTTCACCATTTTATAAAATGGACTAGGAGAGTATGTGACCCATGATGAATTTCATATTTCCAATATTTATCAAAATCTAAAAACCTTTGGGAAACCTAATGTCAACCCACATATGCATTGGCATTAAAATAACAAAGATAAGGGACCTATCATATTTGTATCAGCATCTAGCCTAGGACCTAACCCTCTTGAAGGGGATGAATCATGGTTATAAAATGACAACCAAGTTGATTGTTATAAAAATGTGAAGTATTCTATTCCTAACAGGATCATGGAGTATCACAATTATGAAGGAAGAGGCCTTAGAGTGAATCAACAAGGAACCATCGAGCCAATTTCCATGACTAAGTATGAAAGACCTTATGGACTTGGATTTAAACCACCTAGGGGTGACCCCACATATCTTATTCAAACTCTATCACCAATGACTAGTGATGATGATGTCGATAGTGAAGCAAATTATAATCATTGCCTCATCTTTGATAACCTAGTTGAAACTAACATGTTTGATAATAATGCCATTTGTACCCTTACCTTGGCCATTCATCATAATCCTTTACCATTATATTATCCCCAAAAGATATATTGGGACCAACAAGAATTTAGTCTACTAATTGATGAGTTCCAAAATGATGAGGCATTCTATGACTTTTTAGGCCTTAGAGACAACATTCCATTGGGAGATCATAAATCAAGATTCTTAATCACATTGGATCTTGTGGCATATTTTGGAGAGTAAGTGAACACCCTTAGCTAGAAACAAATAAGTAAAACATTGAGGTCCCAAAGTGAAAACCTCTTTGAGGTGTTTTTTAACTAGGGAAAAAGTAAAGATAAAGGCCAATATAGTGGTGAAAACTTGTTTTAGGTGCCATTATATGGGCATATTCATTCTTATTTAAATTTAGACTAGGAGACCACAAATGATGAACTTGCTTGTGGATCTGAGTTTAGCTTTGAGCAATAACAAGTATTTGATCAAATTCTTTAAGAATTTTGGATTTTTTTATCACATGGCCAGATATCCCATTAGGGAACTTAGATTCATCATGCCTATGAGAAGTTGAAGATCAAGTCCAAACAGAGGACCCAGACATAATTCAATAGTTCAAGTGATTACCTATTATCCTAGAAAATGGTTCAACCCTTCTAGTAAAGATATAATAGAGGTAAATATTAGGAATCCATCAAAATTGAAATAGATAAAATTAGGTGCATCACTTACTGAGGAGGAACATGAGATATTTAAAACCCTATTGAGAGAATTTGTAGATATCTTTACATGGACCTATTCTGAAATGCCAGGTTTAGACCCTGCCTTAGTTCTGCACCACCTTGTGGTTAATCCTAACACCAAACTAATAAAATAAAAATTATGTAATATGCATCCTCACATTACTATATTGGTAAAGAAAGAGTTGGAAAAACTCTTAGAAATAGGATGTATCTAATCCATTAACTACTCAAAATGGATCTCTAATGTGGTACTTATTATCAAAAATCTTGAAGGGATCATAATTTGTACTAATTATTTAGACATCAAAAAATCTTGTCTTAAAGATTATTTTACCTTGCCTAATATCAACATGATAATTGAATCCATGGTAGGTTATGAAATGTTTTCACTCATAGATGGCTTTTTAAGATACAACCAAATCAGAATAACACCAGAAGACCAACATAAATAGTGTTCACCACTCCATGGGGAACATTTTGTTATCAAGAAATGTCATTTGTCCTTAAGAATGCTGAAGCTACATATCAAAGAGCCATGACTATCATATTCCATGATATGATGCATGATATTATTGAATACCATATTAATGACATATTAGGAAAATCCAAAACTAGGGCCGACCATCTAGTAGTGCTACATAAAATATTTGAAAGATTACAGGAGTATAAAGTCAAACTCAATCTAAATAAATGTGTGTTTAGTGTAACTTTAGGTAAACTACTTAGTTTCATTGTCTCTAATAGAGGTATTGAATTTGATTTAGCTAAATTCCATGATATAACCAAGAGACTACCACTAACCAATTTAAAGTAACTTCATAGTTTGTAGGGTAAGATCCAATGAATCTAACACTTCATCTCTTAGTTAGTAGACAAGTTCCATCCATTTACACACCTTTTAAATAAGGGAGTTTCATTTCACTGGGATGATCACTACCAAATATCTTTTTAATAACTCAAAGACTATCTTGTTAATCCACTTATTTTATTACCTCTTATGCCAGGAAAGCCATTCTTATTATACCTATCAGCTACTGACCATGCTCTAGGGGCACTCTTGGCTCAACATGATGAAAATGAAAAGGAGCATGATGTGTAATACCTAAGTCATAATTTGGTTACATATGAACATAACTATGCACCTATTGAAAAAGATTGTCTAATCATGGTCTTCATAGCTCAAAAGTTGTGCCATTACATATCGAATAATAAGACCATGGTCATTTTAAAGGTAGATCCACTCAAGTACCTACTACATAAAATAGCTTTTCAAGGTAGAATGGATAAATGGATCATGCTTCTCAGTGAGTTTGACATAGAGTATTTCAATCAAAAGTCAATTAAGGGATAAGTTCTTGTAGATTGATTTGTTGAAGCACCTCTCATAGACACACAACCATTCATGTTTCACTTTCCTGTTGAATCCATAATGATTATCATTGACACACCCCTTGAGGAGAAACCTTGGAAGATATATTTTGATGGTTCATGTATTGCACATGGATTTGGAGTAGGCTTATTATTTATTACAGCATAGGGGGATCTAATCCCTAAATCATTCAGAATCAACTTTCCATGTACAAACAACATTTCCAAATATGAAGAACTTATTACAAGGCTTTGAAAAATAGTTCATTAGAATATATCTCATCTCCAATTTTATGGTGATTCTTAGTTAATCATCAATCAGTGCATAGATCATTTTTAAAGCAAAGACAACTAGTCAGTTCTATATAAATCCATGGTTGACAATCTTAAGTAATAAATTGCCAATATGATCCAAAAGTCAGAGCTTCTAGTTGATAAATATTTCAATTGAAATAACATAGTAACAATGAATTCTCTGAGAAGATATGTAGTATTATTTAAGATCGCAATACAAATATATGCTTATCTCGAGGAAGAGATGTCTATCTTCACATTTTGGGTTACCTCTTCATTTATAAACATTTTGAAAGCATGGGGAGGATGTGGAAGGTCACTAATCTTGAGGGAGATTAAACGGTTCAACTTCCAATATTTAAAACAATACAAAATTTGAGGAATTACTATTTTTAGAAACTTACTATTTTTAGATTGCACTACGAAAATTGAAATTTGGGGCACTTCCATTGGGTTTTCAAGGGTAAAGCTTCATTGAGAAAATCTCAATGCCATCTCATGACATTCTCCTCATTATTATATTTCCAACGGTTCAAACGGTGAGTCAATTAGAGCTACAGTGCAAAATTTATGGCTCCCAAAAGTTTCATCATCAATTGGGGTGGAACTGTCACCCAAATTATCACCTAAATTATTGCCTAGATCACAATATTTAGTTTGAACACATACCGAGGGTTAGTAATAGAATTATAGATGCCATGGCTACTATTGGCTCTCTGATTTGACAAATAGATACATATAGATAATATTAGTTCCTCATCAAGAATTTATCACCATAAGCTCATGAACCTTCAACTGTTACCATGATTCATGATATTATTGGCCCTAATTCTATCTAGTACTCAGACCTTTACAACTACCTTCTTGACCAATTTTTACCACCTATCCTATCTCAAAAAAAAAACCAAAGCCTTCATTCATCATTCAACTCATTATACTCTACTACAATCCACCCTTTACCATCATAGTTTTGATGGAACTCTGCTTCATTGTTTAACTTTGATAGAGTCTACACTAGCATTAAGTGAAGTTCATGAAGAGTATGTGGTGCTCATTATAGTAGTGCAATCCTACCCAAAAATCTCTTGCATAATGGATATTATTGGCCCATAATGGACACATATGCCACTACATATGTAAAAATGTGTGACAAATGTCAACAACATGCTAATTTGATTAATTCCCTAGCAAAAACTCTGAAAATAATGTTGACACTATGACCATTTTCTACATGGGGACTTGACCTCATTGGAAAGATTAACTCCACTTCATTTGATGGCCATAAACATATCCTTACCATCACTGAATATTTCACTAAGTGGGTTGAAGCTATACTACTCACATGACTAAAAAGCAAATTTCCAAATTCATTTTTAACTATCTCATTTGTTGTTATGGTATCCCTTTTGAAATTATATCTGATAATGGAGGATATTTTAAAAACAAAGATGTAGACCAGATATGTAATGAATATAACATCACATAACATTTTTCTACAACATATTACCCTCAAGGTAATGGCCAAGCCAAGACATCTAACAAAACCATTGTCAATATTCTCAAAAAGATTATCAATGATGTCGATCATGATTGGCACTTACAAATATTCCCTACCCCTTGGGTATACCATACCAATCATTGTAATCTCATAGGAGCCACTCCATACTCACTTGTTTATGGTATTAAATCCTTCCTTCGCATTGAGTTTGAATTTATTTTATTATGTATCTCTTTCAAGCATGTCCTAGATGATCATGACTATCAAGTATCCCACCAAGAACTAGATCTACTTGATGAGAAATTCACAAACATGCTTAACAATCTTCAAGCATATTAGAACCAACTCAAAATCCACTATAATCAATGTGTTAAGTATAGAAAATTTAAAGTTGGTGATCTTATTCTTAAATAAAACCAAAAGAACACCATGACTGAGAAGAATCATAAAGGTAAATTCAAACCAAACTAGATAGGGCCTTTCATCATCATTGTAGATTATAGATCAAGAGCATATAGGCTTGCCACACTAGATGGAGATGAAATTGTTGAGTTGATGAATATTATTCATCTCAAATGGTGTTATGCTTGAGTGCTAAGGTGTATTGTCTATAAGGACCATTTTAGTTATGCCATTTTATCACTATTTTTATTTAAACAAATACCATCCTTACCCATCCTCTTCACTGTATCCACTTTATGCTTCTATTCTATCAATTCAATGTGTTTTAAAGCCTAGCCAATTTGACCTTGGTTTTTGCCATTCAATATGTAGTTTCAACATCAAGGTATGTAATTAGTTTAATTAGTTGGATCAAGTAGTTTAGACAAAGATCATATTTTGGGACAGTGTGATAGAAGTTTTGGTAGTTGCATCCTTCATTTTTATTCCTTTCTTACCACTAATCTTGCTACTAATTATAAATACCTTTGGGAAAATTAGTACCATTTATCTATTCTATTGTGTCCTAGTTATAACTACCTATGGGAAAACTAGGGGCAATATTAAGCCTTGACATACTAACTTACCACTTCTTATGTTGTACCATGCCTTTTCACCACCTGTGCCTATTTTGTTTAAATTGACTACTACACTAGTTTAATTCCTCTACTATAAGAGTGGAACTATAGTGACTTGAGGTATTACTCTAAGACTATGTAGGTATCACTTGATAATTTTTGAAGTTAGATCATTCACCCTAAGCTATGATCTCACTATTTGTGAGTAACCTAAGCCATGCTCTCACTATTTTATGAGTAACCTAAGTTTGAATGCTCTCACCATTTTGTGAGCTTGAACTATTTAGTGTCTCTTCATTCTTGATTGACTCGATACCCTCCAAAAAAATTCTAAAAACATTTTAAAAATCATTAGAAAAGAATAAAAACATTGACCACTTCTTTTCCTTATGGATTTTGGGAACCCTTACTAAATTACAAGAAATTCACTTGTTATTTAGTTTCTCCATCCTTTTTGGCCTTTTTTGTCATGCACTTGTTGTTTTTCAAGACCATTCATATTCTTTGATCATATCCATTTCTATTTGTTTTCCTTAGTTATCACATTCTTTCCATTCCCTAGGAGAACTACATTTACCCTAATTTTTTTTATTAGATATTACATCCATAGAACTATGTAGGTAGAATCCACTTGCCTAGTGCATATGGGGATAACTCAACCACCCCCTTCCTTTTCTTTTATTTCTCCATTTTGTTCATTTGTTAAGTTGTTTCCTATTTTCTAGGGGCAATATTCGTAGGGTTTCTATTGCATTGTTTGTTTTTTTGTTTTTATTTCTACTTATTATGTTTATTTTTCTATATATTTGTTTACTTTCATGACGGTTGCCTAGATTTAGTTTGTGTGTTTATTGGGTGATTCTTTACCCACACTTACACTTGAATCCATCTATATTCATATGTTTACATTTTCATCATGGTTTCTATAATTGGTGCATTATTTTCTATTGAGTATTAGATTATGGGAATCAGTCCTTATGCATATTTTAGTCAAGTCCTCATGATGTTATACTATGATGCATATCAACATGTGCTATAATAAACCTTAGCTTCAAGAAGTCTATTCAATAATGGTATCATCTCTTCATCACTGGCATCTTGATTTAATCCCAATCAAATCTAAATAAAGTAATTAACCATAAAATAATTTCAACCTTTATTAGTTCAAATAAGCATCTCCCTACTAATAGGTTGTTCTAATTCATTATTAACCTCTATTTTAAGTTATCATCATTCTCATATAGTAATTTTATCATGTTTTCCATAATCAAGGTCTAATTATTATAACCACCTATGGGCAAATCATTGCACACCATCCCACTTGTGTTTCTTAATGATTATAATCACCTTTAGGTAAATCATTCTTTTGTCACCATTTTACTTTTTTTGCCTATACAGGGCATGTTATCTTGGTTTTCTGTCTTAACTAGGGAAGCTCCATCTTCTCAATTATTATAACTACCTTTGGGAAAATCATTACATTATCATACCACATTGCCACTATCAAGGTATAATTGTTAAGCATAGAATATACTGAGAGGGGGGGGGGTGAATCAATATATTATATATCTTATAAATATTTCTTTTTAACCAATATTCCACTTAATCAAACATTCAAGATATGCAATAAAACTCAAACAATAAACATCACACAAGATAGAGAGAGACACCAGATATAACATGGAAACCCAATGTGGAAAAAACCACAAAGAATCAATCTCAAATATATTCATGAGAGCAACCCCATAGGAGCACCATACCCCTTTGCCATGTATAAACCTTAGCTTAATTCATAAGCACCACCCCATAGGAGCTTCAAACCCCTTTGCCAAGCACCAACCCAGCTATTATTCATGAGCACCAACCCATAGGAGCACCAACCCCATTGTTGAGCACCAACCCAACAATAATTCGTGAGCACCAACCCCTTTGTGTATACCACACACCTATCTCTCAATGTTGTTATCTCAATAAATGATAGATCAATACAACATCTCCTTCCTCTCTCTCACTTTTGCTCTTCTAGGCTAGATATAACAAATACAAATAATCTCTCAAAATTACTCTTCTAAGTTAGATATTACAATATCAAATCAACCTCTCACTTCCACATTTACAAATGGCTACTCAAGCCTTTATTTATAGCTTTCCAAATGACCTTTGGCCTTCCCCCTTTGTGATCTTTCATTCCTCATGGAAAATGGTGCCAAATCTTGGATGACCCTTCATATCCAAGCATTTGAAAAGTCATGTGGTGACCCTCCATGACCAAAAACATCTTTCCCACTTTTGTCCTTATCTTTGGTGACTTTTCGTATTTCGTTAAGTGTCCCTTCATGATAAATTCACCCTTTACTCTTTTGTCTTCACTTGGTGACTCTTGGTATTCCCCAAGATGACTCTTCATGGGAAAATGTGTCCCATCCTTCTTTTGTCTTTATCTCGTGACTCTTTGTCTTCTCCATGTGCCCTTATTTTGTCTCATATGCAACCAAAAATATATTCATTAATATTAAATAAATATTAACTCATATTAGCTAAGATAAACAATATTAAATACAATGAGACCTTTATCACCAATAATATTAAACCTTTGACATCAATGACAATATTTCCAACAATCTCCCCCTTTCTCATTGATGGCAACCTTAATTCTAAAACTGCCACATCTTGTCACCTGCACATACCATCATCTAAAAACATATAGTAACTCCCCCTTACTGTAGCAACCTATACCTATTCCCTGTACCTATTTTATACACCTATACCTATACCTATTATTCTCCCCCTTTGACATCAATGGCAAAGGACCTACTTGGAGCTTACACTTAGCTCCCCCTCACTTGATGTTGAACATCAATGGCATGAAGTAATAGAAATTACTCCCAACTCCTCTTGCTAATCTTTGAGAAGATATTTGATTTTACCTGTCCTTTGAGAATTTGCAATCAACTCATTTAATTATTTTCTTCTAATCTCACAACCTTCCACATGAAACTTTAAGGTGTATCCTTGATCACATATTTGCCTTACACTCAATAGATTATGCTTATAAAACATTCTTAGTCTTGGTTCTACCATTATCTAAAAATAAAGTACCTTTTCTAGTTATCCTAACAGTGGTTTTATCTTTGAATCTCACTATACCACCATTGATATTCTTTACTCTTTTCTCTTATCATATGCCTCAAACATCTGCTATCAACGAGCCATGGCTGATCTATATCTCTTACATGCAAAGCTGTTTGCACCAACATAGAATTTTCAAATTGTTTCTTCTGCCATGAACATGACTGAACCTTCTTCCTGATGAATGGAACTTTGAAACTTTGATCCTTCTTAATTAAATATACATGAGTACCCTTTTCTTTCTCTCTAAAACTGTCAACTCTTTTTCAACATTCTAATTTCTTATGACCATAATCATTTGAAACACTATATATGCAAGAATCATTCTAATAGCCTCAAACCATAATACTAATGCAAAATTTTCTTTAAAAATATATTCCCTAAAGAAAATATACAAATTAATTTGCCAACTCATCTTTTGGTCATGGAACATATTCAAGACCCAATAGCACCCACCATGCTTCAATTTTCTTAAAAGTGTCTCCTTGAAGCCTAGAAGAGACACCCCCACACAGAAGGGTTCTAGAAATAAATATTAGGAGATTCCCACATCTCCTCTATTTCTTCCTTGATCTTCTTGTGTTTTTATTTTAGAATCCATTTAAGCATATCTAACCTTTTTACCCTTTTGACCTTATCATTTATGATGTTTTCATCTTCTCAACTTTTGCAACTTTCTTATTTTGACAAAGCTCATGCTCAAATGTAATAATAGATTCTTTACAATCCTTCTTATTTGATTCTTTATCTACTATAGTAAGTAACTCATTTTCATTCTTGAACTCAACCTGATCAACCTTTACTATTTTAGGTCTCCAAACCTTAATTTGTCTTTTCTCATATTTTCTAGGGTCTTTGTAACCTTTGACATACTTTGAATATCTCTTTACTTTATTTTGGCATAATCTAGCAATATGTCCAACCTCATGATAACAAAAGCAAACAATATTTCCCATACCTTTTTCTTGAATGTGACTGAGATATCCCTTTGACTAATTACTTCTCCTCATACAATATTTTTCCCTATGACCAACATGATGACAAATAAAACAATGGCCATGAAAAGAATTTGAAAACTTGAAAGCATTGGGCTGCCTGATTGGCTTCTTTGATTTACCTGCAAAACCTACATCCTTCTTTCCTCAGACTGATATTTCATGATCTTTCTCAACCTTGATTATAAGATTCTCATGATTATCCTTTAAATAATCTATCTCAACTTTCAAATGATTACACTCTTCTTTTTATGTTAAAATTGAAGTTGCAATCTCTAACTGATTTTTAAGATCCTAAATAAATGTCTTATTTTATTTTACTTTTATAGCCAACTTAGAATCCAAGATACACACCTTTTTCTTAGGAGACTCAACCATAGCTTTCAACTCTTGATTCTCCTTTAGTTTCTTGGCCATCTGTGCTTTTTCTTTGATCTACCTTCAAGCTATTAAACCCTTTCTGAAGGAACCTACTCTGATACCAATTGTTAAGCACAAAATATACTGAGAGGGGGGGGTGAATCAATATATTATATATCTTATAAATCTTTCCTTTTAACCAATCTTCCACTTAATAAAACATTTAAGACATGTAATAAAACTCAAATAATAAACATCACACAAGACAGAGAGACACACCAGATATAACGTGGAAACCCAATGTCGGAAAAACCATAGAGAATCAATCTCAAATATATTCATGAGAACAACCCCACAAGAGCACCATACCCCTTTGCCAAGTACAAACCTCAGCTATAATTCATGAGCACCACCCCATATGAGCTTCAAACCCCTTTGCCAAGCACCAACCCAGTTGCTATTCATGAGCACCAACCCATAGGAGCACCAACCCCTTTGTTGAGCACCAACCCAAAAACAATTAATGAGCACCAACCCCTTTGTGTATACCACACACTTATCTCTCAATGTTTCTATCTCAACAAATGATAGATCAATACAACATCTCCTTCCTCTCTCTCACTTTTGCTCTTCTAAGCTAGATATAACAAATACAAATCATCTCTCAAAATTACTCTTCTAAGTTAGATATTACAATATCAAATCAACCTCTCACTTCCACATTTACAAATGGCTACTCAAGCATTTATTTATAGCTTTCCAAATGACCTTTGGCCTTCCCCCTTTGTGACCTTTCATTCCTCATGGAAAATGGCGCCAATCTTGGATGACCCTTCATATCTAAACATTTGAAAAGTCATGTGGTGACCCTTCATGACCAAAAACATCTTTCCCACTTTTGTCATTATCTTTGGTGACTTTTCATATTCCTTTAAGTTTCCCTTCATGAGAAATTTTCCCTTTACTCTTTTGTCTTCACTTGGTGACTCTTGGTATTCCCCAAGATGACTCTTCATGGGAAAATGCATCCCATCCTTCTTTTGTCTTTATCTCGTGACTCTTCATCTTCTCCATGGGCCCTTATTTTCTCTCATATGCAACCAAAAATATATTTGTTAATATTAAATGAATATTAACTCATATTAGCCAAGATAAATGATATTAAATGCAATGGGGCCTTTATCACCAATAATACTAAACCTTTGACATCAACGACAATATTTATAACAATAATGTTTATAACTACCTTTGGAAAAACCATTATGCACCATCCTAATTGCATTCTTAATTATTTTTACTACTTTTTCACTATCATTATTTTTTAATCCCATCATCTTTCCTTTATTCAGTCCTCTTGTTTCACTTCTTATCAAGGGACTGTTTATCGACCTTCTTGTCCCAACCATTTGCTCAAGGGGGTATTATACAATTAGTTTATCATCATTGAAGTTGGAGTCATACATGAACTTTTCATTCTTTGATAATATGTTATTATTCTTATAGCTTGTAATGCCTTCCCAAATAGGTGTAAATTATAGTCATTTAAATTTGGACACTGATAACCTCCAATCAGGCTTTTGGCCAATTTCTATCCAAAATGCACAATTTGGCTTAAAAACACTAAAACATGCTAAATGATGTGAATTTAACATATTCAAGTGCCAATTTTGGCTAAAGTATCATTAAATGTAGTAATGCAATTTATGGGATGTCTAACTTTGATCAAATCATTCTGAGTCAAAATGCCAATTTTGGACCTAAGTGCTCTAGATTGATCTTTCCTATCAAATTTATTACACAAGATGTGAACCTTTTTTATTTTATATTGGTAACATCCTAAATGGGAATATGGTTCCAATTCATCTAACATCACCTTCCAATTCAAATCTAGTCAAATTTTGGACCAATAACAAGGCATTCTGATCAATTTGAATAATTTGTGCATAAAGTGCTTAAACATGTTTAAGAGATAATTAATCCAAATCAAGGCTTAATTAATAATTCCATGTAAACTTGTTGAATAATTTGTTTTAGAAATTAATATTTAATACCTACATAATTATGTGACCTCATTTCTTGGGAAAACATCCCCAGGCCATAAATACAACAAATATCAAGATTCATGCCCTCCATGCCTCATCAATGCCTTCCATGATGCCCTCCAAGCCTCTTAATTTATCCTTCTATCAATTTTATTATTAGGATAATTATAAACTTAATTCCAAAATTTTAATTAATCCTCAATCACACATCTCAATCTTGAGATGGACAGTTTAGGTTGATTCTGATCAATCTCAAAAATTTATAAATAGAGAGGCCATAAACACCATTTATAAGCTATTTTGGTGTAAAGTTATAATGCACAAATATATTTAATAAGCTATTATAACTAGTGTTACCATACAAAATTAATTCCAAGCAAAGCCAAGCTAAAAGCCAAAGGTGCCAAGGAGAGATGGAGGTAGCTAGGATTCTATTTCTAAAGACTTCATGGGCACAAAACTAAGCAAGCCACTACTACAAAGGCATTTGGAACATCTAAGGAAGGTGAAGGAATTTTTGTGTTTTATTCCTTGATTTTTAATCATTTTTGTCATTTTTTTTGTTAACTAAGATCTCCCTAGTGTTTAGGCTTAGAGATGTTATGCTAGTAGTGTGTTTCTTTCATTTTATTTTCATTTTAGAACTAACACCATACTAACCATCATCTATTGAGTCAAATTCCTAGATCACAGTAGTATACTATCCTCAAATCCAAATAAGGCTATCTCTCATACATAATGATTAAGGAGGTCCTATGAGGTAGGAGCCAAAGTTCATTTAAATTTATGTTGATAAGAAGAATAAGATTTGAAACAAGGCTATAAATCATGCTGTGATTATGAAATAGATTCAAGTTGATTTTTAATAATGGTATAAGAAGTGTTAGTAGAAATTTGATTATCACTAGTGTTATAATATGATGAAAGAGTGGAATAAATATACTGGGAAGTGTTATCCAAGGGAGAATAATAAATTGTATCATCAAATTTAATAATGTCATCTTTCCCCAACTAAATTAAATGAGTTGGGGAAGAATCTTGGATAAAATAATATGTTTGAGATAAATGAGGCATGTAAATAGGCTGAAAATAAATGAAATTCACAACCCTTCACATATTAGTCATGTTAACCACATTTTCTTGAGAATTGGGGTCAACAAGACTTTCTACATTATTTGTGGAAGAGGTGGGCTTATCTTGATTGTCCTAGATAGGTTTATGATTAGGAAGAGGGTATTTTTAGATAGCCAAATGAGCATTGGCTTGGTTTAAGGCTTTAGTTTTATCATGTGATTTATAATCCCTAAAATAAATTTCTTAAGCTTATTGATGCTTTTAAATGATAGAATTGTGATAAAAATAAAAATCAAAAGGTAAATTCCATGGCTAAATTATGAATTTGTTTACAAGTCTCATGAGAATGACCCCAACTAGCATGAAACCAAAAACACTTGTTAGGATCATACCGAGATTTAATAAGATGGGTAGGGTCAAGTTCTCATGAAAGAGGCCTAGGTATATGCTTAAACAATTTAGCTAAGGATAGAGGTTTATGAACATTAATGTTGTTTGGTGAAGATAAGTGAGGATTGGTACATTATTGAGAAGGGGGAGCTAATTTTGACAAAGGGGTAGGAATGACAACTTAAACATTGTAAATAGTGTCATAAGGATCTATAACACCATCATTGGTAACATTGATAATTTTGTTCTTAAGATATGATGACTCGGAGAAGGTCGAGGTGGATCGAATTGATGCATCAGGTAATCTTGTCATTTAACTTGGTCAATAGCCTCCTATAATATACATGGAGAGAGTGTGGACCTGATATTGAAGTTTAGGAAAAAAGGCCTTGGTAAAGAGATGGAAAATATTATCATCAGCCATGTTATGTTCACATTTATTTGACAAAGTTTTCCACCTTTTAAGAAAGGCTTGAGCATTTTTGTTTTCAAGTTTTTTTCAATTTATGAAGTGGGCCAAAGTGTTTTTGGTAAGATCACTAGTTTAAAATTCTTTAACTAAAGCATTGACCAAATCCTCCAAAATAGTAATAGAATGAGTTTTAATTTGGTTATACAAATTCAAAGCATCACTTGTGAGAGTTTTGGATAAGATTTTGGTAGAAATAAAGGTGTTTAATTTGACCCAATCATTATAAATATGTCCAAATGTTTTAAGATGAAGGATGGGATTAGTTGATCCACTATAAGATATTATAGGTGTGATACCTCCTATATCAATGTTAGAAATTTTAGTAGCGAGAGTTTCATTTAAGAGATGCTTAATGGTTTTGTTGACCAAAGGAGGTTGAGGAATGAGATTTCCTTGAGAATCATGAATAGGAGGGGGAACATTCTAGTTATGTGTACCCCAAGCCATTGGTTGAGGATGTGTTTGAAGAAGGAGAAGGTGGTTTTTCATTCTCATCATTTTGTTTGTGTTATGATCTAGAAAGGTATTCATTTGATTAAGTATTTTTAATAATAGTTGATGTTTTTAATTGGAATTATTAGAAGCATTAGAGGTGGTATTAGTGGCTTGGGTACCACTATTGGTGTTGATATGAGCTTGGGAGGAATTATGATAATGTGAGGCACTAGTGGAAAATTTTTCTTTCATAGTAAAAAATGGACTAGTGAATGGTTAAGAAGAAGAACTAGTAGAATGATTACATTGGTTAGCAAACAATTCAATAGTGGAAATATTAAGGATAGTGGATCTTATGAGAGGCCCACTAGATGTAGAACCTATCATGTTAGTGGATATACTAGGCATAGAGGTGGAAGAAGTTAGACAAGAATAGGTCATGGTATGAAAAGGGGTCATAATCAAAGGAAGAGGTTGAGAATCAAAGAAAGTGGTACCCCCAAATATAGTTAAAAATGTATGAGTAGGTGAATGAGACTCTTCATATTGATCACTAATCAGAAGATTGTAAATAATAGAAGGATATTTTCCTCAATGTTGATGAAATTTAGAGAGAAGAGAATTTAGGGGGTATACTCTAGTTTAGGTTGGTATTCTAATGAGAAGAGAGGATTACGCTATGAAGAGGTATTAGGAAGGGTCCCATATTTCATTGTGCAAGTAGAAATATGAAAATTACTAGCATCCAAAATAGGATCCCTACTCTATTAATGGGAGACCCTAAGAGGGTTGGTAAAATTCATCATGACTATTGACTATAACTTAGTATTGTCATCGAGTAGGAAGTCCATGATGAAGGGAAAAAAAAAATGAAAAAGCAAGGAAATAGGAAATGATAGAAATAATATAGGTTTGATTCGGTTGATGTAGCATGAAAATAGGGTCTATAAACAATATAGAGTCAATTGGGTCGATCTAACATAGTAAATAGAATCTATAAAAAGAGTAAACAAGGTTTAAAAATAGTACAAGGTTGACTGGGTCAATATATTATAGTGAATATAGGATAGAAAAATGTACAAGGTTGACTGGGTCGATCTAGTATAGTGAATAAAGGATAGAAAAATGTATAGGGTAGACTAGGTCGACCTAGTATAATAGATAGGGAAAATCAAGAACCTATAATAGATTGTGAATTAAAAAAAGATAATTATTACAAGTAGTTTGAAAAGGAATAAAGGGAAATAAATAATCAATTGGATTAATGCTAGCCAATCTAATTTAATCACACAATACAAAATCTTGCACCAATATTAGCTAATGCAAGTTTTTACAATACAAAATACAATTTAGAAAAGATCAAGAAATAAACTTGAAAAGTAAATAGATAACTAATTAGTAAACCTGAATGTTTTTATATTATTAGAATATTCTTCTAAATGTGATGGGAAGTTGGCTATAAGGAACTATAAAATATTCTAAGGATAGTTTCAAGTAGTTTAGGTTGAAAGGGATCTATATTGGTAATGATGCAGGCTTAGTATTGGGTCATAACCCCTCACTTAATACATTGTAGTGATAAGGGTGTTAGGTGCTTAGCCAAACTATACCATTAACCATGCTTTATACATGAATAGAACATCAAGTTAACTTCCCCTTTGGTGATGAAATCCAAATAGGTTAGCCTTGGGTAGTCAAATGTTAAAATACCTATTTAGATTTTTTAATTTGGTCATTTGTGGATAAAATATAAATAGTGAAACTAAATGGTTAATTTAAAACCACATAATTAAGTTATGTGGTCTATTATAATCATGTTGGAAACAAAAAATGAATGTGTGAGTTAATTACTAGCATATAAGATTAATTCCATCTTTGAAACAAGGTACAATGTTGCTATAGTCAATAATGTATGTAAAAAATATATAATATGATCAACAAGGTCAACATTATACTATGAAAGAAAGGTCTAAAAATGAATAGGTTAAATAGAGTTGACCTAGTTATCTAGATATCACACAGAACATAAAACTAGGTCAATAGGGTCAATCCAAATTGACTGTGTAGGAGTAGTTTCAAAGACAACAAACTATAAAAGGAAAAATTGTAAAGAAAGGGATAGAGAGATATAAAGGAACCTTGGTGGATTAGAGATGTAGATAATGAAGATTTTTGTTCAAGAACCTTGATATATGCTTGTAAATTCTACTAAATAGGTCGATTGGGTCGATCAAGCTTTATGAAAACCTGTTGTTGAGTGCTTCAAATATATAGGGTCAACAAGGTCAACCTAGTCTATTGAACATGATATTTTCAAGTCTATAAATTATACTAGGTTGAATGGGTCGATATAGTAGTCTAGATTGGAAGTTTGGAAAGCTAAAAACTTGTACTAGGTTGATAGGGTCGATCTAATAGCTTATACTTTAAAAACCTATGCACAAAAATTAGAGATGGGTCCATGTAATCAACATAGTATGGCAAATATATGATAAAAATAATGATGAAAAATAATTAAATAAAGTTAACAAATCTTTCAAGGGTTAGTTCATGTTGGGTTCACCAGAATGTACGCAATCAAAAATGAATCATGTTTATAAATAAATCCTAGCTCAAAGAATATAAAACATACCTACACTTTCAATTGGGAACACATTTTTTAAGTGGGGACATATCTAATATTGGGATCTACTAGACCCAATTAGTGGATCACTTGTCATAATACACCATGGTAGGAAGGGTTCTAAAGCTTACAATCTAACACAATCATGCAACAACCCTAAAAGAGTCATAGGTTTTGATATTCACTCTATTATAATAAAAAGGAAAGTAAATCTCATCTATTACTCAACAAAGCTTGTGGCACAAGGTGGGGGTTATAAATAAAATAAACTAAACTAAAAATACATATAAGACATATACTCACATCGATGCATATGAAATCCTAATGCATGGGAGAAAAGCACAATTGTATTATCTATCTACTCTTACAAAGGATAAATAAATTTAGGAATACTTACCTTTGAATATGAACCCAATAAACCTCAATCTCTCCCTTGGCTAAGGTGGTTTACAAGAGATTATTGTGGTATGTAAAGATAACAAATAAAAATCAACTCTAGGCTACACAACCTATTTATGCATCCAAAACACTTCTCCACAAGACAAGATCCATATCTCCAATGAAAGTATGGAACCTTAAGATTTATTCCTCAAGTAGAATGGTCAATAAAAATATCTTCATTCACACTTATTATTCTTTGCTTCTCTAATCTCAAATGATTGGAAATGAACTTGTATATATATATATATATATATATATATATATATATATAGATATATATACATATATATATATATACATATCTATATATATATAGATATATATATATGTATATATATGTATATATATATGTATGTATATATATATATATGTATGTATATGTGTGTGTGTGTGTGTGTGTGTGTGTGTGTGTTGATCTTTCCTTAAATCCTTTCAAATATGTCAGCTATATGGGGTCAACCCATTTGACCCTATGTGTTTTTGAGAGATAATTCACTAGGTCCTTAGTTAGGTTAGCCAAAGGGCTAACAAAAAACTCAAGTGAAAAAACCCAAAAATATTATAGGGTCAACCCAATCAACCATGTACAATAATCAAAGGCTAAAAACTATACAAGGTTGACCCAGTTGACATAGTATAGTGAACTGGTGAAAGGGGGTCAAGGCAAGAAAAAGGAGGATAATGATTTGATAAATGTTTGTAATGGGTAAGATAGAAGAATAATATTAGGATAAGTTATTTTAAGATGCAAGTGTGTAGATTGAAATTTTAAATAGGGATAAAAATATTAGAAAGCACAAATGGTCTACCCACCCCTTTTGCGATGCATCCCTTAAGGCATGCACTTAGAGATATTAAGACTCGATGGGTTCTTGCAAGATACAAAGTGTCAGTAAGTGATAAAATTTTGAAAATATTATGCATATATAGGGTGTGTGCCATTTATTTCTCTGTAATTTTTAGGGAACAAATCTTTTAATTCTTTCAAGAAGTATATAATACACACTAGGTCCACATCAGATCAACAGGCACCTAGAGTAGTAATCTTTAGTTCCCCTTATGAACTAATGTTTACCTTTGTCATTTTTAGTGGTATGCATTATGGCTCATTATTATTCTAATTTGAGTCATCAAATTTTCTTTTGACCTCAGTTGTTTCTATGCAAAGATGGGTAGGGCCTTCTTCCTTTGAAGTACTATCCTTAACCTAGTGTACTAGCTTCATTTTGCCTATCAAGTTTGGCTAGTTTCATGCTTTTTATGTTTCATTATCCTCATCATTTAAGTCACTATTGATGGTTTTATATTGAAATAAATTTAAGATCACCAACCCATTTTCACTAAACATGTCTTTTAATTAGTCCTCTAATATTATAGTGTCCTTAAAAACTGGTCTCTAAACTATTTATAATGGCTCAATTAGTTTAAGATTTCACAAATAAAAGGAGAAGGTGTGAAAAAAGTACATTATTTAACACATCTAAATTATATATCTCATATCACATCTCATTGAAAACATACCAAGCTCATGCCCATATCTTCAAGGTCTTATAGAATGCATGCACGATTCCTTAGGGTGTTTATGTTGTATTCAGTCCATGTTTCCTTGCATAAGCATACATGTGCTATAGGGTTAGAGTTGCCAAGGTAGGTAGAGATGTCTAGGTCCTCATTACTCTTCTTAAATCTAGTTTAGACGGCAGCCTTTACATCTTACTAATTTTAAAAGCTAGGCATTATGCTACCCAGCATCGAGCATCAATGTTATTTAATGTATACACTAATACACCTATTATATCCACTTCTTTTGAGATACATGATTTGATGTCTCAAACTTCAAAATTACACTATATTTCTCCCTTCATATCTTAGGATCATTACAAGTTTATCTTTACTAAGGTGAAACCCTATCTTTCCCTTATTCTTAGTGCAAGGGACCCATATTCTTGAAGTATGATCATTTTGGACCCAAATTATTTTTATAGCTTTTGGTGCCTTTACATGCACTTAGTGGCATTTTCTACTACTGGTATCATATGCTTCTTTGACCCAACTATTGTAACTAATGTTAGTGGTGTTCAAGGATAATTGTCTATCTTCCTAGGTGAGGACTCCTTTATCATCAAGGTTTAGAGTGTCATGATGTTATATATATGGTTGATCTCAGCCTTGAGGTCCACACTCTCAACATAGGGGGTCTTTGGTCCTATGAGAGGCATATAAATACAATATCATTTCCATTATTTAATGTCATGTAGTGTTTCTTAAAGCACATATCTATGTTGTTTGTATAATACCATGGCCTTCCTATAAACACTAGGTAATTGTCTTGTTCTACTAACTCAATTAATTCAAAGTCAACATGGAATTCATCACCCATGATATCTATAATTTCACTCTTCATAATTATGATAGGTTATGATTGGGTTTTATTGGCCATGAAAAGTACATGAAGGGAAGGTCTCAAGGCTGGCCTATCTATTTTTCCCAAGCATTCTTGGTTAAGATGTTAACCTCAGTGCTTATGTCTATAAGGACCTCACATATAGACCACCAATCAATAGTGACATCAAGAAGGAGTTCTTTATTGTACTCTACATTTTATGTATGTCTAAATTCTTACATCTTCTCTATGTGTGGTGTAGTGAATTCATCTAGATTTTGGCCTACATGTTCCAAAATTAAGTTCTTCAATAGGGTTAGAATCCCCTCTATTTGTATAAGGTACAAGATCTTCATTAATTCTTATATCTCAACTCTTGGTTATCGTACTTCTATTGAGAGGTAGTAGCCTACACTTTTAGGTCTCATGCTAACTTGAGTTCCCCTTGCAAGCTTTACATTACACTTATGGCATGTTGAAATACATGTTTTTGACATGTTGGGTCTAGGTAAGTAACATCTTTGGATTCTAGCCATGTTACACTGTTAAAGTGACCCTTATCACTATATTCTATGTGTAACTCTAATATTCATATAATTAGTGGTTGATTGGTGAATCCACTATGATTAGTTCCCTAAAATTTAACTCTCTCTATGAAATTTGGTTGCTCCTTCAAAGTCCACTTATACTTTTTTAGCTTGTACTTAATCATTCTAATGCCCTTGTACTTAATTATCTTTAGGTAAATCTTTGTTGATGTCTCAAAAATTAGTATAGATTTTGATCCCTTCAAGATTTTTACTAATAGGTACCACATTAAATATCTATTCTTAGTAGTCAATGGATTAGATACATCCTACTTCTAAGAGTTTTCCAAGTCATTATTTTCCACTACAAAAATGTGATGATGCATCTTACATAGATTTTGTTTTACTATTTTGGTGTCAAGATTAACCACAAGGTGGTGTAAAACCAAGGCATTGTCTAAACCTGGCATGTCAAAACAGGCCCATGTGATGATATCTACAAATTATCTCAATAGATATGTAAAGACTTCATGTTCCTTTTTAGTGAGGGACACACCTAATTTCATCGATTTTAGGTTTGATGGAGTCCTGATGTTTACCTATATTATATCTTCAACTAGAAAGGTCAAACCATTTTCCAGGATAGTAGGAAATGACTTGAACTATTAGACTATATTTGGGTCCTATATTAGGACTTGCTCTTCAACTTCTCCTAGACATGATGAATCTAGGTCCCCTAATGGGAGATATAGCCATGTGACAAAAATAGTAAAAAATTCTTAATTTTTTTGATAAAATACTTATTGTTGTGCAAAACTAAAATCAAATCGATAGGTAAGCTCATCATTGGTGGTCTCCTATTCTAAATATTAAGAAGAATGAACATACCCATCTAATGGCACCTAAAACATGTTTTGACCACTAGATTGGCCTTTATCTTTACTTTTTCCCTAGTCATAAAGTGCCTCAAAGAGGTTTTCACTTTGGGACCTCAATGTTTTACTTTTTTTTTTTGGCTAAGGGTAATCACCCACTCTCCAACATAGGTTTCAAGATCCAATGTAATTGAGAATCCTAACTTGTGATCTCCCAATAGAACATTATCTCTAAGGCCTAAGAAGTCACATAATACCTCATCATTTTAGAACTCATCTATTGATAGATTGGATTCTTGTTTGTCCCAATCTATAAGTTGGGGATAATATAATGGCAATAGGTTGTGATGAATGACCAAGGTAAGGGTAAAAATAGAATTTTTATTAAACAAGTTAGTTTTAGCTAGGTCATCAAAGGTGAGGTTATGATTAGACTCTAATTCATTATCAACATCATCATCACTAGTCACTATTGATAAAGTTTGAATAAGATATGTGGGGTCACCCCTAGGTAGATTAAATCTAAGTCCATAAGGTATTTCATACTTAGTCATGTAAATTAGCTTAATGGTTCCTTCTTGATTTAGTCTGAGGCCTCTTCCTTCATAATTGTGATGCTCCATGATCCTATTGGGAATAGGATACTTTACACTTTTATAATTATTATCTTGGTTGTCATTGTATAACCATGATTTGTCCCCTTTAAGAGGGTTAGGTTCTAGGCCAAATGCTAGTACAAATGTAATAGGTCCCTTATCTTTGTTCTTTTGTTGCCAATGCATATGTGGAATGACTTTAAGTTTCCCAAAGGTTTTCAAGTTTTTAGGAAGATTGGCAATATGAAATGTATCATGGGTCACATACTCACCTGGTCCATTATCTTAAATGGTGAAATTATAAGAAGCTTTATGAGGTGGCATGTGGGATAGGGAATCTAAGGTATTAGGATCTATACAATTATATGGTTAAAGATAAATAAGTATAGTATTTCCTTTATCCTTCTTGGAAATTAGATTGGCCTCAAAATGTTTGTAATTTTCATATGGGTGTAAATCTCTTGAAATATTCACTTCCATCCCTGAGTGTAAAAACTTGATAAATTGGTGCAGCATTGACATGACTGCATGAATCTCATGTGACCAAGGCCTACCTAGAATCATATTGTATGAAAACTAAAGATCAAGCACATGGAAAAGTGTATCATGGGTCAAAGGTCCAATGATAACTAACAAAATAATAGTGTCTTGTGATTTTCTTGCCTAATTATCATAGGATTTGATGGTTATCATTTTTAGTTGGAGATCTTCCATTATGTACCCAAGAAGCTTGATGAGCTTTAGAGACACTATGTTGAGGCTTGATCCATTGTCTATAAGGACACATTTCAATTTATATCACTTTATATAAACTTATATGTATAATGGGTTATTATGGAGTGGGCCAAGGGAAGACATATCACTCTGGTTGAATGTGACTTGTTGGGTTGGAGCTAGATGTCCAACCAAAGCTTGAAATTTATTAGGGGATATGTCACTAGTAATAGTGGATTGGGTTAAAAACTCATTCAAGATGTTCTTATGGATTAATGATGTTCATAACAAATCTAATAAAAATTTGTGTTTGTGTCTTCTTTAATTGTTCCATAATATAAAACTTCTTATCTTTGTTAGTATTAAATGGTTTATTCTGAGACTGAATAGTCAGTTGGATAACAAACAAAGTGGTAGATGGTTATGGGCCTAGGATAATAATATTTCACCTCCAAGTTATGATTACATAATTATTATTAAATACTAGACCATCATTACTAACAAATGTTGGGAATGGTGTGGGACCAGATAGGACAAGTCTTGATTATCAGTGCACTCATATGTGGTCACATGGTAAGGATGAGTCATCGATATAAGGTCCAAAAGGGGATGTCCTAGTTTGTTGGTTTACCTATATACACTCCTAGGTCAAATAAGGATTATACATGTAATTTGGATAAATGTTGTTGTTTAACAATAGTCTAGGCTTATTAGTGTTTGGTCTAGGATTAATGGAGATGATATTAAAACTACCCCCTGCAATATGACCTAGAACCTTGTTATAGTCATATGCAACTGCATGGTAGGTTTTTTTATTTTTTACCATTTTGACCTTGGTTTTGTCTATTGTTTTATCATTAAGGGTTATGTTATTGATTTTGTTGATTCTATTGGTTTGGCCTTTGATATTGATACTATTTATTTTACTGCTGCACTGGCTATTGTTGTTATTGTTATTGTTGCTAATTATTTTGCTATTGCTGATTGTTATGTTTTGGAAAGAGGTTTTGATAAATCCCAAGAGTTTTATTGGAAGTGGAAGAACCATTATCTAATATTATCTCCCCATTCTCCAACATATTCTTAATTAAATGTTTGATTTGGACACATCTTTGTAGATTATGCCCATTGACTTGATGATAGTCACATAATTCATTTTACAGTACCAATAAGGATAAGGAATGACTTGCAGATAATGATTTGGTATAGGCCAAATAATTAGATTAGTGGTAGAAATATTATGAAACATAGACTCAATAGGTTCTCCTAGGTCAATAAATACGTGACATGCAGGCACGGTTCTCTTAGGAGGAGGGGTTTACAATGGTAAAGACTATTGTATTTGTTGTGTAGTTCTTGGTTGTTGTGCTTTCAAAATTAGTTAGAGAGGTTCTCAGGTAGAAGTAAGTTCAAAATGTGGTGCAAATTATGTTTTCACTATTTCTACATGACATTATTTCATTACTCCATTTCCCACAACATTCCCATTGTAGTGGAATTACTTTAGGCTTTCTTGGTTATTATCTTGTGTCAATTCTGATGCTTACACTTGAATGGGATGTTGATGTTGGCCATTTCCCTTATTGTTACCTTGATTTTGATTAGTTTCATTAATCTTGATGACTCATTTATTTATGATTTCCCACTCAATCAACAAACCTTTATTAATGATCTCTTTGAAAGTATGTGCACATTGTAGTTCTAAATGATAAGCTATCTCACTATGCAATTTTTTAGTAAATATAGTAGCTAATTGTTTATCTATTAAAATATGGGTGAAATGGCTTGAAATGGCTATCCATCACTATAGACAACTTGCAAAACTCTCACCACCTTTTTTCTTTTCTTTCATTAAGTCCACTAATGAAATATCATGCTCAAGATTATAGGAAAAGTGCTGCACAAAATTATATAAAAGATCATCAAAATCCATTACTAATTTTTTTGAAAAATTTAAAAACCACTCCAAGGATTTTCTAACCAAGATCCTTGGAAACAACAACAAAAGGTATATGTTGTTATATGCCACTAGTTGACATGCGACAAATAATTTTGTTAAATGGGCCTTAGAGTCACCTTTCCCTTTGTATTTATTGAATTTCAGTGGTTTGAATCCTAGAGGAAATGGTATCTATAAATACTCCATGTTTAATGGATAAGAACACACATCATCCAACCTAAATGTTTTAGTATATTTTCCATCTTGAATGGTAGTATTTGTATCCTTCATCTGTTGTAATTCTTGGGATAGGAAACTAGTAGGAACATTGGTTTAAGGGAGAATATTGGTTTGGGTAGATGGTTGGTAGGTCACAAGTGGGAAACTTTTACTAGGGTATGATGGAGATAACTATTTGGATATATTGGTTTGGTTGGAGAATGGACGAGGAATATGCATATGTGGATTAGGATGTACTTGAAATTGTGCATTTGGTTATGCAATATTCTTATTTAGGTTGGTGATAAAGGTTTGACTTAGAGGATTTTGTGGTTGGGATGGAGGGATATAACTATCTTATTCCTACTATGATTGATAAGGGAAATGATACTGACTAATCAAACCTTATTTTTGAGTGGGAACTTATAGACCAAGACCCTATCTCTAAATTTATGGCACATTTTGAATAAATAGTTATCTAGTAGGTACTTGAGAAACATGAGAGCATCCTTATTACACAAATCCCTATGTGGAAGTGAAAATAGGTTGAAAATTAAACATATGTCATTGACCAATATTTGTATGTTTTTTATTAATCATCGCTTAGTTTTGGATTGGTACACTAGTCTACAACTAAAGAGGTATGTTTGTCATTACCTGATAGGGTAAAACATTAGTTACCCCTAATTGAGGTGGAAATGCATTTTTCCTCTATTGCATTAGTACAATATATTGTGCCTATTTTTGTGTAATACTAATCATTACTTATTAAGGAGTATTATTCATCACATTCTATCATTCAGGTGTGACACTAGCCATTATTTGACTACCTAATCTTGTAGGTTGTACACTTGAGGAAGAAATCAGTTAAGTTTGGTATGTAAAAACTGATACTCCTTGGTATGATGATATAATAATGTAATTAACTATATGCATATATTTTTGTCTAGTTTTTTGTGTATTAGTACCACTTTGACTAGGAATGGACCCTGCTTACACATTGTCCACTATGTTTGGCTCACTATTCTATGTAGAGGCCAAAGAAACTTATTCAATAATGGGCATATGCATCAAGTTATCTAATAAATAAATTTACATGAATAGGTAAAAATTAAAATTCTCTTTTTTAGTTAACTCTATCATCACTCCTTTTGAAGGAACTAAGTCAATAAGAAGTTTGCTCATCTTGTTCATCTAATTGAAATTGCATGCTAGATTCAGGTAGGTTTGACATGCTATCTACATTTGGTTAAAGTGGTCTTACATGATGTATTTTCCTTGATTATATATATTAATGTCTTGATATGTTGTTTGGACTAGAGCCATATGATTACTACAAGAATCCTATTGATCATAAATGATATTGTGGGGCACTATTACTAGACTTGGTAAATTATCATGGGGAAAATATGCTAGAAACTTTGCCTCTACCTCTATGGATCTAACCAAAATCTTGTTTTTGTTCTCTAACAAATGTTTCTTAAACAAAAATGGATCATACGTGGAAGTTATATTAGTAGAATGTGACTGTTGAAGAATTGGCTCATCCACTATGGGTATTGTAGCTAGGTATTTTGTAGTTTGTTCTTGGTCTTTTTATGAATAAGGTGGTGTACTAATCAAATAATTAGCCAATTTATCTTGGCTTTGTGCCCCTAATTGAGCATTACAATAGGGATAATAATCCATCTCAAAAGCAATATTATTTTCATAGGGTTCTTGCACCATTTCTTTCTACACAACCATATTACAAATGCCTAGATTATACATAAGTCCACTACAGGTGTAGGAATACATGTTGGCATCCATAGTGAATGCTTTACGATAAAAGGTCAAAGAGTTTTTCAAACTATAAAAATACAATGTCTAAAATAGATTATGTTCTAACTTGGTCTAGATTCATCAAAAGGATCAAAAGGTTTATGCAAAGATTTATGAGGAAAGAAGATAGTGTAAAGTATCTCATGTTTCACTATTCACATAAAGATAAGCAAGTAAATAGACCAAAAATCAAAATTCTAAACTCTAAGGTTCAAGTGATTCAAATCATTCTAATATAGGAATTTAAAAGTTACTAGGTCTTTTGGCCAAACATGACGTCAAAATCTAGGCTCAAATAAGGCATGTGTTAGGACTCTTGGCCAAATGATGTCAAAAGCTAGACTTTGAAAATATATGAAAGTTTTATTCTAATGGATTTGAAACACTTATAAAAAAAATTGGGCGTTTGATTCTTAGAAATGAACTTGGTCAACTAGGTATAAGGTATGAAATGAAATGAGTTTTTAGAGATAGTTTATTTTCTCAAAAATAATGGTATAAAACTTGGTTCTTTGAACAAATAAACTAGATGAAAGTGAATGGTATAACTATGTTAAACAAAGGATCATAAAATTACACTTGGATTGGTCTTAAAATTTAGGAACAAAATTGAACTCTATTCAAGAGGGTATATGAAACAATATTTGAAATGTTTTGGGAAACATAATGACACTACACTAACCAATAGATGTGAAAAAAAAGTTTGTTTCAAAAAGTCTCTAAGGAATAGATAGTTTCCCACAATTTTGACAGTATAACACTACTTTTCTTAACTCAAAATGTTTTATGATATATAGATTCAAAGTGAAAATTTTGATAAAAAATGGCTTAATTATATCAAGTGATGATAATGATTATGATTCTTAAATGACCTTCAACCCACATTGGAAATTAAACCTAAGTTCCCTCAAGGTTAGTGCAAATGGTGAATCCACTTAACACATCAACCCTATGAACTTATAAACAAGTAATTTTGAATTTAAATTATAAGTGAAGGACTTAAATAACTTTGGTAAAGGTCTATACTCAATTGGGTAGCATAACTATGCCAAAGTGGATGATATGACTCCCAAGCTTTTGATGAACTTTAAACAAGGCAAATTGATGATCTCATGTAGGCATCATAATGCCTCTTTGTTCAAGGAAAAATGATGACCATGTATTTTGGTTTGTATCATTTGTTTATACTATGTTTTGACTACAAATAAGACTTTAATCTAGGATAAAAATCCACTAATTAATTGATCTTAAACTCTAATTGACAAGGTTGCTTTGGTATTGTTGAAATCTACCAATATAAGTCATTTGAGAAGATTTTAAGTGTTCATCCAAAAGTAAATGCACATTATATATTATGGTTTTTATACCCCCTTCTCTCAAATGATACTACTATGAAATGGACCTTGAGGTACACCTTGCACCAACAATACTTTTGCATCAAGTGGGGATTTGTCTAAGATCTAACAAGTTTTCAAACGTTATAGGGGAACCATTTGCACAATGAATTTCATGCCAAAAAAGGCAAAAGAAAAGCACATATTATGGGTCCATATCACTTGGCTTATTATAAAAAGTCTAGTCCTTTTTATAACCATTACATCTTTTTGTTCACTTAGTGTAGTATGATATCCAAAGTGCCACTATGTCCCATGTGTAACTCCAATTAGGAGCCAAATGAAGTTAATGTCAAAAGGTGAAACCCTAGGTCAAAGCTTACCTAAAGAACATGTGGGAGGTGATGAATTTACCCTCATAAGCCAAGTTTGTATAAAAGTAAAGTATGAAAATAAAAAGACTTTAAGGTCATTTTCAAGGTCACCCAAACTTTGACAAGTTTTTTGGGAGTGATTTAGATGAGTGTCTTTCTAAGATTTCAACTAGGCTACTTGCAATAGGAATGGTGCTTTTGATTCCAAGGATTCCCTAAAGGGGACAAATGGAAGAGCATACATGCAACACCCATCTTTTTTCCAATCAAATATTAGATCAAGAAACTATTAAAGACAAAAATCTTGGAAAGATGAGTTCATTTTTAATCCTAAACGAAAATGAGGTGGTGTTCATTTTACCCCTTAGTCTTAGCTTTAACTTTGAGAACTAATGCTAAAAACTCAAATAAGCACCTAATAATTACTTTAAGCACCAAAATAATGTTCCTAACTCATTTTAAGCATGGAAAAGGTGATCTAAACATTTATTTTGGAAAATGTCAAGCTAGGTCCTACAAGAAAAATGTTAGCATGTTCTTTACCCTTTAATCTATTTTGGGTTTGAAATAATGAACTTCAAAAAAAGATCTCTCGAGTTTTTGTTTTAAGAAAAATACAGTGACCGATGTTGGTTCTATAACTGATGATGGTTATAATTACTAATAGACAATGGCTATCTAATTGAGATTGACTATACCAATAGTGACTTGCCTAATCGATGATGGTTTTACTAACATTGGTTACTGTGTAACCCTGTAACAAAGAAAAATGGCAAAACAAAGTTAAAAATCAAATTGAAAGAGTTTTAATGATCCAAAGGAAAATTTTAAAGCTATAAAATGATCTTCTTCATGTGTGGGATGCATTTTGTTCCATTGGGTATGCCATATGTGATCTAGGAATTTGACTCAAGAGAGGATGGTTAGTATGGTGTTAGTTTCAAAATGAAAACAAAATGAATGAAATATACTAACTAGCATAACATCTCTAGGCCTAGACACTAGGCAGAGCTTAATTAACAAACATGAATAAAACACAACTATAATGCAAAAGAAACCCTCTTTTACCTTCCTTAAAGGCTCTGAAATGCTTGTTATAGTGGTTTACTCAATTTGCGCTCATGAAGACCTCATCAATGGAAGGTTGGATACCTCTATCTCTCCTTGGAACCTTTGGCTTTGGCTTGTCTTGGCTTGAAATCAATTTGTCATGGTAACATTAATTGAAATGGATTTTGGAATCATTTGTACATTATAACTTTGCATTATCAAGACATAAAAATGATGTTCATGGCCTCTCTATTTATATATTTTTGAGATTGATCAGAATCAACCTGAACCATCCATCCTAAGATTGAGATGTGTGGTTTAGGATTAATTAAATGTTTGGAATTAAAATTGATAAATAGGCTCATCAATATTTGGAATTTAGGAGCAATTAAGAGGTATGGGAGGTATGAATCCTGATATTTGTGGCATTTATGGCCTAGGGATGTCTTCCTAAGAAATGAGGTCACCTAATGATGTAGATATTTAATATTTATTTCCAAAACAAATTATTCAACAAGTTTTCATGGAGTTCTTGATTAGGCTCCAATTTGGTTTAATTGTCTCTTAAGCATGTTTAAGCATTTTATGCACAAATTACTCAAAATGATCAAAATGCCTTATTATTGGTCCAAAATTTGACTGGATTGGAATTAGAAGGAAATGTCAAATGCATTGTATCCATTATCCCATTTAGGATGTTACCAAAAAAATAATGAAGGCACAGGGCTTTTGCAAGAGATTTGATAGGAAAGATCAATCCAGAGCACCCAAGTACAAAATTAGCATTTTGAATTCAAATGATCTTATCACAGTAAGCTAGCCCATAAATTACATTACCCCATTTAGGGATACCCTAGCCAAAATTATCACTTGAATATGTTAGTTTGACATCATTTAGTTTTCTTTAGTGTTTTTAGGCCAAATTGTGCATTTTGGTGAAAATTAGCCAACAACCTAGTTGGACATTATCGATGGCTAGTTTTAGGTGTCTACACTAGTAGTAATATTTTGGAGTTAAGAAGCCATAGATGAAATATTAACCTATATAAATCAGTTGATCTTAATATATATGATTATAACTACCTCAACTCTTAGCATGGCTTCAAACACTTTATGAGGGTATATAAAGGTCTTCATGGAAAGTGTTATTTGTAGTGGTACTAATAACCCTATAATAAACCATTGTGCATGGTGGGAAGGGTGTATGTCATAAGTTATATTTTAAAGGAGAGTCTTAAACCTCACATCATATAGGTCCACACTTTTTGAGAGTCTTAGGTTATCTCTTTTAGCATAGTGATGCTCTGTTATTCAAACTCTAAAATCTCAAATTACTTAAGGAATGCCTTATTTAGGGTGTCATAATATACCATATCTTGTTTAGGGTCAAATTTACTATACCAAGTATGGGCATGATCAAATATAGTGGTAAAAAACTGGGTTATCTCATGCTCTAACTGGGTTATGCTTTAAGCATGCCACTATAGTTCACACTTTAGCACATGCTCTATGGCATTTTCAACACCACGATACTTTGGCAAGTGCATTGACATTTTATAGTAAATTTGTTATGTGTGTACATATAGCATCTAGGGTGCTTATCCCTGGATCATCTATATTCATGGCAGTCCTCCAACCCCTCTAACCACTAGGTTAGGCATTGGTCCCATTGTTACTATTAGTTTAGTTGATGATGATGGCATTGTACTACTTACTTGTGGCACCAAACCACTTCTTATAGGTTGTTACACACATTGTGTTATGGAAATTGGTTGATTTTGGATGTTTGTACTCAACTTTTATTGTGGCAAGCTGGCACCCAATGGTCTAAAGCTAATTTTACTCACTTCTTTATAGGTAATAATTTTTTCAATCATGAAATTACACTCCAAATATATAAATCATCTAAAATCTATGTAGATAATACGTTCAATTATCACTCTTGTGCTTTATTCAAGTGGGGTATCTAACACATGATCATGCATCAAAAGTTCAAAGGGAGTAGGTAAATTTAGTGCATCTTTAGTCACTAATTCTTATAGGTAACCAATGGATTCCACACCTATGAACTACTAAAATTGATCCATTACTTCATTATTTCTTTAATCCTCATGTTGTTGCATTTCAATAGATCTTTCCCACACCCTTCCTTCTCACTATGAGTTCTCTCAGCACTTCCAAGTTTCAAATATTCCATCAACCTATGTTATCTCTTGTTATAGGTCTATATTCTAAGCTCTTAAGTGTCAATATGCTCATACCCTTCCATTTTTCTTTCCCTACACATCCTATTTTCACTGTTAGAACTTCTCATACATGAAAGGACTTTATCCTTCCATCCCCAAAGTTCCAAACCCATAATCCACCATTATATTTTTAAGTTTTGTACTGAATTCCTTCACAAATGTGCCTATAGGTATTTTCAAAAGCTAATACTCTACTTATTCAATGCATGAGTAAGTTGAAACTATGAACTCAAGCATATAATTGTTTAACACTCCTTACCACCATTTGTCTACTGCTCTAGTCTGAGTTGCATCCAAGGTCTCAAGCCTCTCTAGGTTCTCCTTCATCCACTCATAGTGTTGTCTATAGCTTGTTCTTTGGTGAGTTGAATATGCATCCAGCTAGTGATACACATGCTTAGGAAACTCATAGAAAAATACCTCATACAAACAATCATACAAGTTATTCTGAAGCCACTTTCTTAGATTTTTCACTCTATAGGTTGGATGCTTTAGTATAAAGCTATCTTCCACCTATTATAACTACCACTCAATTTTTTCTAGGGAGAGTCAGAGCATCATTCTATTACACCATTAAAATAACAAAATTCAACATGGGTCCTACCAACATAACCCAAATGTTTTAGAAATGTTAGAGTTAAGTGCTCATTCAATTGTCTAAGTTGGTTCTAGACTCATTATAACTTGACAAAAACATGGGTTGTCTTTCTGCACTCAACATTTAACACTCAACTACACTAGCATTAATTCACATATGACTCATGCCATATACACTCACTTGAAGCACAATAGAGAAAGAATAGGGGTATACATTAGGCTAGTTATATTATGGGCAAAATTTCACTTACTGGAACTTGGCCAAATCAAAGAAGGTTTCAAGTAGATACACAGGCATGATCCTTTCATGGGATAAGCCTAATATCCTATAGGTAAAAGCCTTTTGGTATAATTATTATTGTCATAGGGGTACAAGCCTTTATTTCACTAAGCTTAGAATCATTACGGCACTTTGAATGGTTAAAGGACAACTTTCACTTTAATATTCATACTTAATCTAGTGCTTCTTAGCAAGAGTAGGGACATTTATTATAGGCTCTCTACACTTAGTCAATATACAAGATATACTGACATCATCATTTAACACAGGGACATCATTGATAACATAAACCAAAATCTTGCAAACCACATTCTTAACATAAATGTATGGAACTTAAAACATTATAACTATTATGAGAGTCAATAGTAAATTGAAAGACATTCAAACCAAAAACACTGTGTTTTACTACAACCATTCTTAATTAATCAAAATCCATAAAAATAGAGTCCATAGTAATTAAAATAGAGTAAATAATTGTGAAAGCTATTTAATAGCCAAAAGGATCATAGGAAACTTTGGGCATATAAAAATGGGGCCTTAAATGCATCCATGCTAGTCCTAAGTCTAATGGCAACCATTACATAACATACAAAACCAATTCTCTAGATCTTCTCTACATCAATTTCATGTCATCTACTTCACTAGTTTGATCTCCATTTATAGCTTTATAGGAATGTCTCTTTCTAGGGTGGATTGTGCATTCAAAGTGCCAATTTGGACCCATTATTATCATTATAATGGATCCATTACCTTTCACCCTTAAATCTACAATTACCATATGTCATCCAACTTGGAAGATGCCCTAGGAATCTTATAAATGGTTAGCCTCCTACTAGTTGGTGTAAAGTAAGAACTAACTCCTCCAATTGGTGCCAAAATAAAAAAATAAAAATCATCATGCTAAGTGATTTCCTCACACCAATGTGTCTATAATGTTGGTGTGAATCCCATACCTACCAAAATAGGGTCCCAACAAACCCTTATGTGATCCCACCTTTCCAGTCTAATTTAGCCATGCCAATTATCTTAAGGAACCCCTCGATCTTAAAATATGAGGAGTCCTTATTCCACATCAACTACAAGACCTTCCTAAGTTCAAAGTAAAAATATATCTTAATTCACACATTAAGGCTTATGTCATGGCTATCAAAGAACTCTTACCTTGGTATGGGGTTGTTGATAATATTTTCCATAAAACCCTAGAATGAATCACTCTCGATTGGTATTATTGTCTCACTAAGGGTTCCATTTACTCCTTGATGTAATTTATGGTTTAAATTTAAGGCATTCAACATGAATAAACTTCTCAAGACAAATATTTGATATTTCCTTCATATCAAAAAATTACATAATTAGCAGGATGCCCATTTCATCATGAGATGGTGGCATGTTCTATATTCATCTTACAATCTACCTCACATGGAATAAAGTGAGTTATGTGAACTTTTCCTTCATTTAATTAACAAAGAAACTATGGAAGACCTCTAAAAAATTCCCTATCGATATTATCAAGATCTTGAAAGTGTTGTATACATTGATGAAGTGGCCACTAATAGTGATCATCATAATTATGGGGCCAATTGGTGGATTATTACCCTAAGAAAAAATATGAGGGATTTAAAAATGTGAGCCAAAGAGCATTAATAATTAAGGCCCCAAAAAGTTCCACCACTTATGGTGTGCTCTATTAGGGGAAAAGGCCAAATCTAGCAAAAAATAATTAGTCTACACCCATGAAAAACACCAAAATAAATAAAAATAAATGTGTTAGGGACCAAAACCCTCTACCTATAGTTCATATGTTTAAACTCACCTGATATCCACCTTAAAACATTTAATATCAAAACTAAAACCAAAACCAGTTTCATCATGTTGAGAATTTTATGTAGTTTTAAAACCAACTCTATTATCAAAAGTATAATTAACAAGGGTTTAGCCAACCAATTAAAAACATAGGACTATGGAATATTATCCTAACATCTATTATCTCTTCTATCAGCATATCAGTCATGATACTCAAAATTTTAGGGAGTATAACAAATTCATCCAAAAGATCCCTAGGGATTAAAGGGAACTTTCATATACATGTTCCTCAGGAATGTAGAAGCAAACCCTCAGGACCTTTAGAAAGGTCCCATTACACCTCAGACCTAATATATATATATATATATATATATATATATATATATATATATATATATATATATATATATATATATATATTCACCAAAATAATTTTCCAAACCATCAAGTGTGGAAAATGCCAAACCAAACCTAGGGTAACTTATATAATCAAGTAGTTCAGTACAATCAGCTTACATGAGCAGATACAAAAAATGATAAGGATTCGACTTGTAGAATTGCCTTGCCAATGTCACTCCCCAATTGGGAGTCCAAGTTAAAAATAGAATGATAAGGGTTTTATATTTTGAATTAAAATTGGAATAAAATATAATTACTTGTACTTTGGAATATCAATCCATGACTCTTCATGATCTGGGCAACATTTTAGGTGATAATTCAGGTGACAATTCTACCTTAATTGGTGGTAAAACTTTTAGGAGCCATAACTTTTGCACCATAGCTCCATTTGACTCCCCATTTAAACCATTGGAAATATTATAATGAAGAGAACATGATGAGATGGATGGAGATATTATCAATGTTTTTTGACCCCCAAAATCTTAATAGAAGTGTCCTAAATTTTAATTTCAATAGTGTAGTCTAAAAATAGTAAGTTTTTAAAAATAATAATTTCTCAAATTTTGTAATATTGTAAATCATGGAAGTTAAACCACTTCATCTCCCTCAAGATTGATGACCTTACACATCCTCCTCCTACCTGAAAAGTCTTTATAAAAATAGATGTATCTTGAAAAGGCAATCAGACATCTCTTCTCAAAGATAAACATATGTTTGGATCTACAAATTTGATCAATAAGACATCTCTTCGTAGAGATAGACATATGTTTAGATCTACAAATTTTATCAATAAGACATCTCTTCATAGAGATAGACATATGTTTAGATCTACAAATTTAATCAATCAAATTTATCTTATCATATATAGAATTATTACAATTGTGTTATTCTTATTTCTTGAATTATCTTTCAACTAAAGCTCCTAAATATTGGGTCAGTGGTATCAGAGTTGTTTGTCTTTAGAGTGTATGATCTTGAGGATGAGGTCAAATTACAAGAAGCTTGGGTGGAAATTAATAGAACAAATAGAATATCCATATGTTTACTCCAAATGATGTTAAATGGTAAACAACACTAAGACATCTGATCCTTTTAAGGAAATGGTGAATGAATCCCTCTAGCAGTAGCAAGCATAGATGCTACAACAATTTTCCCAAATTCTCCAACCCCACATCTATAACCCCACATATTTTGAGTTCCCCAAACCCCTCCAAGGTTTAGGTGAATTTTAATATCCCTACATTTGAAGGCAAAATCAATCTTGATGTAGTATAAAATTGGTTGGATCAATTGCCATCCTATTTTTTTATAAATAAATTCACCAATAAAGAGAAGATCACTTTTGCTCTTTTGAAAACATCATTGCTTGTCAAAGATTGGTGGGAAGTATACAAGAAGAGATTCAGTATAGATGATACTGGCCTTGAGGTAGAACCTAGTTGGGATTATTTAATAGAAGCTATAACGGAAGAATAGTACCCCATTGGAGGATATGATGATTTCTATATAGAGTGGCAACAACTTCACCAAGGTAAGGAATAGTTTATTTAAGATTACACTAAGATTTTTCATTCTCTATCTGCAAGATTGGGCGTCCAAGAAAGTGAGAAACATAATGTTCTAAAATACCATGGTAGACTATAATGATATATATGGGGGGAAATGGAACTCTTCAATTTGAAAACCCTCAGTGAGGCATACAAGGTTGTGGTAAAGATTGAGTAGAAGCATGGAAGAATGAATATGAAGAGTCAACCTTCAAAATGGAAAAGTGACAAAGAAGGTTAAACACAAGGCTAAATTAGATGTAAAAGAAAGGGAAGACTGGGAAATGGTGTGATTAATAAAAATATGAAACTCACTCCAAAGAATAATGTTGAGCCATCAAGTCCCTACTTTTTGAATCATAATCCTCAACATCTATTGATCTACCTCATACACACCTGGTAGTTGAAGATGAAGAAGAAGATATTGTAGATGCTAAGCTTGATGCCATCATTGCTTCAGTATAGACCCATAAGGAGAGGAGAGATGACAAGGAAAGGTTTTTTCACTCTAAGTTATGGGTGAAAGGTAAGTCTCTGAATCTCATTCTTGATAGTGGGAGTCAAAAGAATTTAATCTCTTCTAATGTTGTGGAAAGCCTAAATATATCCATGAAGCCTCACTAAAATCCATGTAGTATTGGATGGTTGAGTCCATGGAGAAACCTTTGTGTCACCCACTAATATCTTATCTCATATGCAATAAAAACTTTCCAAGATGAGGTCTTATGTGATGTGGTCAATCTAGATGTTTGAAATGTACTCCTTGGTTAGCCATTCATGTATGATTGACATGGCATCTCTGAATCAAGAACTTGAAGGATCACCCTCACTTTTGGAACATGGTGCTACATGGTATTAGAGTTACCACCTTCTACATCTATCTCCTTGATTAGCACTAAGAAATTCCTTCTCATGGTGGCTAAGCCATATAAATCCAAGAAGACTAATTTTGTAGCCCTAACTACAAAAACAACACAACAAAAAAAGTGAATAAATACCAAGCTAAGGAAGTTCATGGCCTTCCATCCATAGATAGAAATGGTGAATAATCAGGCCTTACATAGCTCCACAAAGCACAATTCATTCCAAGTATGCATCGACAATAAAATAAAAATAAAACTACCACACTTGATGAAAAATATTGATGCAATGGGTACCATTGCTTCTCAAAAAGGGAGGAATGATATGAGCAATATTTCAAGCAATAATTTTCGTGATGGTTCTACCCCAATTGGTGGTAGAACTTCTGGGAGCAATAACTTTTGCACTATAGCTCTATTTGACTCCCCATTTAAACCGTTGGAAAGATAAGAATGAGGAGAAAATTATGAGGTGGCATCAAGATATTATCAATGGCTTTTACCAAAAAAACCAATGGAAGTGTCCTAAATTTTAGTTTTAATAGTGCAGTCTAAAAATAGTAATTTTCTAAAAATAATAATTTATTAAATGTTGTAATGTTGTAAACATGGATGTCAAACCACTTCATCTACTGCAATATTTTTGACCTTCCACATCCTTGTCCTACCTTCAAATTTTTTATAAAAATATATGTAGCCTAAAAATTCAATTAGACATCTCTTCTCAGAGATAGGCATATGTTTGGATCTATAATTTTGATTAATAAGACATCTCTTCTTAGAGATAGGCATATGTTTGGATCTAAAACTTTGATCAATAAAACATCTCTTCTTAGAGATAGCATTATTACAATTGTGTTATTATTGTTTCTTGAATTATCTTTCAACCAAAGCTCTTGAGTTTTGGATCACCTCATCTTTTGAATATTATGGACAATGAGACTCTCCCTAATCCTAAGTAGAATTATGATTTGATATTATATCTTACACAAATATTCTCCTAAATTTAGTTTATTAACTTGATAAAAAACTAACCTACCCATTACCCATTTTTTTGATGTTTTAAAATTGGGGAATTTATCCAACATAACTCCCCTATCACATGTCTAAATCAATCACATTAATCTAGATATTTTTATATTTGGGAAAGATTCTCTAGATGTTGGCTATTTCTTCGACCTTATTAGTCTCCTTCTTAATTATGAATTATAAAAGAAGTGGGATCTAGTATTGATTTTACAAGTATGGATCATTAATAGCCATGTAAAAAGAGAGCCATGGTTGATGATGGAATAATTATAAACATCATCCCTTTCTCTTTCTTACAAAAACTCAGTTATGAGAAACTAGCTATTTTAACACTCATAATATATTTTGAAGTTATTGTAGACACCTAAAAAGTGTCTAACCCTTGGTCACTTTCTCCCTTAGTCCATTCCTAACCCATTTCTAATAATTACTAATTTAAAATAATTAATTTATTTTGAATTAACCCCCCTTCTTGGACACCTCACCCATGACACCTCGCCTGGGACACCTCACCTTAGACTAATTCTCCTCCTATGACTCACTCAAGATCTATCCCTAATTCTTCTAACCTCCTAACAAACTCTCGTGCGTATTTAGCACAATCATCGACATTTCCCAACAGACAGGGCACTTGGCGGATGAAAAATGGGCTTGGTGGCTCGTTTTAGCCGTTCTAACCCCGCCGACGTCGGCCAAGTGTCGACCGACGCCAGTGGAATTGCCAACGTCGGTTATACTTAACCAGTCTTTCAAACTCTTTTGAGGATCCGAATCAAAAATCAGAAAATCTCTGAAAGCAAATCAGGAATCCTAGTCTTGGACTATCCGTCAATCTACAAAATCTCTCAATCAAACCTCCCATTCTCTCCCTCAGGTGCAGCAAGAGCTTCAAGGTTCTCCCTCAGTGACAGGTTCTCTATACAAGCTACATCAATAGCAGGTATGGGAATCATCGGTAGCACACCTTCCACAAGGCACAAGTAAGTATATTATCTGTGTTCTTATTCTCTTTTTAGTTATTTCTTTCAAGCAATATCTCCCTAGACTAGACCGTGATCAACCCAGACCCGAATCTTGATTTGTCCACCTCCCTGTTTCTCCCATCCTCTCTCAGATCATACATTCTGTCCATTTAACCCGACTCTCAGACTCAGACCCCAGACCATTCAACCAAGCCCAAAACCTTGTCCACAGACCAAAACCCTGATCAGACTCTGTCCACAGACTATTCAAATAAGCCCAAACCCTGACCAAATTCTATCCACGGACCACAGACCAACCCAGACCTTGACTAAAAACCTTTGCCATGACCGACGTCGATCATTACCCCAACTGACATCGGCAGGATAACCGACGTCGACACCTTGACCAACCGACGGCGGTAGGATTACCGATGCCGGTGAATGTTATCAATCCGACAGCTTCTCTTAAGTGTCATTCCTCCACAGCCAAAGAGGAGTACTCACAGCGTCTGGATTACGGTGCGCAGACTTTATCCAGGTACACAAGCCTTGACCATTCTTTCTTTAGTTTCTTAATCATTTGAAATCTGAAAACAAAATTTGAATAGAAACATTCTGGCACGCCCGGTGGGACCCCTTTAGGGCCTTCCTTGGGTTCCCTTTCTTCCTTGTTCATTTAGTTGCATTAGGCTTCTTAACCTTCACTTCTTTCTTCTTTTCTAAAAATAAATCATAAGCAGGAAATAAAAAGAACTCTTTCTTCCTTTTTCTTGCATTTCTAGTCTAGTAAGAAAATCATTCTCTTCAACCCTTTCTCCAATTTGTCTTCATTCCAAGATAATATTTTGATTTGGGGTTTTAAAACTTACTGCATTTCATTTCTTGCTTTCTTGCATCTTCTAGTCCACACTTAGTAATTAGTCAAACGCATATTGAATAAACCGTAGATCACTTGATGTTACACTACCAGACCACAAGCACTCAATTAAACATCAAACTCACTTGAGACAAGGCCCGACTGGGATTTCATCACCCAGCGGACAACCTTACCCAACCCGGCAATCCTACTTGGATTTCACCACCAAGGGGAAAGCCAACTCTATTCTCTGGCAGAGTCTAAACTATAGTGAAAGTATATTTTGGCTAAGCGAAACCAGCTAACCACTGGAATCGTGAAGTGACGGGAGCTTGCTCCTTAGCACCAGGCCTGTATGGAAGCTAATACATATTTTTGAGCACCTTAACATACCTGAAACCATCTTTAGATTGCCTATTCTAGGACCCTTCTTATAGCCAACTTCCTCAAACATTATATTAAGGCATAAGCCATATGATCTAAATAAAATTGTTTCTAGGGATTTAACATTAGGCTCTGTCTGTCATCATCATATTTTCTATTTTTATCTGTCTTTTTTGAGCTGGTAAGGACATCTTCTCCATTTCCAAAAACCTTTTTTTTTGAGTTTTTGGAAAACACAGTAACCGACATAGGTCCTGTAACTGACATCGGCAACTTTTCTATACCAGCATCGATCATCTGACCGACATCGGTAGTCCTCTTCACCGGCATCAGTTTTTATACTGACGTTGGTCTCTGTCAATTTTCTCTTTTCCAAAAAATAGCAAGCATAAAATCCAACTTTTTGACTGTCTAAACATCCATTCTGGTTTTCTGAGACTGACAGAACACAGTTTTCTAAAACCTGACCCTTTCTTGCCTTGAATGGTTTTGACACGCAGTCAAACCAAGGCCCTTCTTGATCACGCTAGCCAACAACCACTTCCACCTTCACCACCTACAACCAGTCCTATAACGGAGTTCAACTCGGAGACTGAAAGAACTCCAACTCGCCCAACCCCGCCTCAAACTCCTATCATTCCAGAAGGGGACCAAGACTTTGCACGATTCTTAGACCTTAACGTCAAAGCCTTACAACACTATCTCGCGAATAGCCAAACGCGAGACTCCCTAGGCAACCCAATCTATGGGATGCTGACTTCCTTAATTGACACAAGAATCACATCAACCGCCCCTACCATTCAACCATTAGACAACACCTCCACCAATAACCCAACCGTATCTTACCTTCAGAACGTAACCTCTCCATCTAAACCTACCTCCATGGGGGTTCTGATACTCCCTCAACCTCAAGTCACTCAACCAAACCCCACACATTTCCAAAACCTTTTAGTCTCTATTCCCCCTACTCTTACACCAATAAATACAAGAGTAACCGTTTACCCATCAACAAGCATAGCCACGCCTCAACCATCCTTGACAGCTCCGATCCAACTTGTGCCAACCAACCCCATAACACAAGTGCCATTGGCCCCAACTTTTGCTCCCAAAACCAGCTATCCATATGTTACGTCTATGCAACCATCCACATCATACGCCCCTCCAAATATCTTTCAAGCACCTTATAATCTAGGGGGCGCTCCACCCATGAATCTGTCAGCAGATATCATCAAAATGTTGATAGATAAAATGTCTAGCTTAGAGACTTCCATTTCTGGCTCACGCAATGCTCTATCATACGAGCAAATTTGCTATGAGCCTATTCATCCTTCCATTCCAATTAGACCATACCCCAGCCAGTGGGAGCTTCCCAAATTTTCTCGCTTTCAAAGCAAGGAAGACCCATAGTAACACTTACAGGCATTTAGACATGCCTGCTACCTTATCGCCCGTGATGACGCATTACTCTTGTGCACATTTCCTATGTCCCTTTCTGGTGCTGCACTTGACTGGTACAGCTCCATTGCCACCCATTCCCTCTTCTCATTTACACAATTGGCCCAACTTTTTCTTGACCATTTCTCCATTAATATCACCAAAAAGGTTTCGATCACAGACCTTTACACTATCTATCAATTTGAGGACGAATCAGTAGCTAACTTCATTGCTCGTTGAAGAGGCCTTATCAATCAACTCTCCTTTTCCTTACCTCAAATTGAGCTTATTGAACTATTTGCCCGAGCCTGCGCCAAACACTTTTCTTCCACTTTAAGGGTTCAGACCTTCCATACCTTTGACGAAGCCTTCACGATGGCCCGTAAACTTGAGTTACGTGCCATCGAGGAGAACAAAGTCAAGTTGTGGAGCAAGAACCCCAACTCTAAGACTAATGATTCTTCTTCTTCTAAGCCTTCATCGTCAAATCCTAAGTCTAAAACTTCAGCTAACGCTGTAGCCGTTAGACCGTCATCTTCTTCATCTAATCAACCTGAGCCATCAACATCTTAGAGTGCCACCCGTCAATTCCAGCAAAGATATGTGCAAAGACAATATACTCCTCTTGGAGAATCTTACGCATCTATACTGGAAAAGCTTGTTAAACAGGGGATTCTCAACCTTCCCCAAATTTGACCACCGCCTCAATTCGATCCCTCACGTGCCATCCCTACCTGGTATAGGGAAAATGACTTTTGTAATTTCCACCGTGTCAAAGGTCATGATACGGGAAACTGTAAAACCTTCAAAAACATAGTTCAGGACATGCTTGAAAAGGGAGAGCTCATTCTAGATAATCCTAATGCACCTCCAAACCAGGGCATCGACATATTCAAGCAACCATTCCCCAACCATCCACCAACCCAAAATAATAATGTCCAGACCTTAATTGACAACACGCATGAACATGATATTCGAACGGTCAATACGGTCTCACCTTTCATCACCAACCAACCTCAAGAGGTTAACCCATCTGCCAGTCCATCACGTGTGGACGAACCTCTTTCCCCGGTCAGTTCTCCATCAACCTCTCTCACCCTAGAGGACGCCTTAACCTTACCGGCACCACCGGTCTCACCATCTTCCTTTCTTTTGCCTATGGAGGACCTGACTTTACCCACTCCTCGACCACAAGTGGAGGGCACCATAATTCCTGTCCTTTATCCGCTTGAGGAGTCACACTCTCCTGTTCCTTCTCCACCAAGAGAAAAACCTGACTCTCCATCTTCCTCAACCAATGACAATCCAGTTATAACTCCCACACACCTTGGGTCCGAGACTATTACCACACCTAGCACATCTTCTCAAGGATCCCAACTTCATCCAACGTCCTCCCAACCATTTTTCCGACTAGTGGAGAAATTAGAACTTCTCCCTTCAAGGAAAGTGGAACATCGGGGATTGTGGGAACATCTTAAAGTTGTTCAACATTCTCGTGCCCTTTCATCTCATGCTGCCAATCCTCCCAAGGCAGAATCGTCCAAGACTCCAAACAAAGACCAAACCCCCACTTCTAAACCCGCATCTACCCAATCCAAACCAATCAAGCCACTTGGCATTCGTCCTCTCTCTGCCCTCACTCACCCGTAAGTGAAGGTGGACTTGAACCAAACCTCGCCCAAAATTAGTCTTCCAACCAAATCCAAGAAGACTGCCAAACCACAAAGATGAACCCCTCCTCCACCATCAACTTTGCCCTCCATCTTGGGTCCTCATCCTTCTACCTTAATCGACGTGCTTCCTACTCCGATCATTAATCAACACAAATTGCCTCCATTACTTCCTTCACCAATCATAAGTCAACCTCTCAAAAATTTGGCACCTCTCACAAAGAAAGTGCCATCTTCACCTGTCACCGCACCACCAACCCAAAAGGTGGTACGAAAACCTTCTTCAACATCCCCCAAGCAGAAGTCACCAGCGCGTCATGTATTAACAAGCGCGGACCCCTTAGAAGGTTCATACGCTTTAATATTATGTCAACTTTTGCAAACTTCTAGCATTACCCTTCCTTCCATCAAGCCTTTCCAACCCCTCGAGTCAAAACCGTCTTGGTTCGATGATACAAAGATTTGTTTATACCATCGCACACCAGGACACGATACCAAGACTTGTTGTGCCCTCAAGGTCATCATTCACCATTTTATGGAGAAAGACACTCTTCTCCTTGAGGACACTCTCGACCAACCCTCGTCACCTTCCCATCCAGCCTCATCAACCACATCAATGTCTCACCAACAGACCATAACCCCTTCTTCACCTACTATCTTCGAAATCAACGCCATTCATGTAACCACTAGGTCACAGAAGGACAAAGCAAAAGAAAAAGTTGCTATTCCTTGGACCTATCCTTTTGTCCAGGCACCTCAACCACAAAAACCCAAGATTTCCATCTTAGGTGCGTCCCAACCCACTTCTTCACAGGCAATCACAAAATCTATGATAAAACAACTTCACCAAATGCCTGTGAAGATGACCCTATATGACCTTATTCAAAGCTCCCCCCAACATCACCAGGCTTTAATCAAAGCCCTACAGGTAGCTGAGGTTCAACCTGAAGACCCTCAACCACTTGCTGCCTTAGTCCATTCTTTATCCCCCATCACATCCATCACTTTCAGTAATTCTGAGATTCCTACCTCTACCGAGGAAGATCAGGACACCGCCCTTTTCATCATAGCCTACGTTGATCGAACTCATATTAAATGAGTTATGATCGATGGGGGTGCTAGCATTAATATCATTTCCTCCCATGCCTTTGACCAATTAGCCCTTCCCAAGAATTGCATATCAAAAACTGACGCAATCCTTAGATCATTTAATGACACAACTGCTAACACTATCGGCACTGTTGTCCTCCACATCTGCATTGGTCCACGCACAATCCTAGAGCTCTTCTACATCATTGAAGGAGAATTCCAATACAACATCCTCTTAGGGCGACCCTAGATCCGCCCCATGGCTTGCGTCCCTTCAACAATTCACCGTTGTGTCAAATTTGAACACGACAAACAAATCCATGTCATTCCCACTGATCCATCTCCATTTAAGACCTATAACATGACCTATAGCCCAAACGACATTCTTATCCCACTCAAAGCATCACCCCAAACATCGCCTCCATCCGCAGAAGCATCAACTAGTATGCAAACAGTGGTCGCCACCACATCACCTTCTCAATTACCAACCAAGGACCCTATGGATGACATCTTCCAAAGGCTTTCACTAGGAGAATATCATCTCCTTACTCTAGACATGTTCCAAACTCCTCAAGAGTATGGACAACTTCATCAACACCCAAGTTATGACTGTCGAATCGGGATGGTCATTCCTTATGGTCCTCCTAGCCTTCGCACTAATCTCATCTATGGGGGGCTAGATCAAGCCCCTACTGAATCAAATCCTTCTTCCTCGCCTTAAATTTTCACATCAGATTTCTCCTTTCTTAGCAACCCCACCTTTGCACATACCTATCTTTATAGGTGTGCATGGAAGGGTTTCAGCTTTGGACGTTACGAACAAAGTTCCCATCAGCCTGTCGAAACACCCAATGATGATAATGTGAAGAAACAGTATGGACTGGGTTTCCAAGAACCCACTGAGGCTTCCACAAACCTTTCCCCTGAACTAGACATCGACTAATTTCTTCTAGACTCGCCTATTCTTCCTTCCTCACCTACAGAGTCGGTGGTTTCCATCCCTCCTAGTTTTTTTTTGCATAAACACCATCCGCTTGGAACCTCTAACCTATCAACTCAACGGGGTTCCCAAGTCTCTCCCTGTCGTTTATCCCAGCATGATAGACGATGAATCATCAACCATCAACACAGTCCACTGCGTAGATGACGACGCCATTCTTACATATATGGGTGCTGATGATTCTTTCATTCAATGCTCCCTCCCTTCTAAAACACAGGTTATGTTAAATGAATCAACCATTGACATTAACCTTTCATCTTCTAATGTTCCTCAAGTCTTAAAGATTGGTTAGTCTTTAGACACTCATGAGCAAATTGACTATACCACATTTATCTCTGACAATCGCAAAGTCTTTGCCTGGACCTACGCCGATATGCATGGCATCGACCCTAACATTGCCACTCATAACATTGTCACAAACCTAGAGGCTAAGCCTGTTTGGCAAAAGCTTCACAAAATGCATCCTCATGTTGTACTTCTTGTCAAAGAAGAGCTTCAATGCCTTTTTTCTATCTCCTTCATCCAACCCATCGATTATCCACAGTGGGTTTCTAACATTGTTCCTGTCACCAAGGTGACTGGGGGGATCCAGATCTGCACAGACTATCGTGACCTTAACCTGGCCTGTCCCAAAGACGACTTTCCTCTTCCAAACATTGACCAACTTGTTGATCTTACGGCTGGCCATGAGATGTTATCACTCATGGATAGATTTTTAGGATACAACCAAATCCTGATTGCACCAGAAGATCAACACAAAACCACTTTCATTACCCCATGGGGAACCTTCTGCTATCGAGTCATGCCTTTTGGTCTGAAAAATGCAGGTGCCACATATCAGCGTGCCATGACTTATATCTTTCACGATCTCCTCCACAAAATCATGGAGGACTATGTCGATGACCTGCTTGGCAAATCTAAGCTTCGTCGTGACCATTTAACTATCCTCAAAATCATCTTCTCTTGCCTTCTTCATTACCAAGTCCGTCTTAACCCCAAGAAATGTGTCTTTGGGGTCCTCTCAGGAAAGCTCTTGGGATTCATTGTCTCTTTTCATGCCATCGAGATAGATCCTACCAAAATTCATGCTATCCTCGAAATGCCACCTCCAACTAACCTCAAACAACTCCGCAGCCTACAAGGAAAGCTCCAATCCATCCGCCGTTTCATTTCACAGCTTTTTGACCGTTGCCAACCCTTTCATCATCTCCTCAAGAAGGACATCTCCTTTAAATGGGATAAGGATTGCCAAGAGGCCTTTGAAGCCCTTAAAAGCTATCTGGTCTCTCCACTAGTCCTTATTCCACCAAAAGACAACCAACCCTTCTATCTCTACATCTCTGCAACCAATCATTCGTTAGGTGCCATGATCGTGCATCGAGACGAGCAACACCATGAGCAAGCAGTCTATTACATAAGCCGAACACTTGTCGATTATGAAACTTGATATACTCATACCGAGAAACTCTATTTGGCATTAGTCTTTGCCACTACCAAGCTCCATCATTATCTTCTCAATCATAAAACCTTTGTCGTCACTCACACTGATCCCCTCAAATACATGCATTCTAAACCATATCAAAACCAGCGTATGGCTCATTGGCTCATGCTTCTTGCTGAATTTGACTTAGAATTTGTCTAGAAAAAATCTATCAAAGGGCAAACAATCGCTGACCAACTAGCAGATGCCCCTCTTCCTGACAATCAATCTTCTCAGTGCGAGTTTCCCGATGAATCTATCGCCACCCTCTCGACTGATGACACATTCTACCAAATGATGATGTTTTTCGACGGCTCTAAATGTCAACTTGGTGGGGGTGCGGGGGTCATCCTCATTCCATATGAAGGTGAGCCCATGCCCCTATCTTTTAAACTTGACTTTGAATGTACCAATAATATGGCCGAATACGAAGCCTTAATTTTGGGACTTCAAACCGCCCTTTCTTTAAACATCAAGACCATCAGCATCTTTGGTGATTCTCAACTTGTCGTCAATCAAATCAATGGTTCATATCTTTGTAAAAATGAAAATTTACAAAGATACAAGCACCGTGTTGACACTCTTCTAGAATCTTGCGACCATCACTTATTGCAGACTATTCCTCGATCGACGAATAAATTTGCTGACACCATGGCTTCACTTGCCTCTCATATTCCTTCATCATCATCATCCTCATCAAGAATTTATGTCATGGTACATCGTGTGCCATTGCCTTCATACATTTCCACTGACATCAATCTCGTCCACACCATAGACTCTAGTTCACAAGATGTTTGGTATAAACAACTTGAGGACTACTTAACTCTTTCTCTCGTTCCTCCCAACCTCTCTACCAATGTGCGGTGGGCTTTCATCAAGCGCACCACTCGCTATACCATGCTAGGGGGCCTTCTCTATAAAAGAGGTTTTGACGGCCTTCTTCTTCATTGTTTAAATTCCACTGAAGCTTCTCATGTTGTCAAACAAGCCCATGATGGGATTTGTGGTGGACACTTCAGTGGTAACTCGATTACCAAGCGCATCCTTCGCCTGGGTTATTATTGGCCCACTCTTCATCAAGACTGTAGCAATTATGTTCAGCGTTGCATCAAGTGTCAGCAGCATGCTAACCTGCTTCATCTCCCTAGTCATGCCTTACAAGTTGCTCAGGATTTCTAGCCTTTTTCACAATGGGGCTTAGATCTCATCGGCGAGATTAACCCTCATTCGTCTCTTCGTCATCAATCTATCATCACCGCCACTGAGTATCTCACCAAGTGGGTGGAAGCTATCCCTCTCGTCTCCACAAAAGCCAACAATATTTTCGACTTCATCAACACCCACATCATCTGTCATTTCGGTGTACCTCACAAAATCATCATCGACAATGGCAAATCCTTTAAAAACAAGACCGTCCAAAAACTTTGTGACTCTTTCAGCATCAAACTCAGCTTCTCTTCGCCTTACTACCAATAAGCAAATGGGCAGGCCGAGGCTTCTAACAAAACCCTAACCAAAATTCTCATGAAGGTGGTCAATGACACTGGAAGGGATTGGCACGTTCAAATACCCTTCGCTTTGTGGGCCTACCACACTAGCATCTGAACCTCTATGGGTGCTACCCCTTTCTCTCTAGTGTACAGAACAGAGGCAGTCCTACCTCTCAAAGTACAAATCCCATCTCTTCGCATTTCACTCCATGACATTCTTTCTAATGATGACTTTCGTCAAGATCGATTAGCTCAACTTGATTTACTCGATGAGCTTCATCTCGCTACCCTCAATCATCTCCATGTCTATCAAAATCGCATCAAATGCGCCTATAATAAAACTCTGAGAGAACGAGATTTCAATATCAGAGACCTCATCCTCAAAGAGAACCAACATGTGACCAATATGGAATGGAGTAAACGAGGAAAATTTACTCCTAATTGGCTCAGACCTTATATCATCACGCACAAGTATGGATCAGGAACTTATCGTCTGTCTTCTCTTGAAGGCCGACCAAAACCTGAGCCTCTTAATGCTTTGCATCTACGACCATTCTATTGTTAGTCGAGTATTCATCCACTTGACATTTAACTTGAGCTCGTCCCTTGAGCAATCCTTGTCCTTTTAATCCTTAATTCATTTCATCCTTTTTCCCTTAATAAAATCCTCTACAACCCTTTTATGATGTATGGATGCTTCGTCCTAATAAAAGGGAGCCTTTAACCCTCTATAAGTCTTGTCTATGACTCAATATTCTGTCAAAACTAAATCAAAATGTCAAAATATCCAAGGTCACAAAATCAAATCAAAAAGCAGACTGCTCCCTTGAAGGACAGCTGCACTATCATTACTGTAACTAATAGATTGCTCCCTCGAAGGACAGCTATTCAAAATTTATAAAGCAAAAGTATAGACCACTCCCTCGAAGGATGGCTATGACTAAATCTTGCTACAAACAGCACTTGCTCAAAAGCTTCCCGCATCTATCAGCTTCACAAATGACTACCAAAACAAATGACATCTTTATGTGGACTTCTCACATTGATCAGTCCACTCAAAAAAAAAAAAAAAAAACAAAACCTGGGTCATGGACTTGACTTGTAGTTGTCTTAGGGTCTCCTATAAAATGGGGCAAAGTTCTCCATACTCTAAAACAGGTTACCCTTTTCCTCCTATCATATCACCTACTCAAGGGACTTCGAGCTCACTTTAAATGTCAAAAGAGATTCGATTACCGCTCTAACATAACTATAGTCAACGACGCACCACATAAATGGGGCTCTTGGTTCTAAAAACCCCTGTCTATGTTGTCTTTTTGGTCCTTATCAATAAAAGGGCACTTATGCCTTTTACTTTCTGCCTATACTTTGGTCACATTCACTCACATCATTTGTCAAAACAACTTAATCCAACTCTTTTTAAAACCATTCACATAAGCCTAATCATTCTAGTTTCCATGGACAACAATACACATGGAAAATATCAACTACCCAATTTATGTTAAGCATAAACCAATACTTGCTGAAGCATAAATAGACCTCACTTCATTTTTTTAGCAAACATCCATCACGAATATGGATAGTTGCTAGGGATGAAAAACCTCGACCTATGTTACAGAATACACCATTTGGAAAAGGCTGTAACATCATTTTCTACTTATCATCTCAAGCATGTACCCTTAGACATATGGGCAATGCTATATCCTTATCATGACCAAAAATCAACCTCTTCAATCTTTTTCCTCCCTTCTTGGGAGAACTACATCGGCCTGAGGCCCTAACAACAAGGGCTATGTAGGCAGCACTCAGTTGACATGGGGTCTTCTGGGGTTAGCTCGGCCACTTTTTTCGTCACTTTCTTCCATCTCTTTCTCTCATCACCTGTCAATCATAACACAGTCAATCACATATTCACATAATCATTAGTATACTCTCATTTTCATTATAACATCATAAATCATTAGTCATAAATTTCATCCACCATAACTCATTAAACATTCGCATCATATAATCCACAAGTTAAACATTCCATATCACATCTATTATCATCTAATCTAAAGTCATCATCATATAACCATTTCATAAACATTGTCATTCATTTTCATCAAGCATCATCATCATATAATCATTAAACATTAGCATCATCTTAAAGTCATCATCACATAATCATTTACATCATTCTAATAATTAGCATCATCATAACATAATCATCATAATCATCATAAATATCACATCAAAACATGCATCATGAAACACATGAAAAATACTACAAAACATTAAACATCTATAACATTTCCATAACACATCAATAAGCCAAAATCTCATCATATATATCAGAAACAAGTTTTATACAAAAAGACACAATCAGTGTCTATCTCTCTCTCTCATCATACATCTCTCGTCTTCGGCTCACAGGCCGGTATATACATCAAAACTGTATCTCTGAGCTGCCCTCAAGGCTGTGGCTGTGGTGGTGGTGGCGGTGGCTGAGAAGACACTGTATCCTCTCCTCCCTCTAATCTCTACCATCTGTGTGACCCTGAAGCCATCACTCGTGACATCGATCTCTGACGGCTCTGCTCCACCCTCATCTCTGAGTACCGTTGTATCTGAGGGAACCCTCTGATGGCCCTCTCATAATACGTGATCTCATCCAGTGCATCAGTGTATCTAACCATAGACACAGTCTACGGTGGACCCATCTGCCCTACTCCTATGGCCTATCCTGATCTCTGAGGCTATGGCTCACCTTGGTGCATTGATACTGATGGTCTTGCCCCCTATGAAAATGCTGGCTGCTGAGATGGCTGCTACCATGGGCCCTACCTTCCAAAACTCTACCCTGCTACTGCCTGTGCCTGGGCTACCACCAGCTGTCTCTGTAGTAAAGTGACCTATGCTATCAATGCTACCACCTGATCTGTCATCTCTCCCAACTGCCCTCTGACTCCTGCTAGCTGTCCCTGCAAAACTGAGACCTGGGCCTGAGCCGTGTCTCTCTCCTCCCGTGCAGTGTCCCTCTCCTCATGGGCTGTATCCCGCTCCCTAATAATACCCTACAAATCCAGCTGGGGACCCACCTGTATACCTCGATACTGCCCTACCCACCATGCCATGTAGGCCTCTATGCACCCTAGGTCGGCTATCCCAGGTCCTGCCGGCAACTCCTCAAAATCGGGCTCCTCTATCTCCTCTGGCAGTGGGAGCGGTGCCTCTATGTCATCCCTCCTATACTGTGGAAAAGCGAGAAGCACATCCTATAACAGCCCGTACTGGCGCCGCACTCTCTCTGTAGGGATCCTCTCAAGCTCACCGGCTCATCTGCCTCTGACCCATCTCTGGCTCTGCACTCTAACTAGCTGCTCTCCCTGGTCTCTGAATGCTGATAGACCAAGTATGGTCTCCAGATGATGTCTCTAGGAATCAGGGCCTCCAGTACCCCTCTGTAATGGTCAATGTCCCTGACCACTCCATCCACCCGTGTCTGCGCCATAACCTCGTGCCATCGCCTAAATCCAACTCTGAAGATGGCTTGAATTGCGACTGGGAGGCTGAGAGGTCATGTGACTACTATGTGCTCATAGGCCCAGTAATGTAGCAGATGGCCCACACATAGACTGTACTGCCACCATCGGCTGATACCCCATAACTCTTCGTACACCTAGGCCAAAAACATAGGTGCCCAAGCAAGCACTGTCCACTGCTCCAGCATATCAATCAAAACTCTGGTCATATCAACTGGAAACTTGCCACCCTCTACATCTGGTAATGCATATACTGTGATGCCAATCATCATCAGGATGGCCAACTGATGTGCCTCCTCATCTGCTACGTACAATGGCTCATAGGCAAAACTCGCTGAGTGGTAGCTCATCTCCACGGCATGCTCTCCAAATAGCATAACCATGTGAATGTCATGCACCTCTCTTGAGCATGCATACAAATCTGCTCTGTGCACCGGTAGCCACAAAATCTGATACACATCCTCAACCGTGATCGTCATCTCGCCCATAGGCAAGTGGAAGGTGTTAGTGGCATGGTCCCACTGCTCGATCAAAGCCACCATGAGGCTCACATCCCTCGCCACTCTGCAGTAGCGTCTCAGCCCGCCTAGTCCAACGGTGCTCATCTACACCCACTCCTCGACAGACACGCCTCCACGCATCCATGTCAGCAAGGTCAGGAGGCGATCCCACAGCATCAGGGTCTGCCTTGCCTGCATCCATCCATAGACACTTTCATGTTAACATTGTTCCTACTTTTCCTATTCTATCAACTATTCTAACTATCTAAGCCTACCTCGACCCCCGAGAAGCCCTTGGCATAGCTTCGACCTCTCGACTTGACCATTTCTCAGACCCTTTCCGACCAAGCAGACACCAACATCAGTTAGCTCACCGGTGATGGCACTTACCTAACCGACGTCGATCACTTAGTGACCGACGTCGATAAGCCAGTGACCGACGCTGGTAGCTAGTCGGTTGATGCCAGTGACATCATCGACGTCAACTACTGGTTCGGCCCTAGAGCCGAACGGGGCGAGCCCTAGTTTTTAGGGCTTCCCCAATTTAACCCCCTACACCCCCCAAAACCCTCCTAAATGCCTCCTAACCTATCCTAGACTCTTTACCCACCTTCCTAACTACCCTCCCCCTTGATTTTTTCCTAAAATAACCAAAAATTCAAAAACTAAATTCAAAATAAAAATGACTCAAAATCAGGTTCAGAGACCCTCTTACCTCATCCTGGCATCGCCGGCATGGTGGCACAATGAGTGCCACTAGTGGTGGACCTCCCATGGGTCCTCTAGTCCCCTCTACCATCTCTTCCATCCCAATGGCTCTGCATGCTTCCCCTAGTCCACACGTGTCCCTGCAGCATCCAATCAATTCCTTCTCTCCACCAATGTCTCTCTGCCACCTCACGTTGTTGCACCACTCACCTTGGGTCACTTTCACTCAACAAATTCTAGAGCTCTTTTTTTCCCTATCAATCACATTCACAAATGACTTTTAGTGGGCTGCTAATCTGATTTTATCAGATTTGGCAGGCCGCTGACGTCGGCATCGTCGTGCCCTAGGCCGCCGATGTGAGCCGATTTTCGCTGACATCAGTCTCTTTTGGACACCGATGCTGGTTATATCACCGATGTCGGTGGCCTTCAAACCTTTTATCCCTCTTCAAAATGACCAAAATCATGTCCCTAATCAAATCAAGTCCTTCAGACCATGTCATTTTGACCCCTTTGGGGCACATTTTGATCACTTTTGCATCCATCCATCGACCACCAGACATTGGAGATCATGCCCATCTCCTAAACCGTGACCACTTCCAAAGCGTTTGCCTTGGTTGTTTTTGCCTGTATGCTACCTCACGAATGGTTAGCAAAATTGTGCACACACTTTTGACCTTCATAAGTACAAGATCGCAAGCCAGTTGATCCGCTCTACTTGTGACTTTTTCATGTTTTCAGGAGCACTTCCTAAGCTTGGGATACCTAAAACACGATGACCATTGGAGCTTCAGCCTCGATTGAATAACCCAATCAGCTACGACTAGTGCTGGGGCCCAGTTCTTTTAATTTTGGCACTCCTTAACCTTTGACCTATGACAATTTGACCTGACCATCCTCGTGAAGTGGTGTACGCGCAATCACAACTTTTGCAGCGTTCTCACTCTATCTTTCACCCTATCTATCCACTTTCTGTCAAAGCAACACCTGATTCTAAGTTCCCTTATCTCGACTCCTACTTTGAGGGGGGATACCTTATCCGTAATCGAGACAATCAATTCTCACCTATTTTCGTCTTACAGTTCACTTGATCAACTTTATCCTATACCTGGGGCAACTGACTCCTGGTTTTGTCTTGCAGTTCACTTAGAACAACCAACAAGACAAAAAGGGGCAAATGTAGACACCTAAAAAGTGTCTAACCCTTGGTCACTTTCTCCCTTAGTCCATTCCTAACCCATTTCTAATAATTACTAATTTAAAATAATTAATTTATTTTGAATTAACCCCCCTCCTTGGACACCTCACCCATGACACCTCACCTGGGACACCTCACCTTAGACTAATTCTCCTTCTATGACTCACTCAAGATCTATCCCTAATTCTTCTAACCTCCTAACAAACTCTCGTGCATATTTAGCATAATCATCGACATTTCCCAATAGACAGGGCACTTGGCGGATGAAAAATAGGCTTGGTGGCTCATTTTAGCCGTTCTAACCCCGTCGACATCGGCCAAGTGTCAACTGACGCCGGCGGAATCACCGACGTTGGTTATACTTAACCAGTCTTTCAAACTCTTTTGAGGATCTGAATCAGAAATCAAAAAATCTCTGAAAGCAAATCAAGAATCCTAGTCTTGGACTATCCATCAATCTGTGAAATCTCTCAATCAAACCTCCCATTCTCTCCCTCAGGTGTAGCAAGAGCTTCAAGGTTCTCCCTCAGCGATAGGTTCTCTATACAAGCTACATCAACAGCAGGTACGGGAATCATCGATAGCACACCTTCCACAAGGCACAAGTAAGTATATTATCTGTGTTCTTATTCTCTTTTTAGTTATTTCTTTCAAGCAATATCTCCCTAGACTAGACCGTGATCAACCCAGACCTAAATCTTGATTTGTCCACCTCCCTATTTCTCCCATCCTCTCTCGGATCATACATTCTATCCATTTAACCTGACTCTCAGACTCAGACCCCAGACCATTCAACCAAGCCCAAAACCTTGTCCACAGACCAAAACCCTAATCAGACTCTGTCCACAGACTATTCAAATAAGCCCAAACCCTGACCAAATTCTGTCCATGGACCACAGACCAACCTAGACCTCGACCAAAAACCTTTGCCCCAACTGATGTCGGTCATTACCCCAACCGACATTGGCAGGATAACCGACGTCGGCACCTTGACCAATCGATGGCGGTAGGATTACCGACGCTGGCGACTGTTATCAATCCGATAGCTTCTCTCAAGTGTCATTCCTCCACAGCCAAAGAGGAGTACTCATAGCGTCTGGATTACGGTGCACAGACTTTATCCAGGTACACAAGCCTTGACCATTCTTTCTTTAGTTTCTTAATCATTTGAAATCTGAAAACAAAATTTGAATAGAAACAGTTATAAAATCCTCAATTTCACCTATATAGAGATCATTGTGATTCTAAATAATCTAAGCCCCAATACATTGTTAATACAAATTTACATAACTGACAAAGATAAAAATTATAACATGATCTTAGAAATGCCCTGCATTCATAGGATGAGGACCATCCCTTCAACATTATTTCAAAAAATCATGTTCTTCCATATGGGTATTGTTTTCATCACCCAAAGAGATCCTAAATCTTTTCACACACTTAAAATAACCATGTGCAAGTAATCAAGCTTGCACATTGATTACCACTTGCCTATCAAAAGGGTCACAAAACTCTATAGTTGGTTGATGTTATATTTCCTAAAAAGCCCAAAATGATTATTCTAAATAAAGGGACATAATACCTCAAGCCATATAAAAATAAAAACCAAAGGAAAAATAGGTTATAACTATGGAAAAATAGAAGTGGTTTATATCGAATTGTCATGTTGATAATTTTGACTATGTCAGTAGATGAGTTTATTGATATTTAGAAAAGGATGCACCACTCATTCTACCATTTGACCCAGGATGGGTAAGGACTTATAATTTATCCAAATCTCAAAACTAGGAAACTCATGAGGGGTTAGATAGTATACCTAACATCCATATGGTTGAGATGTTAAAGGACCATGAAACCATCCCTAATGATGATCTTTATTCTACACATGGTTAATGGGTCCTTGAATATAATGGGGTCAAATACCATTTTGGCATGAGAGCGAGAGTGATCTTTGTCTCCCAAGAAGGAAGATTCATGCTTGTTAGTTTTAAACATGACTTTAAATGAACCAACAATGGGACTGAGTATGAATCTTTATTTCATGGGATGATCATCACTAAATGATTGATAATTCAAAACTTAAAACTCCAATGTGATTCACAACTACTAACCAATCATGTCTTAGAAATCCATCAAAATAAACTTGAACAGACTCATATTTATAAGGACATGGTTTAATAAGTTTTTAAGGGTTTTAATTTCATTTATATATAAGTATTATCGATATAAATTAATCAACTTTTTGACTTTGTGGTTGCTTCTTCATCTTGTTTAGGTCCTTACCCAGTGATATTTTAGTCATATCTCATAGTTTTCTTCAAAGAGTATCTTATTTAGAAGGTGCCTCATGACCTAACCATCACCTATGTATGGAAGGAAACTTTATCCCTAGTCTTTAAACATGATGAAAATGATTAAGTTATCTCATATTTATTCCATGCTTAGAATGACCTCCCATATTTTCACCATAAGAGAGGTTTTACTCTCACATGTTATATTATGTCTGCTCTTGGGAGTGATTATTATGAATCTTACTAAAAGGTTGAGTCTTATTTATATTTTTATGGAGATCCTAACATTTTTAACAAAAAAGGGTGAGGAGATGGACCTCTTGTTAGCTATTGATTAACTAAGGTAATGCTTCCCTAATTTAATATATTATTGATATAAACATAGGAACTAGGGATAATCCCAAAATTCTCAAGCTCTAGTCTTTGATTTCATTATAATAAGTATAATACCACAAGAATATACTCACTAATCAATCTAAATCCTTAATTTTTTCTTATGTGGATTTAGTATGAATCAATCCTGATGTAGTTATTCATAATCTAGTCATGTTTCCTAAATAAAGCCAATAAAAATAAACTTGGGCTAATAAAACCAAAGGTAGTGTTAATGGTGAAAGAAGAAGTCATTAAAATAATTAATGTAGGGTTTATAAATCCTAGGAATTACTCTAAATTTATGTCCAACATCATCCCCATCCTGAAAAAGAATGGTAAATTAGGATATGTATTGAATTTCATGATATTGATAAAATCATGCCCTAAGGATGATTATCCTCTTCCATCTTTTAATGTTTATAGTTGATGTTAAAGATGGTTATTCATTACTATCCCTAATGGAAATTTTATCTAGTTATAATCAAAACCACATATCTAATGACTATCAAATCAAAACCTCCTTCACCACACCATGGGGTACCTTTTATTATGTAGTCATGCCTTTTGGCCTTATAAACTATGGGTAAACATATCATATGGACATGACCCACAATTTCTATGATATTATTCATAAGATAGTGGAGGTATATGTAAATTTTCACTCAATCAATAATTTACTTAATAAATCAAGTTACTTAACCTCGATAAGTGATATCCAAGATGCAATTGAGGTAGTAAAACACTTCCTTAATCAATGTCAAAGAATAATGGAAATCAGACTATAGATATGTAAATATTAAAAAATTAAACCTTTAATGAAAATTCTTAGATCTAAAATTCATCTAAAAATGAAATACTTGTAGGAAAGGAATATAAGTTGCAAGCAATATTTTAACTAAGTTAAACTAGGAGTAAATCTTAGTAGAGACTTAAAAATGATAAAGAAAAAAATAGAAGAGGGAGTGAGATAGGATAGCATGGAGCTGAATTAAAATTGACAATAATAATAAATGTAAAAAAAGGCATTAAAAATGTGTGAAAGTTTGAGTTTTGAAGGCTAAATTTAGAACTCAAATGAAAGGTGATAGAATTTCCCCTATTTGTAAAGGTGATTATGCAATCATTGGTCCTTGTGATATCCACTACATGGGATGATGAAGCCACCACATGAAATAATGGAACCACCTTATTGGTAATGGTTCCATCATTGGGAGGGGAAATTTCATCCCCCATAGAAGGTTTTTATGATAAGTTTAAAGAGTCCAAAAAACTCAAAAAAAAGGGGGTTGGATGGGTATAATATGGATATAGGGAAGTAAGAATCCAATTAAAGTGTTAGAGAAAAATCAATTTGAGCATAAATTAGGATATAATTATATCATCACTGGACATCATACCATGAAATTTGCACTATAATTTTTTGGGTGCATACATATTTCTCTCTCAGGATGAAGCCTTGTCATGAATTGATGAGGGTGTGGTAAAAGGAAATGACATGAAAAATGGAAGGGGGTTATAAATACTTACCTTACCTTAGTGGTGTTATGAAGCTAGTCGATAAACCATGCAACCTATAGATAAAAGATTAGAATCAAGTGCAATTTAATGAAAAAGTAGAAATATACTATATAATCAAATCATGGGTGAGAGTACTTAAAATTTATGTCAGGAATGTCATAGTAACTAATAAATCATTTTTTATGGGTATGGAATCTTATACTAAGTCATCCCATAACTACAAAATCATAAAATATGTTATAGAAGATAAAAAGCCACAAAATTATCAATTTTGAAGCATGATTCATGAAACCTAGATATAATATGACTTATAATCATGAAAATAGACATTTGTAATAGAATGTGACAAAATTATAGAATTTTCAGACCAAAATAACTACATTGATGATGCAAAAAAAAATAGGCCAACCTTTCGAAGGACATAACTTTTGACCCATATCTCCATTTGGGCTCTTCCACATGCCAAAATGACTGTCTCAAAAAATTTATTGTTTTCTTAATAGTTCCACTTGCTTAGGGGTTTTTTATATTTTTAAAAGGCCATACATGATCATTTGAACATCTAAAATAGCAATTTAATTATGTTTTTGGGATTTTTCTATTTTTAAAAATTGTATATTTTTAGGACCGAATGTTAACTTCAGCTAAATTTTGTCCCATAAGCTAATTTTAGCATTTAGAATATTTAGGGATATTTTTAGATATATGTGAACTTGCATGTGAATCATACTATAAATAACAGTTGCTAAAAATAAATATTTTATAAGATTTTAATTTTTTTCAAATTTTTACATGTCAACTCTAATTTCCAAGTTGAGTCTTATTTAAGAATGGTTTGGGTTTGTAATTATTTCAATTCATTTAATACGAATCAATAAAATTTATTGTTTTCAAAATATATTCCTATTGATAATGTATTGTGTTGATAGTTTTTGGGTTCCTTAATTGATGACCTATATATTCAAAAACTTGCCAAAATTAGACTCATTTGTGCAAATTAACTCTATGAGATTTTTAGATCTGGCTTTTTTGTGATGATTTTGGAAATAAAGTATTAAAAATATTGAGCATGAGATGAGGACAAAAAATATATCAATGGTAGGTGGAGAAGGACATGATAGTTTGCTTTTTATTGGTTTTTCCTCTTTTACCCCAATTTCATCATTTTTCTTAATATGTACTAAAACTCTAGTGATTTTGGAAAATTTTAGTCTTAAAATGTTTGTTGGGGGGGGGGGGGGGTTAGAAATGGAATTTTAAAAATTTTGTGTGTTTTAAAAAATATTTTGAGGATTTTGGGGTGTTTTATAAGTATGCGAGTAGCAGATTAAATCACTCAATTAAAGACAAAATCACTAGTCTTTGTAGACTAATAATTACATAACTATCATAGTGGATCCATAATTACATATCCTTGTAGGGTTTATAGATATGAAACCTATAATAAATAGTGGTTATGTAATCACTTAGGTTAGTTTCATAACCATTTCCTACCAATAAGGATGGTTATATAACCACTACCTGAAGACATGGGTGGTTATATTCCTTGGGACTAAGAGGGGAAATTGAGATTGATGAAATGACAAAGATAAGAAATAGGATGACTTGGGGTATTTCAATACTATAGGGGACTTATATTTTATATATCAAAGTTTCATAATAGGACTGGCTTTCCCTTGTTATAGTGCTACTACTAGTAAATGAGTTAGCAATTCTAGATCGAATAGGCATAATCTGACTGACACATGTGGGGATTATCCTTACCTTGAGTAGGTTATTATGTGACCTAATCACCTATTTGGACCCTAAAAAGAAAACTTTAATGCTCCCTCAGGCCTAAGGAGAGTGGCCTATCACTCTAGTTAATGTGTACAAGATTGTATGTCCATTAATGATAGGTCAATTAGTGGCCCTTTGGGGGGCCACAAGTAGGATTGAGGTAGAGGGTATGGTCAAACAATTTATGATGTTGTAACACTTGAAGTGGATGTGAAATGTAGAGTGAGGATTTATAATATTTAGGGATCAATAATCCCTAATCTATATAAAGTGATCATTTGTATCCTTGTTACCCAAATGGTGAGGGACAAGGGTATTGCTAGTTAATTTATACCAAGTCATTGATAATCCATCAAATAGAGGAGAGGAGAGTTCAATTTTATTGTGGTCTTGATATATTGGCCTTCACTTACATATATGTATACTAGGTGCTATATTGGGAATGATTTTCATCAGTCACACCATTCTCCTTATGAGTTAGGTGTATAAGAGAATAATCCCCTACCAAAGGGGAGTAGATATTGGGGATGTAAGTTCCATCAAGGCCTCAATATGGAAATTTGTGGTACCATTTTGAGACTTCACCCAACTATTATGGACTTTTATAGATATATATTTGATATCCCTACCCTACCAGGGCATGGGTAAATAGTGGGATGAGGAGGTTGCTTATGTCGTGATGGCCACTAGGCCACTTAGGTACAAGATAGATTACTAAAATTTGAGTTATACCCAATAGATAAGGTGCCTCAATAATTAAACATGAAATATTTAAATATATTTTCCATATAAATATTAGTATATATTTGTATGCAAGAGGCACAAGTAGGTATCCTGGAGTGCCTGCCATGACACACACTTTTATAACGGTGCATATTACTTGAGTGGTTTAGTCAAGAGTTGCATATGGGGTAGGAGTTGATAGGACATCAACATGAAACTCCTCACCCCCACCACCATAATATGACCCTAGTGATTAGGATTAAACACAACATAAATAGGTTGGTGGAGATGGTGAGGGTCTATAGTACATTGAGTTGGATGAAAACCTCAATGTTGAGGATGCTGACTATGAATCTAATCTATATTGGCATGATGATGACCAAAATAATTATGTGTTAGTATGATACCTACAGATAAATTTTAGTTTAATATTTAATGAGTTTTCATTTTGTTATGGTCTTTAATTCCATGTTTTCTTAGTTTATGCACTTTAGATGACTGGCATGTGATGATATAACATGTATTTATTTATTTTAGATAAAATGATATGGATGATTCTCATATATGTGAAAAAAATTTATGTAAATGATGTAATATTATGGATATATATTAAAGTACCCATTTGTTAATATTTTTTTTTAGGGGATGACCTAGTTATTTTGTTATATAAAACACATGACTTCCAGTTTGTATCAAGGGAATGAAAAAGGACATAGGATAAATGTGAGATGATAAAATATGAAAACCATGAATCAAAATTTTGTAAGAGAAAGGAAGATGAACTAATCCTTACAATAAAAGGGAGAATTGTATTTCTTGTTAAAATTACAAAATACTAACTTCATTGGATTCATCTAGAGATAACTAGATCTTAAAAAATTAGTAAATTAGATAAAGTTATCTTTTTTAGCATAGGTGTGTAAACAAGATTTTTGAATAACTTTTTATTTAGACACTTTTAAATTTTTTATTTTGCATTTAACTATTACTAATTTTTGTGACACCCTACACCTAGTCTTATGTGACTAGGAAGACACACATAATCATAACCAAAGGATATATGTAAGTGAGTAAAGACACCTCTACCCAATGCTAACCTCACACAACTAGTCAAATGTGAGGTATCATCACTAAAGTATAAAAAGTGTGAGATAGTTTAAATTTAATTTTGATGTGCATATAATTTTTATAAGTATATTTCTATTTTCAAGGCCTTTACCCCCAATTCTTGGCCCCATAAAAGTAGTGAGATGGAAGGTCTCATCACTGAAGACCAAGATATGCATGTATATTTACCTATTTTGGCATGCTAATGTTTTGCTTTAGAAGACACCATAAGAGGAGACTCATTCATGGACTGACCTCTATACTAGGTTAAAAGATAGCATTTTCTATGTTTCTCAAGATGATATAGGTAAGATAGGTGTACTCTACTCATAATAACTATGGTAAAAACTAATGTAATGCTAATTTTTAAAATAATGTTTATGGGATAATAATTTAATATGTAAATGTAATAATATGATATGCTACATTTTGGAAGTTTAATGTTATTCAAATTAACAACAAAATAATCACCAAACGCAAAATCTTATATGCAACTCAACACACAAACTATGAAAAATACAATGAAAAAAGGGTAATGTGACATGCAATAAATAAATATAGACACAACTAAGGTGAAAATATTTCACATATTCACTAAAATCGTTGCCTTATAAAGTGAATAATATATAGACTCCATTATTGAAGTCCTTAGTCACTAGGGAAGGGCTTAAATTGTTAAGTTTAAAATTATAACCTTATTCTTTCTTCTTATAAATGTATCATGTTCTCATGGAGATATTTATTGTATTTATTACCCATGTGATCTTCATATGTGAGATGGTTATGTGAAACAATGAATCATTTATCTAATGTCTCAAATTTAACTAATCAGGCATTCCTATACTTGTCATGGTCGAGGAGACCTTGGAGAAAGACACAAAGGCTAGGTATCTCAACCTCAATAGGTAAAATAACTTAAAATCCAAACATAAAGGAATGTGAGGTTTCCCCATAGGTGTTTCAATTTTGGTTTTATAAGTCCAAAGTGTTTAATAAAGATGTAAATTCCAATCTCATTTAGAGATCATGACTATTTTTATCAAGATCAATTTTAGGGTTTTATTGGTGGATTTAGCCTAGATTTTAGCCTCTAGATAATACAATGATGTCATGTGATGTAATATGGTAAATTTATTACATGCTACACACACTATATGGTTTTTAAAGGGAGATCCATTTCATATTTTGATGATTTTTGAAATTTTTAATCCACAAATGATCTAGTTCAAAATAAAAAAATTAATGACTAAACCAGTAATAGTTGTAAGAGGAATTTATTCACCCACTTCATGAAATATTTGTGGTTATGAAAATAAAATAGTGACCATCCAAATAAGTGGAGGATAACTTACCTATCAAATCTATACCCCAATTGGAAAAGGGCCAAAGTGTAGCAATATGCTATAGTTCCCAAGTAGGAATGTGGATTTCAAGAGAGAAGTGTTGGAATTTCTCACATTTCCAAACATATTTGATGGCATTTGTTCAATTTTGGGCCAAAAGTATCCCATTATATGTATTTTATGAGTGGTTTTATGGCCACCAAAGTGACTACCACAAACCCCATTTTGATAATGTAAGAGGACCCTTTCCTATTCCTTTTGGTCTACACATCTTAACAACATTCCATCAAAGGCCTTGCTATAGATAACCTAATCTAATATCACATACTTGGAAGTGATAACACTAAGACATTACGTCTACTAAGAGTTGGCCCCTTTAGGATAGGTAGAATAATTTAAGTGATGAATGATATTAACATACCAAAGAGAAAAAATGACAACAAGATTCTATGTGTAACAAAATAATTCATAAATAAAATCAATATAAATGAGATTGTCTATTTCTAGAGGAGAGTCTACCACCTAATTGAAAATGAATTATCCCTTGGACTTCTAGTAAAAAAATATAAATCTCAAAGTCACTCAAAATCATGATAAAACATCTAGTATTTTATGAGAGTGGTATTTGGGTTAAGAACATTCATAAAGCTTTAAACCTTACCATGAACCTAGTTTCCTGATTAAGCATATAGTGTCACAATTGCTTAGTTGTGAACATAATTTCCAAGCATTCTTTATCGGCTTGTGTGTAGTGTGTTTCATAATCTATGAGAGTATCATTAATGACGTAGATGACATGGTCATTGCCACCTTAATTCTCTTGGACTAATAAAAATTGAATAATAAAGAGAGACACCTTTATTTACCTAATATAAAGCATGAGGGCCCTGTAAGATTTGGGCTCCATGAGCATTGAAGGATACATAGGAAAGTATTTTAATACCTCAATTTCATCTTAGATATCACTTATATAGGTTAAGTAACTTGATTTCTTAAGTAAATTATTGATTGGGTGACCAGTTACATATACATCCACTATCTTTTTAACTATCATAGAAAATGTGGTGATGTCTTTATGATATAGTTACCCTTAGTTTTTAAGACCAAATGGCATGACTACATAACAAAAGGGACCCCATGGTGTGGTGAAGGAGGTTTTAATTTGATTTTCATTAGATATGTGGATTTGATTATAACTAGATAAAAATTCCATTAGGGATAATAACTCATAAACAATGATAACATCAACTATAACATTGAAAGATGGAAAATGAAAATCATCCTTAGGGCATGCTTTTATTAATATTATGAAATTAAATATATGTCCTAATTTACCTTTCTTTTTTAATATGGGGATGATGTTGGACATACATTTGGAGTAATTTATATGATTTATAAACCCTAAATTAATGAGTTTAATGACTTCTTCATTTGCCATTAACACCAGTTTTGGTTTTATTAGCCCCAGATTATTTTTATTAGCTTTATGCTAGGAAACATGACTAGATTATAGACAACTACCTCAGGATTGATTCATACTATATCCACATAAGAGAAAGTGAAGAATTTAGACATATTAGTTAGTATCTTATTGTGGTATTATACTTTTTATAATGAAATCAAATACTAGAGCTTGAGAATTTTGGGATTATCCCTAGTCCTATGTTTATATCAATAATATCTTCAATTAGGGAAGAATTCCTTTAGTTGATCAAGAGCTGACAAGAGGTCCATGTCTTCACCCTTTATATTAAAAATGTCAAGATCTTCATCAAAAGATAAATAATACTCAACCTTTTAGTAAGATTCATAATAATCACTCCCAAGAGAAGACATAATATAACATGTGAGATTAATACCTCTCTTATGGTGGAAATACAAGAGGACATCTTACGCATGGAATAAAAGTAAGATCACTTCATCATTTGCATCAAGTTTAAAGACTAAGGATAATGTTTCCTTCCATGCATAGGTGATGGCTAGGTCATGAGGCACCTTATAGATAAGATAATCTTTGAAGAAAACTATGAATAATGACTAAATTATCATTGGGTAGGAGACCAAAACAAGAGGAAGAAGCAATCATAAAATTAGAAAGTTGATAAATTTATATTGATAATACTTCTATAAAAATGAAATTAAAAACCTTGGAAAGTTATTACACCATGTCCTCATAAATATGAGGGTGCTCAAGTTTATTTTTATGGATTTCTAAGACATGATTAGTCACTAATTGTGAATCACATTAGATTTTTAGGGTTTAAATAATCAATCATTTAGTGATGAGCATCCCATGAAATAAATATTCATACTTGACCCCATAGTTGGTGCATTAAAAGTCAATTTTAAAACTAACAGGCATGACTCTTCCTCCTGAGGAGACCAAGATCACTCTTTCTCTCATGCCAAAATGGAATTTGACCCCATTATAGTGAAGGACCCATTGGCCATGTGTAGAATAAGGATCATCACTAGGGATGGTTTCATGGTCTTCTAACATCTCAACCATATGGATGTTAATTATAATATCTAACCCCTCATGAGTTTCTTAGTTTCAAGATTTAGATAAATTATAAGTCCTTACCCATCTTGGGTCAAATGGTAGAATGAGTGGTGCACCTTTTATAAATAACAATAACCTCATTTGCTGACGTAATCAAAATTATCAGGATGACTATTTGATATAAACAACTAATATTTTTCCATTGGTTTTTATTTTACTATGGCTTAAGGTATTATGTCCCTTTATTTAGGAAAACCACTTTGGGCTTTGCTAGATCTATAACATCAAACAATTATAGGTTATTTTGACCCTTTTGGTAGGAAAGTAGTAAACAATGTGCAAGCTTGGTTACTTGCACATCATCATTTTAAGTGTGTGAAATGGTTTATGATCTCTTTGGGTGATGAAAAACATACCTAGATGCAAGAACATGATTTTTTGAAATAAGGTTGAAGGGATGGTCTTCATCTTATGAATTTAGGGCATTCCTAAGATCATGTTATAATTTTTATCTTTGTCAGTCATGTAAATTTTTGTTAACATTGTATTGAGGTATAGAATAATTAGAATCATAATGGTCCCGATATAGGTGGAATTGAGGCTATTATAGCTTCACAAGGTATAATGAGTGTTGGAATAGTTGGTTCTCCATAACTAAATTTTTGTAAAAAAGAGAAAGGGATGATGTTTACATCTATTCCATCATCAACCATGACTCTCTTTTTACATGGTTATTATAGATCCATACTTGTAAAATCAAGTCTAGATCCCCCTCTCTTTCTAATTCATAATTAAGAAGAAGACCAATAAGGTCAAAGAAATAGCCAACATCAGATAATATTTCCCAAGTGTAAAAATATATAGATTAATGTAATTGATATAGACATGTGGTATGGGAGTTATGTTGGATAAATCCCACAATTATATATACTAATAAAAAGGGTAATGTGTAGGTTAGTTATTGATCAATTCAAAGAACTAAATTTAGGAGAATATTTTTGTAAGATCTAAGATCGAATCATAATTTTGCATAGGATTAGGGAGAGTCTCATTATCCATAATATTCAAAAGATGAGGATTCATGGTTGATATTCCCTGGTGTAAGTAATTATATTTGATTCCTATTTTAATTCTAAATATAAAACCCCTATCATTCTAGTTTGAACTTGGACTCCCAATTGGGAAGTAACATTGGTAAGGAAATTCTAGAAGTGGAAACCTTATCATTATTGGTATTTACTCATGTAGGTTGATTGTGTTAAACTACTTGATTCTATAATTTACCCTAGGTTTGGTTTGGCATTGTCTACACTTGATGGTTTGGAAAATTATTTTGGTGAATGTGTGTGTGTGTGTGTGTGTGTATACATACATATATGTATATGTATATGTATGTATATATATATATATATATATATATATATGTATATATATATATGTATATGTATATGTATATTTATATGTGTGTACATACATACATACATACATATATATATATATATATATATATATATAAGGTATGCAGTGTAATGGGACCTTTGTAAAGGTCTTGAGGGTTTGCTCCTACATTCCTTAGGAATATGTCTATGTTATTTAGTTTATGATCCTTGTGGTTTGGAAAATTATTTTGGTGAATATATATATATATATATATATATATATATATATATGTATGTATGTATGTATGTATATGTATATGTATGTATATGTATATGTGTGTGTGTGTATACACACACACACACACACACACACACACACACACACACACATACATATATAAAGGTCATGAGGGTTTGCTCCTACATTCCTTAGGAATATGTCTATGTTATTTAGCTTCTGAACCCTAGGGATCTTTTGGATGAATTTGTTATACTCTCTACAATTTTGATTATCATGACCAATAACCTGATGGAAGAGATAATAGATGTTAGGATAATATTTCATAGGCATATGTTTTTTATTGGTTGACCAAACCCTTGTTAATTATTCTTTTGATAATATATTTGGTTTTAAAACTATATAAAATGCTCAACATAATGAAATTGATTTTGGTTTTGATATTAAATGCTTTGGGGTTGAGGTCAATTAAGTTTAACCATATGAAGTATATGTGGAGGGTTTTGGTCCCTAACACATGTATTTTTATTTATTTTGGTTTTGTTCATGGGTGTAGACTAATTATTGTTCACTAGATTTAGCCTTTTCCCCTAATTGATCACACCATAAGTGGTGTAATTCTTATTTATATTAAAGATTATGGGGTATTTATTGATATATTTTGGCTCACATTTTTAAATCCCTCATTTTTTGGTTTATGTTAATAATCCACTGGTTGGCCCCATAATTTTGATTACCACTATCAATGGCCACTTGATCAATATATAAAACATTTTCAAGATATTCTTCATAAGGCCATTAGGGAATTTTTTAGAGGTCATTCCTAGTCTCCTTATTAATGAAATGATGGAAAATTTCACATAACTCCATTTAGTCCATTTGAGGTACATTACAAGATGAATATAGAACATGCCACCATCTCATGATGAAATGGGCATCTTATTAATTACGTAATTTTTTGATATGAAGGAAATATTGAATGTCAGTATTGAGAAGTGTGTTCATATCGAAGGCCTTAAAATTCAACCATCAAATACATCAAGGAGTGAATGGATCCCTTAGTGAGGTAATCATACCAATCAAGAGTGATTCAATCTAGGGTTTTATGGAAAATATTATCATTAACCCCATACCAAGGTAAGAGTTCTTTGATAGCCATAGTATAAGTTGTAATGTGTGAATTAGGATATATTTCTAATTCAAACTTAGGAAGGTCTTATAGGGGATGTCAAATAAGGACTCCTCATATGTTAATATTTAGGAGTTACTTAAGATAATTGGAATAAGTCCCCATGTTATTGAATTGGGTAGTTGGCATGGCTAAACTAGACTAGAAAGATGGGATCACATAAGGGTTTATTGGGCCCCTATTTTGTTAAGTATGGGATTCACACCAACATGTAGATGAATTGGTGTGAGGAAATCACTTGGCATGTTTATTGTTATTTTATAATATTTTACTCCAATTGGAGGAATTATTGCTTACCTTGTACTAGCTAGTAGGAGGCTAACCATTTATAAGATTCCTAGGGCATCTTCCAGGTTGGATGACATGTGTTGATTGTAGATTTAGGATTGAAAAGTTATGGATATAGTAGAATGATCATAAGGGCTCTAGATCAGCACTTCATGTATACACTCCACCCTAGAAAGAGACGTTTCTATAAAGCTATAAAAGGAGATCAAACTAGTGAAGTAGATGACATGAAATTGATGTAGAGAAGATCTAGAGAATTGGTTTTGTATGTTATGTAATGGGCATCATTAGACTTAGGACTATCATTGATGCCTTTAAGACCCCATTTGTATATGTCCAAACTCATATATGAGCCTTTGGGCCATTAAATATCTTGAGTAAGTATTTACTCTATTTTAATTACTATGAGCTTTGTTTTTATGGATTTTGATTATTTAAGAATGGTTGTAGTAGAACATAGTGTTTCTAGTTTTAATGTATTTCAAATTACTATTGAATTATGTAATGGTTATAATGTTGTAAGTTCCATATATTTATGTTAATAATGTGGTTTGTAAGCTTTTGGTTTATGTTGTCAATGGTGTCCCTATGTTAAATTATGATGTCAGTATATCTTGTATATTGACTAAGTATATAAAGCTTATGCTACATGTCCCTACTCTTGCTAAGAAGCACTAGCCTAAGTATGAATATTAAAGTGAGAATAGTCCTTTGACCATTAAAATTTCCTTAATGATTTTAAGATTAATGAAACAAATACTTGTACCCCTATGACTATAACATGTTTTCCAAAAGGATTGTGCTTATAGACTATTAGGCGTAGCCCATGAAAGGCTCATGCCTATGTATCTACTTGAAAGCTTCTCTAATTTGGTCAAGTTCTATAATTTAAATCTTGCCCATAAAATAACTAGCCCAATGCAAGCCCTGATTCTTTCTCTACTACACTTCAAGTAAGTGCATAAGGCCTATGTCATTTGTGAATTAATGTCAGTACAGCTAAGTTTTAAATGTTGATTATAGAAAGATAACCCCATTTTTATGCTAGGTTATAATGAGTCTAGAACCAACTTAGATAATTGAATGAGCACTTGACTCTGACTTTTTTACAACATTTTGGTTATGTTTCCAAGACCCATGTTGAATTTTATTATTATAATGGTACAATAGAATTATTATCTAATTTTCCCTATAAAACATTAAGCACTAGTTACAATAGGTGAAATATAGCTTTGAACTAAAGAATCCAACATATAGAGGGGAAAAGCCAAGAAAGTGGGTTCAGAATAACATGTATGATGCTCTGTATAAGGTAGTTTTCAATGAGTTTCTTGAGCATGTGTACTAATGGTTGGATGAATATTCAACAAACCAATGAAGAATCTATGAACAACATTATGAGTGGATGAAGGAACACCTAGAGAGTCTTGAGATCCTAAATGCCACTTAGACTAGAGTAGTAGATAAATGGTGGTAAAGAGTGCTAAATAGTTATATGCTTGAGTTCATAGTTTCAACTTACTCATGTATTGAGGAAGTAGATTATTAACTTTTTCATGGACCTAGAGGCACATTTGTGAAGAATTTAGTGCAAAACTAAAAAATCTAATGGTGGATTATTGGTTTAGAACTTTGGGGATGGAAGGCCAAAGTCCTTTCATGAATGAGAAGTGTTAAGAGGGAAAAATGGGATGTGTCGGTAGATAAAAATGGAAAGGGATAAGCATATTAACACTTGAGAGCTCAAAGGATATACCTATAATAAGAGATGGCATAGGATGATAGAATATTTGGAACTTGGAAGTGTTGAGAGAAGCCATAGTGAGTGGGAAGGGCATAGGGAAGGATCTCTTGTCATGAAACAACATAAGGATCAAATAAATAATGAATCAATATATCAAGTTTGGTATTTCATAGGTGTGGAACCCATTGGGTACCTATAAGACTTGGTGACTGAAGATGCACTAAATTTGTCTACCCCCTTTGAACTTATAATGCATGCTCATGTGTTGGATCCCCCACTTGAAGAAATCACAAGAGTGATAATTGACCCTATTATCTACATATATTTTATATGATTTACAAATTTGGCATGTAATTTCATGATTGAAAAAATTATTCCTTAAAAGTGAGTAGAAATAACTCTAGACCATTAAGTGTTAGCTTGTTATAATAAAAATTGAGTGTAAACATCCTATCTCAACTAATGTCAACAACACAATGTGGGAAATATCCCATAATAAGTGGTCTAGTGCCATATTTAATAAGTATAGTTCCATTATCATCAACTACACTAGTAGTAATAATGGGACCAATCCCTAACCTAGTAGTTGGAGGTGTTGGAGGACCACCACCAAGATAGATTCTATGGGGATAAGAACCCTAAATACCATCTATGACCACACAACATTTACTATAAAATATCCATGCACTTGCCTATGTATCATGGTGTTGAAAATACCATAGAGTATGTGCTGAAGTGTGAACTATAGTGGCATGCTCATAGCATAACCTAGTCAGAGCACAAGGCAACCCAATTTTTGACCACTCTATTTAATCATGCTCATAATTGGTATAGTAAATTTGACCCTAACAAAGATATGGTAGATTAAAAAACCCTAAAGGAGTCATTCCTTAAGGAATTTGACATTCCAGAGTTTGAATAGTGGAACATCACTATGCTAAAAGAGATAACCCAAAGAATCTAAAAAAGTGTGTACTTATATGATGTGAGGTTTAAGACGCTCCTTAAAAACATAACTTATAGCATACACCCTTCCCAACATACATAATGGTTTATTGGAGGGTTATTAGTACCATTCGAAATAACACTTTCCATGAAGAATTATATAGACACTCACAAAGTGTTTTAAGTCATGTTAAGCATTGAGGTAGTTGGAAGCATGGATATTGGGATCAGCCCATTTATGGAGGTGTAAATTGCATCTGTAGCTTCCTAAATCCAAATCCTTACTTTTATTTCATTGCAACATGCATGAAATGGATTATAGTGCACTAAATATGAAGTTGAAAGTCATAATAGGAATAACTACCTATGAATGAATATGTGCACATTGCTTCTAAGATGTGAAGTTTATCAAGAGGTGCATGATCTTTGCAACTACCATTTGTTTCAATGTGCCAACTAGGTCAACATATCCATCTATTATTGGTTATGTAATGCCTACATCCATACTACAATTGATTATTGGGTGATTGATGAGATGTATGAGAACATAGAGAGAGGTGCAAGGTAGGCCATTGTAGTAGTTAGAGGGCAAGCTAACAAAGGAAATGAATGCTATGGCCAATAAAATACAAGTTTTAGGATGTAATGACATGGTAAAAGCTGAGGTGGAGGATGAGGTGGTAGAAGGTTCCCAACCCAATCATGTTACAAGTATGGCTTGATAGAGCACTATCAACATGACTACCTTAGATATCCCACATGTGGGTATTATCAATGGTCTCATAAGGTCAATGAATGCCCTAACCTATACAAAATTTAACTTAAGGTAGACCTAGTGTAAAAAAGGGCACTAGAATGATTAAGTACAAGATAAAAATGGAGAATTAGACTTTAAAGGCATAATGAAACTAAACAGAGAGAGTTAAAGTGTAGGCAACTAATCATAGTAGATTAGCCACTCAACCACCAATTGCACCAATATTAGAGTTACACATAGAATATGGGGATAAGGGCCACTTTAAGCATGTAACATGGCTAAAATCTAAAGATGTTCCTTGTCTAGACTCAACATGCCAAAAATATGTATTCTAGTAGGCCATGAGTGTAATCCAAAGCCTGTAAGGGGAACTCAATTCAGAATGAGACCTAGAAGTGTAGGCTACTTCATCTCAAAAGAAGCAGGTTTAACCAAGAGTTGAGATACAAGAATTAATGAAGATCCTATACCTCCTAAAAATAGAGGGGATGTTAACCCTATTTAAGAACTTACTCTTGGATCATTTAGGCCAAAATCTAGTTGAAGTCACTACACCACACATGGAGAGGATGTAAGAAGTCAAACATACACAAAATGTAGAGTAAAATCAAGAACACCTTATGGATGTCACTATTGATGGATGGTTTGTATGTGAGGTCCTTATAGACATAAATACTGAGGTTAACATCCTAGCCAAGAATTCCAAAGAGAAAATAGGTTAGCTAGACTTAAGGCCTTCCCCTCATGTACTTTTCATGGCCAATAAGACCTAAGCATAACCTATCATAATTATGAAGAGTGCATTTATACATATCATAGGTGTTGAATTCCATGTCAAATTTGAATTAATTGAGTTAGTATAATAAGACAACTACCTAATACTTCTACGTAGGCCATGGTATTATATGAATAACATAGATATGCACTTCAAGAAACACTACATAACATTTAATAATGAAACTGAGATGGTAGTTATACCCCTCTCATAGGACCAAGGACCCCCTATGTTGAGAGGGTAGACCTCAAGGATGGGATCGACCATATATATAACATCATGATGTAAGGTACTAAGACTCTAAACCTTGATGATCAAGGATTCCTCACGCAAGAAGATGGATAATCAGCCTTAAACACCACTAACATTACTTATAATAGTTGGGTTGATGAATTATATGAGACCACTAATAGAAGATGCCACTTAGTGCATGTAAAGGCACCAGAATATGTAAAAATAAGTTGGGTCTAAAATGATCACACTTCAAAAATATGGGTCCCTTACACCAAGAAAAAGGGAAATATTGTGTTTTTCCTTAGTAAGGACAAACTTGTAATGATCCTAAGATATGAATGGAGTAATATAGTGTAATAATATGTCTAAGAACTTGAATCATGTGTCCTAAAAGAACTGGATAAAATTTGTGTACTAGTATATACATTATAAGGCACTGATGCTCGATGGTGGGCAGTAAAAAGACTAGCTTGCCAACTTAGCAAGATGTGAAGGTAGCCATGTAAACTAGTTTCAAGAAGACCAATGATGACCTAGACATCTCTACCTACTCTGGTGATTCTGACCCTATAGTGCATGTGTGCTTGTGTGAGGAAACATGGACTGAATACAACATAAATGCCCCAAGGAATCTATGGGTACATGTATTCTATAATACCTTAAAGACATGGGTATGATCTTGAAACGTTTCCAATGGGACAATTTATGAGATATCCAATTGGGATGCACTAAATGAGTACTTTTTCCACACCTTCTCCTTTTCTTTACAAAATCTTAAACTGATTGAGCCATTATAAATAGTTTAGAGGCTAGTGTTTAAGGAAACTAAAATATTGGAGGAGTACTTGAAAGACATGTTTAGTGAAAATGGGTTGACACTCTTGACTTTATTTTAATATCAAACCCTCAATAATGCTCTAGTGATGAGAATAATGAAACATGGAAGGCATGAAACTTTCCAAACCTGATAGGCAAAATAAATCTAGTGCACTAGGTTGAGGATAGTACTCTCTAGGAAGAAGACCCTACCCACCTTTGCATACAAACAACTGAGGTTATAATTTTAGGATTCACATCAGGATAAGAATGAGCCCCAATGTGCACCATTAAAAATGATAAATGTAAACCTTAGTTCAAAAGGGGAACCAAAGATTGCTACTCTGGGTGCCTATTAGTCTAATGTGGAGTTGGTGTGTATTGTATACTTCTTGAAAGAATTACAAGACTTTTTCCCTTAGAACTATAGAGACATAAATGGCACATAACCTATATACACATAATATTTTCAAACTTTTATCACTTACTGACACTTTGTATCTTACAAGAACCCATTGAGTCTCAATCTCTCTAAGTGCATGCCTTAAGGGGTGTACCAAGAAAGGGTTGGCAAGACTATTGGTGCTTTGTAAGACTATTGTCCCTATTTCCACTTTTAATCTGAACACTTGTCTCCTAAAATAATTTACCATAATCTTATTCTTCTCAATCTTACCCATTACAAATGTTTCTCAAATCATTATCCTCATTTTTCTTGCCTTGATCCCCTTTCACCATTTCACTATAATATGTCAACTGCGTCAACCTTGTATAGTTTTTAGCCTCTAATTATTATACAATGTTGATTGGGTTGACCCTATACTATTTTTGGGTAGTTTCATTTGAGAGTTTTGTTAGCCCTTTGGTTGACCCAACTAAGGACCTAGTGAATTATCTCTCAAAAACATATAGGGTCAAATGGGTCAACCCCATATAGATGACATATTTGGAAGGATTTAGGGAAAGATCCATCTATATATATAAGTTCATTTCCAACCATTTGAGAATAGAGAAGGAAAGAAGAATAAGTGTGAATGAACATCTTCTTATTGACCATTCTACTTGAGGAATAAAAATTAGGATTCCATACATTCATTGGAGATATAAATCTTGTCTTGTAGAGAAGTTTTTTAGATGCATAGATAGGTTGTGTGGCCTAGAGATGATTTTTATTTTTTATCCTTACATACCAAAACAATATCTTGTGAACCACCTTGGCCAAGGGAGAGACTGAGGCTAGGTGGGTTCATCTCCAAAGGTAAGTATTCCTAACTTTATTTCTCCTTTATAAGAGTAGATAGATAATGCAATTCATCCTTCTCTCCCATGCATTAGGATTCTATATACATTGATGTGAGTATATGCCTTCTATGCATGTTTAGTTTAGTTTTTTTTTTAACCCCTACTTTATGCTACAAGTTTTGGTGAGCACTAGATTAGATTTACTTTTTTTATTAGAATAGATTAAATATCAAAACCTAGGGCTCTTTTAGGGTTTTTGCATGATTGTGTCAGATTATAAGCTTTGGAACCCTTCCTAGCATGGTGTATTGTGACAAGTGATTCACTAATCGAGTCTATATAAGCTTTGGAACCCTTCCTAGCATGGTGTATTGTGACAAGTGATCCACTAATCGAGTCTAGAAGATCCCAAAATTAGTCATGCTCTTGCTTAACAAATGTATTCCAAATCAAAATTGTAGGTATGCTCTATATTCTCTAAGCTGAGATTGATTTATAAACATGATGCATTTATGATTACATAAATTCTAGTGAACCTAACATCAACTACCCCTTACAATATTTTTTCACTTTATTTCATTCTTTTTCATGACTATTTTTATCATATATTTTCCATACTGGGTTGACTGCATCGACCCAGTTCTAATTTGTGTGCACAAGTTTTTAGGTATAGGCTATTGGATTGACCGTATCAACCTAGTACAAGCTTTTAACCTTATAAACATCCAATCTAGACTACTAGATAAACTTAGTCTACCTATTATAGTTTATATACTTTTAAATATCATGTTCGGCATACTAGGTCAACCTAGTTGACCTTGTATATTATAGGCACTCAAGAATAGGCTTTTGCAAAGCTTGATCGACCCAATCAACCTAATTAATAGAATTTTCAAGCATATATTGAGGTTCTTGAACAAAAAAATCATTATCTACATATTTAATCCACCAAGGTTTATTTCTGTCTCTCAGTCTCTTTCCTTTCAGTCTTTCCTTTTACAATTTGTAGTCTTTAAAATTTCCCTTACATAATCAATTAGATTGACCCTATTGACCTAGTTATATTTTATGTGTGTTGTCTAGATAACTAGGTCAACTCTGCTAACCCTATTCATTTTTAGACCTTGATTTCATAGTATAATATCCACCCTATCTATCCTATTTTATAGTCTATGCATACATTATTGACTATATCAACACTATACATGTTTCAAAGTTTGATTTAACCTTATATGCTAGTAATTAGCTCACACTTTCATTTATTACTGCTTGTATGCTTAAAATAGACCACATAGCTTAATTGTGTGGTTTTCAATTAACCATTTAGTTTCACTATTTCTATTTTATGCACACACGACTATATCATAAAATCTAAACAAGCATTTTAACATTTGACTACCTAGGGCTAACCTACTTAGATTTCATCACTAAAGGGGAAGCTGACTTAATGTTTTGGTCAAGTATAAAGCATGGTTAATGTTATATTTTTTCTAAACACCCAATACCCTTATCACTATAATGTGTGTAAGTGAGGGGTTAGGCCCTAATACCAAGCTTGTATCATTACCACTACATATCCCTTTCAACCCAAACTAATTAAAAATATCCTTAGAATGCTTTCTAATTATTTACTTATATCCAAATTTCCATCACATTTAAAATAATGTTCTAATAATCTAATAAATATTTAGGTTGGCTAATTAGTTATCTATTTAGTTTCCAAGTTGACTTCTTGCTCTTTGGTCAATTGTATTTTGTATTGTAAAAACTTGCATTAACCAACATTAGTCCACGGTTTTGTGTTGTGTGATTAAATTAGATTGGCCAACATTGAGTCAATTGATTATTTGTTTCCCTTCATTCCTTTTCAAATTACTTGCAAAAAATATCTTGTTTTAAATCATAATCTATTATAGGTTTCTTGATTTTACCTATCTACTGTACTAGGTCGACCCAATCAACCCTATACATTTTTTCTAACCTCTATTCACTATATTGGATTAATCCAATCAACCTTATACTATTTTTACACCATGTTTACTCTTTTTCTAGCCTCTATTTACTATGTTAGATTGACCTAGTTAACCTTGTATTGTTTATAGACCCTATTTCTAAGCTAGATCAACCCAGTCAAACCTATATTATTTTTGTAATTTCCTATTTCCTTGATTTCTCATATATATTTATTTCCCTTCATCATGTAATTTTTTCTTGATGACAATACTAAGTTACATTCAATATACATGATGAATTTTACCAACCCTCATAGGGTATCTCATAGATAGAGTAAGGATCATCTCTTGGATGCTAGTAATTTTCATATTACCACTCACACAATAAACTATGGGACCCATCCTACTACCTCTTCATAGTGTAATACTCTCTTCTCATTAGAAGACCAACCTAAACTAGAGTATACCCCATAAATTATCTTCTTTATCTCTAAATTTACTCAACATCGAGGAAAATATCCTTCTACTATTTACAATCTTATAATTAGTGGTCAAATTGAAGAGTTTCATTCACCTACTCCTATATTTTAAAAAATATTTAGGGGTTCCACTTTCTTTGATTCTCAACCTCTTCCTTTGATTATGACCCCTTCTCATACCATGACCTATTCTTCTCTAACTTATTCCACCTCCATGCCTAGTATATCCACTAACATGGTAGGTTTTATATCTAGTGGGCCTCTTATAGGATCCACTATCCTTAATACTTGCACTAGTGCATCATTTTCTACCCAGGGTAATCATTCTACTAGAGCTTCTTCTTCTCAACCATTCACTAGTCCATTTTTTACTACACAAGCAAATGTTTCCACTAGTGCCTCACATTCTCATAATTCCTCTCAAGCTCCTATCAATACCAATAGTGGTACCATAACCACTAATACCACCTCTAATGCTTCTAATAATTATAATCAAACACATCAACCATTGTTATAAATAGTCAATCAAATGAATACCTTTTAATCTCATAACACAAATAAAATGATGAGAATGCAAAACCACATTCTCCATCTTCAAACTCATCCTCAACCAATGAGTTGGAGTATACATAACTAGAATTTTCCCCCTCCTCTTCAATATTCTTAAGGCAATCTCATTCCTCAACATTCTTTGGTTAATAAAACCATTGAGAATCTCCAAAATGACCCTCTCACTACTCAAATTGATAGCATTGATATAGGAGGTATCACACCTATAATTTCTTATAGTGGATCAACTAATCCCACCATTCATCTTAAAAAATTTAGAAATATTTATATGGATTGGGTCAAATTTAACACCTTTGTCACTACAAAAATCTTAGCCAAATATCTCACAGGTGATGCTTCAGATTGGTATAACCAACTTAGAACTCATTCCATTACTAGTTTTGAGGATTTAGTGAATGCTTTAGTTAAATAGTATAAACTAGTGATATTCTTAAAAATAATTTGGCCCACTTCATAAATTTCAAACAAATTGAAAACAAAAATGATCAAGCCTTTGCTAAAAGGTGGAAAACTTTGTCAAATAAATGTGAACATAACATGGCTGATGATAATATTTTCCATCTCTTTACCAATGCCATTTTTCCTAAACTTAAATGTCAAGTCCACACTCTTTCCATGTACATTAGAAGAGGCTATTAACCAAGTTAAATGACAAGATTTCCTTAAGCATCAATTTGAGCCACCCTAACCTTCTCTGAGTCCTCATATCTTAAGAAAAAAATTATCAATGTTACTAATGATGGTGTTATAGATCCTTATGATATTATTCACAATGTTAAATTTATCATTCCTTACCCTTCATTGAAGCTAGCTCCCCATTCTCAAAAATATACCAATCCTCACTTATCTTCACCAAACAATAGTAATGTCGATAAACCTATATTGTAATCGAAATTTCTTAAGCATATACCTAGGCCTCTTCCATAAGAACTTGACCCTACCCATCCTATGAAATCTTGGTATGATCATAAAAAGTTTTTTTGGTTTCATGCTAGTTGAGGTCATTCTCATGAGACCTATAAACAACTTCATAAATTAGCCATGGACTTTCATCTTGGTCCTAATTTTGATCATAATCCTATCGTTTGAAAGTGTCAACAAGCTTAAGAAATTTATTTGAAGGATTAGAAATCTCATGATAAAACTCATGCCTTGAACCAATCCAATGCTCTTTTGGCTATCTACAAAGACCCTCTTCATAATTATCAACCTATCCAAGACAATCAAGACAATCCCACCTCTTCCAAAAATAATTTAGAAAGTCTTGTTGACCCCACTTCTAAAAAAATGTGGTTAACATGACTAATATGTGAAGGGTGGTGGATTTCATTTATTTGTAACCTATCTACATGCCTCATTCATCTTAAACATATCACGTTATCCAAGATTCTTCCCCTACTCATTTAAATGAGTTGGGGAAAGATGAAATTATTACTTTTGATGATATAATTTTTGATTCTCCCTTGGATAACACTTCCCATTGTATTTCTTCCACACTTCCATCATCTTCTAACACTAGTGATAATAAAATTTATAATAACACTTCTTCTATAATTTCTCAAAATCAACTTAAATCTATGTCATCATCATAACATGATTTACAACCTTGTTCCAAACCTTCTTATTCTTATCAACATAAATTTCAATGCACTTCATTTCCTCCCTCATAGGATATCCTTAATAATTATGTACCTATATCTAACAACGTTATTATGGGCTATGATGAGTGGGATCCCATCATGGAACTCACTAATCTCCCATCCCAAGTTTTGTTTCTTAAACTTATGAGGACTTCTCCATTTCATAGAAATCAGCTTATGCAACTATTATTTGAAATGAATGTCCCTCATCCTTCCCTAGAAAGATGGGAGGTAGCCTTATCTAGATTTTAGGATAGTATACTATAACAATGTGAAGAGATGTGTATCAAAATTGATGAAACTATGGACACTTCTCTTTCCTTAAAATTTATTATAGCTTCTATGATTCACAATGAAATTATGTTTCATTTGGATGATCCTCCCTTATTTATTAGTGTCTAAATAGGTGATATCCAAGTTAAACATGCATTGATTAATGAGGGTTACATCACCTACATTGCCTCTCTTGACTTCATTTAAGACCCTTGGATATTCAGAATGCAATCTCAAGTCTACATGCATCACTTGTCAAGGACATGATAGAAGGAAAATGCATCCTCTATGTTTTGTGTGGCTTCCCATTACTATCTCACCTATCACCATCCATGTGAATGTGATGATCTTTAACTTTCCCTTTTCTTATAAAATCTTACTTGCTAGGTTGTGGACTCATTGTATGAGAGTTACTATTTTTTTTCCCTTATAATGCATTAAATTCCCTCATAATGGATCCATTTATAGTATTCAAGGTGACACTAACATTTATAATTTTAAACAATTCTAAGATCATTGTGTCTTAAATATTCCTACTCTTAAACCTTTGCCCAACATTCCATTTCATGATTTTTAACATCTTAACTTTCTCGTTAATTCAACCCAATGTTACAACAAACCTATGGAACTCATTGTGAACATTACTCCTAACCTCTTAGATTAATATGATGATGAACTTGATGAAATTAACCTAAATATTAAAACTTTTTATCTCTCACCTAGCCTCATCTCATAACTTATTTCTTCTTTGCAACCTCATTCTCACAAGCCTCCTTGTGATGATATTCCAATAATCTTAACCAAAACTTGGCATTATATGCACCAAACTTCCTCAAATGACAAGGTCATCCCTACTTGTTTCAATGATCCTGACACCTCAAATTATGATGATGGTTATTCTCTAGGTGATCTGTACTTAGGTGGTCTTGTATGGGACTGTGATGTCAAGGTTGTTTGTTATCATTCTTCTTTACTTGAGTCTTTTTACATATATTCCTATCTTCATTCATTTAAAGTTACTAATTTTAGTATTTTTCCTCTTTATTTTAGGGTTGATATGGTTCCAACCCCTCTATTTTTTGATGAAGCTCATAAGAATATTCTCATGGATTGTGTTATGATCAGGCCTTACCATTTTTTTAGGTACCCTAATCACCATAGTTGGTTTACTTCTTAGATTAGTAAGACCCTTCTTATACCTTATGTAGATCCCACTCCTCCCTTATTATAAACCTTATTAGATTCCATTACCACTCCCACTATAGTTGATCCCATTCTTGCTCATATTCTCACTGAGCCTACCCTTACTTCTCATCTCATTGTTCCTTCTATTAAGCCTAGTTATATTCATTCTCCACCACCACCTTTTCTTGGTGATGGTTTTTTTCCCTTACCCTATATGGCTCTATTTCACACCAAATGGAATGATGATTCTTCTTTAGCTTCCACTCCTATTTCACCTCCTTTAATGAGTGCTTCTCCTAAGACCACTCACAAGTGTATATATTGCTTCCATGGGATATATAATAATTCTTCTACCTATTGTCACATGTTGTAACAATAGATTGATACATTTCATTCCTTCTTCTCCTTCCTTAGAAAAATCCATACCTCCCCCAAAGGTTTTACCTGAATATATACCTAATAATGGTGAGGTGTATTATCTATGGCACCAATGTGACACCCATCACATTTTTTATTACCATATCCTTTAACAACATCTCAAATATCATCTTCTAATTATTCTCAAACCTTTTGTTGTTCCTTCCATAGGTCATTACTATAAGAAGGCTCCTCTTTCTCCCATTTCTCCACCTCTTTTGGTTCCATCATCTCATATGGTCCCTTCATCACCTTTTATGCCTCCACTTGTGAACCTTCCCTCACCCATGGATCTTTCTACATCGGTGATTCCTACATATATTATAGATCCCACTCCAACACATTATCTTGAACATCCTTTACTTTATTTCCCTCCTAAACATGATCCATCAAGTATTCCTAATTTTTAATTGAGGATATTAAAAGATAAGTATTTTCCCAATTTTCATGGAAAATTGATGAGACATTAACTACAGTTCATATCCTGCTTCATAAAGATTTATTTGATGTATTGGATAATGTGTGTGGGAAGATTTATCAATATTTATGAGCACATGCATGGTGATTTTACATTTATTTTTATTATATTTATGCTCCAATTTTATTTTAATCTATCCATTATATCATTTGACACTATGTCAAATTCATATTTTTCTTATATAATGATTGTCATTTATATTTACATATGATTGTCTTTATTTATCATTATTTTCTCTTTATTTCTTGAGTTTTTCTAAAAAAATCTTCTTGTGTCTATAGGATTGTTTTTTTTCTTATCTCTATTTTTCATAGTTAATTGTCATTGTGACTTGGTTATACAAACATTTTTCCCTTTGGTCCTTGTCTCTTTTTACCATGTGATCAGTTAGCCAACAACCCATCTAATTATAATCTCTTTTCACCAATCCACCTGTACATCTCCTTTTTCCCTTTTTCCTTTTTTGTAAACTCAGTGTATTCATGGTTGAGACTTAAGATCACATGTTGGTTCATTATTAAGCCTAAGTTTCCTATCCCATATTTATCTTTGGTTACTTACCTTCCTTTAGCCTTAACCTAAAGCTCATTTCATGTGTATCAC